>WEKX01020594.1:167763-247436 GCA_013390025.1 Pitta sordida | reverse complement strand
CTAGGTTAGGTAATAGGTGATAGGTTGGACTTGATGATCTCTAAGGTCTTTTCCAACCTTACTGATTCTGTGATTCTGGAAGAGGTTGAGGCTTTGCCTCACAAGGAAGAAGGTAGACATCTCCCAGATAATGAGGAATGGGAACAGGTCTGTAATCGAGGGGGAAGGAGAACCCCCCCACCCCGCCACCCTCCGCCATTCCAGATGCCACCTTTCCACCTGCCTTTGGAGAACGGGTTTGGGGCACTGGATTTTGGGGACCAGGGTGAGGAGGTAGAAGAAATCATCTTAACTAGGGAACCTCCAAGGAGCAGCCAAACTGAAAAAGCAGTCAAAACCACTAGTATAAAAAAGAAAAGAAGGGTGGTGGTTGTAGGCGATTCCACACATTCAGTGGTCTTAGAGGCAGGAGAAGGGAGACACCTGAAGTATCTAAGCTGAGGCTAGCAGTCTTGAAACTAAGGAATATGGAAGAATAAGAAAATAGACTTCTGTAGAAAGACTGCTTATGATATTATTGCCTTGAACTTCCCTGTAGACTTCTGTAGAAGAGAGATCTAAATAATGAAGGACAGATCAAAACATTTCAAAATATTCTCTGCTTTGCAAAACTACACAGGCCATTTCTGTTATATGTAAATTAAACATGGTATTGCCTAAGCCTCCTGCCTGATTTATAAAAGAATGAGCAAATACAGACATGGGATTTGAGAAAGGCACCTCCACAGCTCAGCTGCCTTTCTCTCACTTTAGTCCACTCTGCAGTCCACAACAGCTCACCCATGCTGGGATCAGCAGCTGTATGCAAGCCGGAGCAGGGCAGCTCTGCTCCACATTCCAGCACTGCTTCTGACTGTGATACCCCAAAGACAAGAAGGGATTCTGCCTCTAATGTTGGAATCCCCTCTTTCTTCTCAAATATGCAATGTCAGATACTTGGTGGGCACCAGGCTCTGACACTGTAAGGAAATCCCTTCCGTGCCTGCTCCAGATGATGTAAGACACATGTGCTGTCAATGATGCTTAATGAATTTATCTCTGAAGAATGTGCAAGATTCATTCCTTCATGTATTTACACACATAAAAAGCATGACATTTACACTTTGAGCAGCGGGACAGAGTGACAAGCTGGTCTGGATTTTTTTTTAGTCTCTCCCTTGCTTTTACAGCATTACTGTTCTCTTTACACTGTGATTATATGAGCAAGCAATTGGATTAGTGAGAGCATCCAGCTCACATTTCCTCTGTTGAAAAGAACTGTGAAAATCTTTATCTCTGCACCAGGGAAGAAATAGAGATACCATAAAGTAAATGTCTAGCCTGATACCTTTGCAATCTGGTTATCCATGTGAATGCACTTCTGTTCAAAAGCACATTTCCGATTTCTTTATCTAGCTGTTTGTGAGGAAAGTCTTTCTTTTCATGTATTTGAAATATCTGCTGATGAGGGAATCAGTTTTGTGCAGTGCTCTGCCTGCATTTTCTCAGAGCTCTGTCCCTAGGGTTGCCCTCTGGAGATGTCACATGTGTCCATGGAGGAGCCTTCACATCATCCCTCTCTATGCCAGGGATGTGGGTGCTTATGAAAGCAGGAGTCACTTCATGGATGCACTGCTGGAGGTGTCTGTGCTGAGGGCAGTGAATGTGGGGGTGTTCATGCATGGTTGTGTGTGTTTGGGCATGGATTTTTCCCCAAAGGACAGCAACAACTCTGACAGATTTCCTAGAAATAATTTTGGAGAACAATGCTTTGATAATGGAGGCAGAGTTCTACCAAATCCCCTGTCACACACCAATATTCTTTGCGGAAATTATACGTATTTAGTTTTGTTCCCCGGACACAAACTGAAGATTTTTTTTTCATTATTATTTTTTATTGTACAATCAGTTGTGCCCCAACTCTTTATTGAATGAGAGCAGTGGGCAGTAGTAGTCAGCGAGGACACTTCTGACTCAGTGGGTGCCAGTGTGCTCTGTGCCAGGGCGTCAAAGAACTACTGGGGGGTTCTGGACCAAAGCCACCTGTTAGAAAAGTTAGTCCCAGACCTCTGCCATCCCTTCAAATGCCTCCTTTTGTCCAAAGAAACAGCTTAAAGAGAGAGGTAGCACAGCAGATCTGGCACACTCTCGTGTCTCTGAAACGGCCAAGGACTTCGTACTGGGTGATGTGGCAACTGACTTTTCAAGAGCCAAAGGAATATGGAGCAGCCCCAGAGTTTGGCTCACTCCCAACCCTGCCCTCAGTTTGGGTCAGAGTGCCCTGGCTGTGCTGGACACTGCAGGCTCTGGACACTTCGGCCCCATGCCCGGCACAGGCTGACCAGTGGCTCCTTTGGCCATGTGCCTGGAGCCAGTGGCTGCCACCTGCAGGGCAGAGTGGATTTAACTCCACTGGTGAAACAGATTTGTTGGATTTAGCTAAAAGCCCTTTAGTGATAAACCAGGAAAACTGATAGGGTTGGCTTCTGGAAGCAGATCTGCTCTGCAGGTACTGTTCGACCTGATCACCTAGGAGCTCTGCAAACCTGTTCGCTTCCTTTCCCAGGAAAGATTCTCCCACAGATATTGAAGTATCTAAACAGCAATTAATTTGAAAGCTGAAAGAGAAAAGCCTGGTCCAGGAGGTACAAAGGTACAATGCAGATCCCAGACAAGGCTGGATTTATTTTCAGTGTTGAGAGCTATTTAGGTTTCAGGTTATTTGCTACCAACTTGCAATTCTGATTTTTTTTTTATTAATGCTTGATGGCTTGTTACTTGGTTTGCAACTTTAATGCCTACAGGAACAATGACTGTTCTTTGGAAGACTCGTGTTTATAGTGCTTTTAAAATATACAGTCTGCCTCAGAGAAGATTAAAGAGTTACTCCATTCCTTACCGGGGAATTGACAAAACTGTAACAGAATATATTGCAGCAGAGGTAGCAGAAGAAGCAAATATTATAAATTCCAGAGCCAAATGTTATGATTTCTTGTTCTCAGGTACCCATGAATTTTCCAGACAGATGTGTGTGCCAGGCTTTCCTGTGACACTATCAGTTTGAATGACGCATTTCTGGCTGTTTTAAAGGACTTTAAAAAAAATTTTTCATCTGTACTTGTTGTAGATGGGTAGTGAAGGTGGCTGTGGGACCTACACAGGTAGAAGTTTGCTGTGGGAAGAGAAACTCCTTTAGATTGGTTTGCTGATGATTGGCTTGTTTCAGAGTCTGAAACCATTAAGCAGCGTGTTTAGGTGCAGCACAGAAAGAATGTGGAGATGTCTGAGACACGGAGACAGGGATCCCTGCCCACTGTGTGAGGGAAGGGAGACACTGCCCTGTGCTCACCCTCACAGTCAGGGGAATTCATACACCTGGGCTGCTCTGTGCACTGAGAAACCTTATTTCCCTTTCACACAGAGGGCACTAAAGCGAAGACTCACCTCTACATTGCTTTTTCTTTCATCCTTATGTGACTGAGAGGTGAGAAAGAGTCTCTCCTGCCACCAAACAGTATTTTGAAACTGCCAGCTTTATGGGACCTGGGTGCCTGGTGTTTATTTCCGTATGTCAGCCCTTGGAGAGCACCATCGGCTCCATCACTGGTTCCCAGCCATGAGGGACGATGTCCTGGGGAAAATGAGAAGCATTTTCTGAGTCAGGAACAGTCAGCCCTTTGCTGACAGGTGAGGGCACAATCCTGCTAATGCTGTGGATGGTGTGAGGGAAGGAAGCTATGAAGGGCACTTGGCCAAGTGCCTTGATTTTCACTTGCAAAATGCAAATAGGGTGCACTGGGCTTTTCTTCAGTCACAGCTTATTCAAGTGAGACCTTGAATTGGAATTAAAAATAGGATGCCCTTGTCCTGTGTAAATACGATAATTGGTTCATAAATGTATAAATCTGGTAATTAGCATGTGATCTCTTGTAAGACAGGAATGTGTGTTTCTGTCTCCTGAGCCCCTGAGGACAGGATAATAAATCACAATTCAGTGCTCCCATAGTACTTGGAGAGATCATCACTCACTCAGATCAGGCTGTTGAAAAACTTTGACAGGAAAGTGAGGAAGAAAAGAGGAATCTTAGCAAGGCTGAAAAGCTAATAACCACCTAGTAGGAAGACAGGAATATTTTTCCATTCAACAGAGAGGAAAAAATCTTTTTGCTCCTTGCATTACTCCCTGTCACATCCAGTGCTCCATTCTTGGTCACATGAATATGATGAAGGAACATTCCTGTTTGTATCCTACCATGAAAGCTGTCATATAAACACAGCAGCTAGAAACAGCTGTGAGGAAAATGTACTAACACATACATACATGCATTACCATGTTAAATATCAGCTCTCGTTGCAGGAATATAGAGGAAGTCACACTGGAAGCATAAATACATGAGCTCCCAGAACAAACAGCTCCATCCAGAGGACTGCTCAGTGTGGTGTCATTCATTATTCATGTAGCTGTTTACTTTGTTTCTCCTCAAGGTTTGTTTGAACAGTTGTTTCCACTTGAAAGACATGCTCAGATGCAGCTGTAAACAGGCAGAGACTGAGTTTTGGTTCTGCATCCACATGGTGCTGGGGATACAGGGGCTTTAACTCTGCTTGGCAGTAAGACATCAGTTTGTAGTGGGTTTCATCCACTGTGCCCTGATCTATAAAAAGTGTCTTATCTCTTCCTCAGTCACTCAAAATCTGCTTTGCTTTTAACAATGTTTGATAGTACCAAATACATTGATGGAAAGAATAGAGAACACAACTTGAGTTCAAAGGAAAAAGAGCTTTACACAAAGCCAGGGCACATCCCTTCTCGGCCTGGTTTGTATTACAGCCAAGCATCTTTGGCTCAGAGATGTGTTTGCATTGCAGAGCTGCCATCAGCCCCTCTGCCAGCACTGCAGGCTTTGGCTTTCCAGCCTCAAAGAGGCGTGACTCCTGTAACCCATTTGCAGTCAAGACAGAGAAAATACCTGTTGTTTTCAGAAGTTTACAAACCAGGACAAACAAGGAAGATGAGGATGTCATAGAAGAAGCCTTGAGCTGGCTGTCCAGAAAACAAGGAGGCTGAAGGCACTAGTGGTAATTCCTAGAGGGTGCTGAGTCCCCCTCCTCGAGGCCTGTGTGGCACAGCAAGACAATAGCCATGGGGACACAAGGAGTGTGGAGGTTATGGGACAGAGGCCAGTGTCTGAGCAGGAACTTTGTAAAAGATAAGTTACTGTGATGCTCTTAATCCGTGCTGTGGTACCTGGTATGTGTTTGTCAACTTTGTAGTTTTCATTTCATTTGTTGCCTCCATCCATATAAAGAAAACAAATGGATAACAATGGATAATAAAACATCCAGCTGAAACAAATATTTGGTTTAGGGAAAGGTTTTCTCTCGCAGGAGAACTGGATTTCTGAGAAAACTTAAGAATTTCACTTCTGGAAAGCATCAGATAAAAAGAAAGTGAAAGCAAGTGAAGTTGCTAAAACAATTCCAGACAGACAATGACTGAATATCTCCTCCAGAAAGTTACTGTGTAAAGGACAGAGCAGACTACATTTCTCAGAGTCCAAGGGCATGGGGAAAACCAGATAAAACTTGGTTGGGTGGGGTGTTTTTTTGTTTTCTTGGTTACAATGAATGTATGCACCCCCAACCAATCTGACACTTATGACATCCCAACTGTGTAAAACACAGTTGTTTTTTTGAGATAAAATTGCAGGAAATCATTTGCAAAGATCTGCCTCTGGGTGTCTCGGCAGGGAAATCAGAAACATGGGAAAAAATAGAAAGCTAAGCAGAAGCCTGCTTTCTCCTGTGCATTCCCCAAGCATTAATTGAATAATGTCCTTCTGGTGCTGTTCATGCAGCCCGACTAGGTTCATTTATCTCACTGGAGAGTGTGCTCAGCATCCCTTCTCACAACAGCTTTAGTGACTTCAGGATTTTCAGATAAATCCCCTTTTATCAGCTAGACAGGTCAAAATGATTACACATAAAAGTGGGCAGCTTTAAGAAAGATTCAGACTTGTTTTTTCATTGCTCTGGAAATTATTGCCCTGGAAGAATCCTAAACTCAAGGCTGAGATTAGTGGCGAACTCAGGCTTTTGCTACTTGGACACACTGAGGAGGAGCTGCAGGACACATCTCTCCAGGAGCACAACCCATCACACCTGGAGCCACCCCACTGTGGGCTGTGAGTGAGGGGCTGAGGGCTGAGCTGAGCAGGGCTGAGCACGGGAGATCCAGGCTTTGGAGACACCTCCATCCTCATGGAGCCCTGTCCTGCTGGCACCACCTGCCTGGGGCCAGAGCACTGAGAGGGTGCAGGGAGCTCACCCTCCCTCAGCCACGCCGAGCTCTTCTCCAGGCAGGTCCAGCCTCTTCTTTCAGGGTTTGCAGGAAAGCTCAGGGCTGAGGGGAAGCCTCTCTCTGGTGCATTCAGGTAGGTGAGCCTTTAGGAATGATTAACAGAAGGAAGGTCTAGCCTTTATGATTCTGTCAAATAGTGCTCCAGAGAAATTATTGGTAAGATTTCAGCTGTCATGACTGCTTTCTGGAAAGATTTATCTATGGATCTGTAGGACTGAGAGAGGAATTTTCGATTTTTTTAATCACTCCCTTATGAGTCTTTGTATGTACACACACACACACACACACGAGTGGCCATGTTTTTTAGACCCGCAGTCATAGAATAAAAAATATCCAATGCTGGTAGATTCCATGAAAGTAGATTCCATGAAAGTTTTAACAAAGACATAAAGAGCATTTCAATACCTGACCTTCCCAGTGTGTTCTTTATTATGAATTTTTATGGTTGCCCAGTTAGAATTAGGAAGCTTATTTTCCTTTAGCAACCTACAGAACTGAAAACAGCAAGGTAAATTGTGGTGTTACAAAATGTTTGGAATATATCCATTCTAAACAACTTTGAACTACTGAGAAGGTGGTAAAAAAAGAATCTAAAGAATATTAAGTAGAAATCTTCAAAACAGTTTTTCTTTCCCTCTCTGTTTTGTGCCAGCCTTGTGACATTTGGGTTTTTAATCTGTTAGTCCTTTAGTGTTGGCTTTTTTAATGGATTTCCCTACTTCCTAAAAATCCCTTTTCAAATTCTGTAAATTAAAGGAACTGCAAAGGCAAGTGTGGGGCTGTGGGCAGAGAACCATCTACTTGTTTAAGGGGCAATGTAGCTGGGATTTTTCATGTTGCACTGCTGCTTAAATGAGACAAAGTGGTGAAACGCATTTTGATGACATAGTAGTCTGTTGTTAAAAGGCTTTAAATTATCATCTCCATTTATTTTTTCTTAGTCTGTCTTCAAGTCACTTCACCTGTGAGATGTTTTTGACTCATTAAACTCTTGTGCAAGCAGAACTACCTCCTGAATCTTGCTGGCCCCCAAGCATTTTCCTTCTTGCCCATGTACCTGGAGCCCAGCAACAGACTTCAGGAGCGAGAGCTGAGGAAATTGTCTGGTCAGCAAAACAACCTTTCACTGCATTATTCATGTCTTAACTGGAGATAAATGGTCGTGTGGGACATGAGCAGTGATACATCATCTGCTGAATTCTTGCATTTTTCTCCCAAGGCTCAGCCATTCTGCAGCATCAAGGTCTCCACCACACAGGCAGTAATTAGCTGTGACCTAATTTAGGTCCTGGATAACTCTAGAGACACTCTAATGTGGCCTTCCAGACAGCCTCAAGGAAACACAGTCCTCTCCTGATACTGATGTGATTCTCTTCCCTGCCTTGTGCCCAAGGTTTTGAGGAGTCCTGCCTGCTAGGGCTGGCTGGAGACCAGGGAATGCTGTCGCAGCACTTGTCCATTCCAGCCTTGTCTGGGTTTGTGGGGCCCAGGAGCTGATGGGGCTCAGAGCCCCTTGCCCTCTTTGTCGTTGTCCTGTCTCATCTCCAGGGCTGGGCTGTGTGGGGGAGGACGGGGTGCTCTGGCACAGGGGCCCCATGGGAGCCCTGGAGCCTTGGCAAAGCTTTTGGTAATTGCCAGGACGGAGTGAAACAAGGGAAGCAAGAAATGAATGCACAGTGAGAGATGGACTGAGCAGGAGTCACAGCATCCACAAAATGTGACAGATGTTTAGTAATGACAGACAGGACAGAAGTGATAATGTCCAGGTACAGGAAACTTTAAATGGTACAACAAAAAATACGATAATAGAAGGTATTTTTCTCAGTAGAGCCAGCTTGTTCCTCTCTGACAGTTTCCACCTTCTCCATCCCTATAATTGGGGCTCAAGGGTGTTTTCAGGTCTTTTATCTTCAAAAACAAGACGCTTGCATATAAACAAGATTCTGCATCACTCCGGAGTTCTCCGAGGTCCAAGAATAAGTGAAATAAGGCAGTGCTTATTCTAAGGGGAGAAAATAAAAAGTATTACAGATCTGAAGTGTTTTGAGGAACCCGATTTTGTTGTGGGGCATTTTTACTATAGAGTTTCCACCAAGCAGCCTATCTTCAGTTGACCTTGGGCTGCACAATTTCTAATTTCAAGATAAAACATTTTGATGTTCGGGATGGAACCAGCTTCACCTGGGTTCATGTCATGGCTTCCAAAAGTAGGGGCCAAAGGCAAATAAACTTGGGTCCCCCCACAGAACAGCTTCACTGTTCTTCACTGACTTCAGCTATTTACTTTTATTTTAGGAAAAAAACACCACTTTTTGACTGTTACAGACCTATTTGAGGGGCTGCCTCATATGATGATGAGGGAAATAAAATAATAGCTAGGTTTTGATTAATGCAGACTCTTAAAAATTCTTTGGAAATCCAGTATTCATATATTTTATATATATGTGTATATGATATAGGTATATGATATATTTATATGATATTAAACTCTACAAATTTCTTTACAACTTTAAGTATAAAACGCTTTAAAAATACCACTCGTGTTAATGCTCTTTCATTGTTACTGATATTTTATAACCATTTAAAAGGCATTTTCCTAGTGAGCTTACCATTGTCTTTAATACGTGTCACGTAATGAGCATTTTATTGTCACTTCCTGGACATCCTTCTGTCACCAATCAGTCCTCCATCAGCCACTCCAAGTAGACCTTTAACATGATGAATGAGGTATATGAAGCTTTTAAAACACTTTGCAGTCTGTGTTCATGATCTTGGCAAATAAATTACATATTAATTTTTGGGTCCAGTCCTGCCTAGAAGCACTAACAAAGTAATGAGGGACAAAGAAAAAAAGAGCACACATTTAGAAATGACTGAAAGATTGATTGCAGCTATTTTTCCTACCATTGATTTTGCTTTGGTAGACTAGAGTGAATATTCATGAGCGTAAAATCAAACTTTAATGCTCAATTCTTTCAGAAACAAATTTCAGACTATTTGATTCCAAAATTTGTAACACATGCTCCACTGTTCAATTTTATCATCAACCAGCCATGTAAGGAGCAGGGGCAGTGTCACAGTCTGTAAAATTATGTTGTTTTCTTTTTCTTATAAAAGTCTACGTTATTATAAACATAAAGAGGCACAGATATTCTCATCTCATTACATTTGCTTATGTTCCCTCTGGAGAAAAATTCTCAGTGAAAAGAACTTACAAAATTGTTTTAATTAAGGGCCTTGGTATTTACAAAGGAAGATAAAATTTAATGTTTACTAAACAACATATTGTCAAAGAACTTGGCATAAGAATAATATTAAAGAAGAAAAGAAGATTATTTTCTTTCTGTTGCTGAAGCCATCAATGATTTTTACAGGGAAAAATCTCATCAGTTATTTCAGCAAAAGAATGAACCCCTTCAGCCAGTTCTGTTCCTGCCTTTCCTTGGTAAACAGGAGAGGAGCTTCTGTCCCATTTAGGCTCAGGAAACAGCCCAGTCTGTCTTGCTGCAGCTGTCCTGGTTTAACCCTGCTCAGCTACCCAGCATGATGGGGAGAGAAGTGGGAAGGTAAAAGTGAGAAAACTGGTGGGTTGAGATAAAGTCAGTTCAACAGGCAAGGCAAAAGCCCCGCGTGTAATGCAAGAACCTGAACCTCCCCTTGCTGGTGAGTGGGGCAGCTTTGCCCACACTCCCCAGGGACTCCTCTCATTGATTAATTTGTAGGAATTGCAATGGTGTGATGAATATCATATGTTGTCCATCAAAGAACATCTGAAGAGCATTTTAAGCTTGTGTTTCAAGCCGGCAGTTCAACAAGAAAAGGTAAAGTGTGGAACCTGACCAGCTGAACACATTTCAACTATCCTGATTGGATTTGCTTGTGGTCTGTCTGTTTGTCACAGATCTAGTGGAGGCCTGGAACCACGTATGAGTTATAGAAGCAGAGGAGGTGGATGGGAGCCTGGCATGAACCATCTCAATCCTGACAAGGAAGGTGTCTATCAAAACAACTGACACAGGCATCCTTCTTCATTAGAGTCCTCCAAGTGTGAAATAACATCTGAAATGTGATGTGGTGTGAAATCTCAGCTAATTAAGTGAACAACAATTTAGCTGTTGATTCCAGTAGTGCTTAAATAGGTGTTCAAAAACATCAGTCCCAAGTAACACCCAAATTATAGTGGCAATCATAGAGTGTAGGCTGATATGAAGAACATTTCTGATTTTTAGGGTTGCAAAGGGGATTTCTCTTTGAATTGGTAGCTCATTAAGAATCTCGACGTGTGCATATGGTAGCAATAAACAAACAAACAGAAGAAGGTGAAGCTCTCTCTGGAATATCCCCTCTGTGCTGTGGCTATGGAACCAGGACACATGAGGTGTCTCAGCAAGACACTCAGTAAAGTGTTCATTGTGATGAGTCTGGGAGACAAGGATTAGTGCAAAATTCAGAATCTTGCCATGAGCATGGACTGCGGGCATTTGCTGACAGTTCTGAAGTGAGGTTCTGAGGTTAATTTCGTGGAAGATTCTCAAAGAAAAGACTCAAGTGGGCTGAAGTTAACACTGGGAGCAGAGGAGTGTAAGCTGAGCCCAGTGTCACACCTATTCCCCTGCCAGCCTGGACCTCAGGCATCCAGCTCTCAGCAAAGCTGCTTGTCCATCATCAGAGGGAGGTGTTTGTCCTGAGCTTCCCCTTTTTCCTTTGCCCCTCAAAAATTATCTTTGTGTATAGAAAGCTGGATCAACTCAGTCATGATGAGCCACAAATCACTGAGCTTGTTCAGGGGTGAAGCTCCTCCTCTGAGAACTTGAGCCCTGGAATTGGAGCCACATCTGACATCCTACATCTTGTGGCAGTTCAGCATTGAATCCTGAAGTGCTGCTGCCATCTCTGCTTTACCATGTCAGTGCTCCCTAATGTCACTGAAGAGATTTTGGCTTCCAGTTTTGGGTGTGCCAGGTACAAAGGCCACTGAAGTAAGATGGTATAAGGTAAGATATTAGGGATAATAGTGAAGTAAGGAACCCACTGTTTATCTCCAAAGCTTCCTGCACTCCTGAACACCAGAGACATTTCCAGTTGTGATTGGAACATCCGTTAATGAGTCACTGCTCAGAGGTGACAGGTCAGAGTGTGTTTTGTGTGTTCACTTCTAATATTTATACATAAATAGGAGTACAGGATCCCATCTAAAGACTTATATAGGGTTTTAAAAATATTTTAATTAGAGATATTTATGTCTGAAAGGTGAAAGTATCTGATCTGTGGATGATTTATATGGAAAGAAGACAGGGAAGCTCAGTGGAAACCCTCTAGGAATGTCTGGCTCTTGAGCATTTGACTGCCTTGGGCCAGTGGGGATGCAGCTGGTTTATACTGGGATCAGGTGCAACTATGCTGATCACTAATGATGGATTTCCTCTTGCATGTCTGCACATCTGTGGTGTAGAGTGGGGCTTGTTATCAAGACAGAGATATCCAGCTGCTGGGTCCGTGGGTCTGTGTTCACGCACCGGCTCAGCTCCATGACCACTCAATGGCTCTGTCCCCTCACACCAGCTCGGCTCTGTCCCCTCACACTGGTTCTGTTCCCTCACACTGGCTTTGTTCCCTCACGGTGGCTCAGCTCTGTCCCCTGACACTGGCTCAGCTCTGACCCCTCACACTGGTTCTGTTCCCTCACACTGGCTTTGTTCCCTCACGGTGGCTCAGCTCTGTCCCCTGACACAGGCTCAACTCTGTACCCTCACACTGATTCTGTCCACTCACGGTGGCTCAGCTCTTTGCCCTCACACTGGTTTTGTCCCCTCACACTGGCTTTGTCCCCTCACACTGTCTCAGCTCGGGGGCTGCAGGGCTGGGGCTCTGCACTGGTAGGTAGGTGCTGAGGTGGAACTCTTGTGAGTCCCCACTGTCCCCAAAGCCCCAGTCCTGCCCAAGTCAATGGGCATTTCCAGCTGCCCTCTGACTCTCCTCCAAACTTTCCTTCCTTCCTCCCTTCCTACCCAGCTTGTTCTTTGCATTGTAGTAGCTTTTTTATCTTGCCATTTATATTGCAGTCTTGGAAAGCTCTGGTGGCCTGGGTAGATGCTGCTTGGAGATTGGCTCCTCTTACAGAGATGAAGAAATAAATATCCGTGAAAAGCCTGAAGTGAAGACTTGCACAGAAAGATGTATAAAACATCAGCGTTAAAGTCCCCAGAATATTGTGGTCGTGGCATGCAGCTCAATATAAATCATTTTATTTGGATTCAGCAATAAAGTTGAACAGGAAAGTGTGGGTTTATTTATTGTTCAGAGTGACTAATTACATAAACCAATTGAATTTTAAAGTGTAAATATTGTCTTGTTTATAAACAAAGAACACATGTTATGTCTAGACAGAGTGAGTGTAGTATCAGTGATTGTGTTTTGCATGTTTCAGTGGTTTCAATACATGCATCATTCATTTCTCTTGCAGGAATTTGTTTCAGCATTCAATTTTCCTTTAAAGGCATTGGAAACAGGCTGGATGAAAGTGAATAAAATAAAGCTATTCCTTCTGCTTTTTCCTAAATGTAACATTTTCTTCATCCACCCACAGTAAAGTTGATGTTTCCAAATTCCTGCACAGGAGATATATTGGAGTGGTTCTGGAGAGATGTTTGAAATCTGCTAGTCGTAATTTCTATTCTGTTTAGCCCTGCATTATTTGGCTTTTTGTATTTAGTTATTGTGTGTTACAGGCAGACAGCAACAGTCGCAATATAACAAAGACAACAAAATAAAGCCTTAGCAGCGCCCCAGTGGGGACTGGTGTAAGTGGCATCCTGCCTCACCTGCCATGCCCTACTCACCCCACACAGGGACAGGTTAGACCACTGAGTGCTGATGTCACCAAACTCAACCACCTCCCTGACACAATGCAGAGAGGACAAATACCCGCCCTGGTACCTTCACCTGCCGAGGTGCCCAGACAGGGATTGGACGACATGAGAGAGACCCCACAGCCACACCTGAACAGGCCAGCACTGCTCTGCAGATCCAGTGTGGGCTTTCCTTTCAGAATTCAGATCTGACTGGCATTGCCGGATGCACTTGCTGCAGATGCCATATGAGTAACCGATTTACCTGAAGTCTTAAAACAACGTGGAGGCGGGGGGGGGCAGTCAGGGAAGTGTCAAGGACTCAGAACTGGAGGAAGGGAGAGGAAAGAAACCCTGATCTGATTGTCTGGGATCTGTGGTGAGGCGTCTCAGGGCTGGGGAGGAGGGGAAGAATTGGCACCACTGGGGCCCCTGTGTTGAGCCCTGGTGCAGATGAGGCTGCTGGGTCAGGTGGCTGTGCCATGGAGAGGGCTGAGTTTGGGGGACAACGACACTTCTGAGGAAGGATGCGTCATCCCAGGAACAGGCGTGGACATAAAGAGAGCTTAAAGAGAGGTGAGTTGACTTAAAGATATTTTTTTCAAATGGTTTAACCTACTGCTCGCTTACTGAGACACAGTGCTCTTTCCATGAACAAATTTTCCCTAGTATCAAACCTGAACATCTCCTGGTGCAGTGTTCCTCTTAGATCATCCCTGTTTTGTAGTGACAAGAATTCGCACTCCAGGCTGGCACTGTGGCTGTTTGCCAGTGCTGAGGTTGAACACTGAGAGAGTGCCAGTGAGAAGAGGAGGCTGAGGGCTTTCCTGGGGAAAACTGGAACACCTGTGAGCAGAGAGGGCCTGCACAGAAGGGAGTCTGCCTGGAGAGGAGTTGAAGCTGTCCTGCAGCCAGAGGTACAGAAAGCATGGCACAGTGTCCTGCATGCGGGTCACTGCCGGCCAAGGAAAGGTGCCAGGGAGTGGGAGACACTGCACACATTCATCCGCCTAATTATTAAACAAAAATAGCAAAGTGAACAGAGGGTGGTGATTTTCCTGGGAACTTGTTTAGGGTCCTGTATAAGATACAGATGTTGCATAGCAGAAGTGCAATGAGGGGTTTTTTATTTATTTCTTAAAATACATGAACATTACTTTTCACTACTTCCATGAGTCGAATAGCAGCACTCCAGAGCAGACACACAGAAAAAGGTGCTGCTTTACAGAGTGTAGAAAAAGAACACTCTTTTCAGCAGATAAAAAAAGGAAATCTTTGTAGTGGAAGTTGTCACTGTAAGAACGGGGAGCTTTCTTCACAGAATTCTAACAAACTGGATCCATTTTTTGTGAAGCAATCTGGCTTGTCCCTATCAGCAAAGGTGTCTCTTTTCCAGCAGACTGAGTTTAAATAACTCATCTCGTCAAACCTTTGTTGGCAGGCAAGAAATCAATTTCTAAGTATGAAACAGGAATTTCTTTAGCATCACTGATGCTCGGAACACAGATTTTTAGAACCTTTCTAGAGAGGCCTAGAAGATAAGCAGCATTTTCAAATGACTGGGTCTGATTTGTGTGTGTACATTTCAAAAGGCGGCAAGAGAGCATAGGTGATGTGAGACCTGGGAGGGAAAGGTGAAGGGATGGTTCCTTCAGGTCCAAAACCATTGAACCTTCGGCATGTTCTTGGCTCCCTGTTGCCCACTGCATTTGCTGTCTCTGCCTCATGGGAGAGCTCCAACCCTGGCAGCACAAACAGGCCCCAGCTGTGGCTGCCACCTCAGGAATACCAACCACTGACTGCCATAAGTCCTGTTTTGTGCTGGGGAACACCTCAACTCCGACAAGTTAAACCCACAGCTTTCACAAACAGGGATATGTCACAGAATCACAGAATATTCTGAGTTGGAAGGGACCCACAGAGAAAAGTACTGTGAGGTTAGGAGAACTGCATAAAATAAAAACTTAAATGATAGCAAAGGGCACAATGAGATTGCTAAAAACATTTGAGAGTGGGAAAGGACACTGACTGTTAACATTGATGAATATTAACCCCTGGCAGTGACTCTGAGCAAAATGATAGATTTGTACTTTAGAAGGCTTCAAAGCAAGACCAGATACTTTCTGAAAGCAGCATTTCAGTGGACAAGCTACTGGAATTAGGAATTGTGCACATATCAGGAGTTAAATTCTCTGGCTTCATTTATTCATTCTATCAGATAAATAATTTAATAGTCTTCTGGTCTTAAAATTCATGTTCTTAATAACAAAATGCAAGAATGAACAGTCATGTCTCTATGGAGTCTTGCATTATGTGTGTCCTCCTCTGATGGTAGAACTGTGCAGACAACATAAGGACGATGATTCATTGAGCGAGATTGTCTTTTATAGGTAATAATGCAAAGAAAATGATTTGACAAGGTACAGACTACACATTTCACACTCCTTTGAAACCCTTGGCCAGATTTCAGAATAATATCTTCTTTGCTGAGAACCAGGATTGTTTGGGTGTGTTTATTCCTCCTTTCTGGTTTTCTTTCCTTTCTCATGCAGGCATAGAAGAAAAGGTTGCTGCTGTATGCTGAGAGTCAAGGCAGAAACCAGGTGAATCTCCTCAGGTATCCAGCCCAGACTTGTAGGTAAGATGAGGTGTGACACCTTTGTGCAAACACCTCTATCCCAGAGCTGGTGCCAGTTTTGCTTGTCATTAATCCTTATGCCCTTCCTGGTTGCCAAGCAGTATCTCTGGATGGAATTTTTGAGAGCCCCATGGTTATTAATTTCAGTATGTAACAGCTGTCACAACACTTCTGAAATGGAAGTGTTGAGTTCCAGCATTTCCCAGCACTTTTATCTCATCACCATGTTTCTTCACCGGTTTTCCCCATTCTCTCTAACACACACTAAGCACATTGGAACAGACTGTCTGTAACTGAGGTATGTTTTCAGAACACTGTTTTTCTTTTGTACAGTGTAAGAAAAGACAAAAACTGTAAGCAGAAGTCTTATGCTAATATGCTGAGCTGTCACAAATGTGAAAGTGCTGATGGAAGGAATCCATAAATGCATCACTGTTCATTCTTTCCAGCATGTGTGAGGAACTGTGAAAAATTGTTCTTTCATTATATGTCTCAGAAATTTGGTCACAGAGCGGGAAAGACTATGGAGCTGGTGAGTTTGAGACCTGAGACCCCTTTGTACTCTTTTGTCAAAAAATCACATTGTTACTTCTTATTTGTGTGAGCAAACAGAGCCCTGCCTGCTGACTCAGCCACACTGCTCTAGGCACAGCAAAGCAGAGAAAAGGGAAAGCTGATTCAGGCAGGATTGGATAGCTGAGGACAGTTTTACTTTCAAACTGTATGGACAGAGATATACATGGCACAGATGGAATTTAGGTCAAAAGATTATTTATTTAAGTAAAAATATCCAGTTGCAATTTCTTCTGCTTGTAGCAGGATTCATATAGAAGATATTCCTGTGGATTTTAGGGTTTTTTCCTAGATGAAATTTATCTTTCTCATTCAGCTTTCTTACTATTATTTCATTATTTCTGCATCCAAGGACTTCATTTATATTTTGTTGCCAGGTGCTCCTTGCAGAGAGCTTACCGGGCCCATCACTGGGTGACATGATGCTTCTTCACAGAAACTACCCACAAAGTCATGAAGTGCCATATGAAACACTTACTTTGGATTCCAGCATTTGTGTTTGAGGAACATGAGATAGGAGAATGGGTCTCATTCCACAGTGTATTATAGAAATTCCATCTCCCTACACTAAGCTATGAGGAATGTGTAGGTGAAGGGGAGGTGGAGATCTCTGCTCTCAACGTGTCAGAAGTGCCAGGTCAGCAGGTGCCTAGACACGTAACTGTGCTTGGCTATTTCAACTGCAAGACAAAAATCAATGTTTTAAAATTAAGAGGAATAACAAATACATCCATAATCTTCTCTACCTCTCAGCTGCTGAATACCTTATGAGTGAAAGTATTGCTGCCTCTTGGCCACAGTCCCAATCTGACCAGTAAGAAACCAAGAACACAAGATTTGTTGCTGATGAAGGGGGTTCACAAGGAGGGGACTGTAGCTAGGATGGGCTTAGCTCTGTTGTCTGTCAGAAAAAATTTCCAGGAAAGTATCTGTTACCTCACTGTCAGCAGAAAATTGAAATGTCCTTTTTTCTTGAAGGGCATTTATTTTGCAGTGGTTAGTGGTGATAAACGTCCTGTGAAAGAGGAAGAGATGCCTTGATTTGAGCTTTTACAGGATTATTGCTTTTTATGTTTGAGCAGCTCCTGAGCAGAGGCCAGTGTGGTATCAGTGAGCTTTTATTGGCAGGCTTTATGGCTGATTCAAAAGGAAATCCTGGAGCACTTACTGGAATTTGCAGTCACTACACAAATGCTTTTTTTTTGAATAGTACTAATAGGACAACATTTCCATTTATACACTACTTTAGTACATTGCTTCATTTTCTAAGTTGTTTTGCTGTCAGGGTTTTCATACCACAGAACTAAACACCGTGTCCGCCACCTGGGCCATCCACACCAGAGTGAGAGGACTCTAGCTTCTGTTCTGCTTTGTGTTAGGCCAAACCCCGGCTGCTCCTGCCTCCACCGAGGGAGTCATCCCTTCCACCAGCATCTCCCATCCCCTTCCCTGTTGCTATGCACACTGCATCCCTCCCTGCTGCCGAGGGGAAGTCACTCTGAGTTTATCAGGATATATAGTCACTAATGCCTCCAGCATTCTGATTAGGCACTTCTGTGGAAATTGGAATTCATACGGTGTGCTCTGCCATGGAAAAGCCCAGAGAAGATGAGTTATTCACTGTAGGAGGGGGTGAGTGCACTGCTGCCTCTTTCCCGGTCAGACCACAGGGAAATGGCATGTCTGATCCCTCAGGCAGGCTGAGGCCAGGCTGAGGCCACATCCCCTCCCTCTCCCTCTATTTCTCTCCCTCCTTCTCTCTCTACCTCTCCTCTCTTCCCAGCTGAGTGCCTCTGCTCACCTGTGACCATGAAGACACAAGCCTTCAGCACAGAGTAAGGAACAGATAACAAAAATGAGTGCAAATGCAACTTTGGAGTGATGTAGTTACCTGCCTTAAGGTGGAAAATCAGCGCCTGCCTGCCCAGTTAAACATCACAGTTTATTACATCACTGCACACCACCATTTCCAGCACAGTGAGTATTTCAGATGATAATTCTCCATCCCAAGCATTTGCCTGAGGCTTTCCCAGCCCCAGTATCTTCTCCCAGTCACCTAGTTGGTGCTGCAGTGGATGTGGAGGCAATTTAATTACACTAGAGTATCCCCAGCTCCTTTGCTTTCCTGGCACAGCCTGACAGGGGAAAGCAGCAGTGCCTGAGCTGGGAAGGACTGAACTGAGCTGTCCTGTACCTCCTCACTGGAGCAATAATCCTGCAACAAAACAAACATCTCAGTGCTCTGCTGGCACACTAGAGGGATCTCCCATCCCAGCTGTGCCAGCAGAGCCTGGGTCAGGGGCACTGCCAGGCCGGGAACAGTGGGGAAGCCGGGTGAGGAATCAAAGAATGGATTATTCATTAGGACCTGCCATTCAGCTCTGCCCACTGCTGAAGCCCTGCTTTAGCAGCAAACATACAACACTGCTCTGCAGAAGCAGCAGAGGAGATTTCTACTGCAGGACATTGTAAATCCGTGCACACTTCCACCTCTGGTGCTCTCTCCCTTTCTAGCTCCTTTCCTCTCTCGGTCTCTCTTTCTCTCTCCCCTCCCTTCTTTCCTTATTGCAATGCATTTCCTACCCTAGATATTTCTGTGAATTAGGTTTTAATGCCTCCTCATGAAAGACAGTTTTTCATATTTTATATCTCCATCAATAAAGATTTCTTCCTTATCATCTGTAAAATTGGAGTTTTGATTAAATACGATCCAGCAGCTCTAAGCACATAGTGTGTATTAATTCAGTGCCTCATTATATGCCAGCAGTATTTATATGGGTTTATATATCAAATATACTGTGTGTGTACAAGCAGAGACATCCAGAACAAATACTAGATATAGGAGCCATAAAAAAGAGAATGGAAGAAAACCTCTCCCTTGTCGGGTCATGAAGCATTTACTGACCCCCTCCATGAGGATCATGCAGAAAGCGATGGGGAAGGGACATTTTCAGGGCCCAGGAGAGCCAGAAGATGCACAAGCTCATGGCACAGGACTCGCTGCAGCCTGTCCTCTGCTCTTCTGGAGAAGTCATGGGGGAAAAGCACTGAGAGATGAACATCTTCTCAAGCAGACATCTGTTCATTTAATGAAACAGCTCAGAGTGCTGATGGTCACATGTTTGTATTCCCTGTTCATTCCCAACATGGCCTGTTCTTCTGAGGGAATCCTGGCTGTGTGGGCACTGTGGAACAGGGAGCAGTGCCCAGGGGCTTGGGCACCAACCATTAGGGCACTAGGACTTCTAACCTGGACTTCTGCATTGCACAGACTCTCTTGTGGGTTTGACTGAAACTCCTTCCTACTGAGAAAGCATCATTTATTTATAACCAAAACCCAAATGAAAGAAAGATTTCAGAAATATGTATTAGTGACCTTGACAACATGGACAGCTCCTTGTCTTGGAGAAACACTCTGTGGAGAGCGTCCCCTGACAGGGATCAGAGGGCTGTTTGTGTTCTGTGTTTGTGCATCACCCTGAGGAGCAGTTGTGGTGCTTTTAAGGTCATTAGAAGGAAAACTCAGATGGCAGAAGCCTGTACTCGATCTGACACCACACAGCAGTTGTGAATGGATGGTGTCCCTCCCCACATCACTCCATTCCTCTCCTGTGCTCTATGGGTGAGCTGGAACTGATGTGAACTGCTGTGCGCTCACCTGGCTGGCTCTGTGTGTGGGCTGAGGTGCAAAGGGTGGGACACTGGGATGTCCTGGAGGAGGGACATAGGGCAGCCGCTGAGCACAGTCATGTGTGTGGGACACGTAACACTTCTGGGGCTGGCACCAGCCACACTGACACCCGAGCAGGGGGCTGACTGCCCACAAGGCCAGAGAAAGGGTGGAGAAAGGAATGCACTTGTGTGAGTTCAGACATGTGGCAGCAGTAGATCAATTTATGTTCAGCAAAAGCTGCCCTAACAAACTTCAGGGAGATGTGAACCTGCTTTCTAAGGTTAAAGATGTGCTTTTCTAACATCATAGTCCAGTGAGTGCTCTGCATTGATACCTCTGCCCTCCCTTCTCAGCAGTTCACTTTGCTGTGGTTAAAATTGAACAGAAAAATCCAAAGGATTACAGAAGAAAAAGTCTAAATCTGTCACAGCTCCCTATCATCTTACCAAATCTTTTTGAAGGCTTGTTTGTCACCGGGATCAGTAAGATGTGTGGTTTAAATCTGGAAATGCTGCTAAGGTCAGTGGGGACTTTGGTCTCCTCCTTCCCCCTGTTCGACCCAACATGGGATAGGACAGCCTTGGTTCCTGAACACAACATCCTCTGGGGTGATCCAGGTCAGGGACACTGAGCCCCCTCCCAAACACTCCTCCGGATCAGGATCAGGGCAGAGTGGGAATGGCTGTGTTGGTGCTGGGCAGGGGACAGGGGCAGAAGGTGAGGAACAAGGTTAAGGTGAGCAGCAGCCAGAGGTTTGACATGCTGGTGGGGTCTGGAAGTCTGGGAGAGGAACTGTATTAACAACACAGGGTTGGACAGCAGCACCAGCACCTTACCCTGTGAGCAGGCAGGTGCCACGGGGCATGTGGTGCAATGACTTCAGTGCTGACAATAGGGATCAGAAAATACAGCACAGCTCTTCTCTCACCCTGCCTGGCCGTGGAGCTGAGCACACCCATGTGAGCTGGGCAGTGACACCCATCCCAGAGCAGGTCCTGCATCCATCCCTGCCTGCACAGCATGGGACACACAGAGGATGCCACTGGCAGCTTGTTCAGCAGTACTGCGGCTCCCCCATGTCTGTTCTCCAGCTCAGAGTCATAATGATGAGCTCTCCTTCTCCATCTGGTTTTGTTTCTTGCTGTAAACACATCTCTGGGCAGCATACTTCTGTCGTGCTGTCTTACAGGAGCTGTGAGAGACCACTGTCAGAGGGCCAACACGAGACACATTTGTGCTGTTTCCTACTGTCATTAATAATGATGTCACTGAACCAGGTACATCTCACAACAGCCATAAAAAATGTGCAGTGTATGGCTCCCTGAAAACATATTAAGATTTACTGCTCTCCATTTGGATAGCAGTTGATGAAGATAACAGGTTATCTCTGCAGGGGAACATACAATTTCAACTCTCTCAGACTCCATGGAGCACCTTATTTTTATTCTCACATATATAACCCAACATGTCAGAAGAACAGAAAAGAAAATAGATAAATCATCTGTATCTGAAACATAGTTATGATTCAATTAAAGAAAAGTGTACAAATTCCAGACGGTTCTGAAGGAAAAGTATGGGCAGGAGCACAGAAACAGAAGTTTTCTTATCTGAGGTTTTATGTTGAGTATTTTTTTTCTTTTTCCTATTTGCCATAATCAGACAAGAACCAAAACCAATTAACTACTGATAGTTCTTGTGCCTTGTCTCAGAAACTTCCCTGTCAAAAGACAGATTTCAGAGGTGTGTAACAGATGTCATCCCTGTGGTTTGTACCACGGGGGTACCAGGGCAGGGCTCTCTCTTGCAGCAGGCTGTGGCACAAGAAGGTCAGACCCACCCAGGTTGATCTTCCAGGCAAAATATAATTGCTGCTTCTCTGCCTCTTTTTCATGTCTCATTTTACACTTGCAAGTCATTCCAGGAGTCCAAGACATGACGTTTCTCTTCATATGGTCTCTGTCTTAGGACACAATTTAACCTCTGGAGAAAATTATTGATTTGACAAGTTTTGCAAAGATCAATGCAAATTGATTATTTGATTTGATTGATAATTTGAAAGATTATTGAAATGGAAGCTTGTGGGTTTCACTGAACTAATGCAATATCTATATTGAGGTGTGTTTTCTTTCTTTCGAGTGATTTAATGAAGTTCAAATCTCCTCTGAGAGAAAGAATTAATTGAGCAAAATGTTAATTAAGGAAAATTATTTTTTCACAGCACAGTTCTTCTAAGAAAATAATGCTGAGTGAAATGGCTGAAGTTGAACTCAGGGTTTAGTTGGATTATAGGTTGGACTTGATGATCTTCAAGGTCTTTTCCAACCTTATCTATACTATGATACTATGAAAACTGGTGCCGGTGTTTGCACAGTTTTGCAGTGTGTGCACTCCCTGTGCCCAGCAGAATCAAAGCTTCTCTGGGTGATGATGCTATTGTGGGCATCCCACAATCCCTTCTGCAAAGGGACAAATGGCAGAGGCATGTTTATATCCTTATCTTTACTTATTTAATATGAAACTATTACCTTGCCTTACTCTTATCACCACAGAGGTTTGCAAAATGGGTCAGAAATGGGTATGTTTCCATGTGTGATTTATTTGGATTCCTGTAGTTTAGCAAACAGTGGGAAAATGTTTATTCATACACAAACATATGTACAGATAAAGAGAGAGAGGAGAAGCACAGCCTGTGCTGAAGCTGCCTCTGGGAGCAGCCATACATGTGGTGATGGGTCTGTACCTGTGGACATTCCCATGGATGCTGAGAGCCACATGCACAGCATGTGGGCATTTGCACCTCTCAGAGCTCCTAACCTCTCCCAGAGAAGTCTGGGTGATGAAAACCACCCAGACCTTGTGCAGGAAAGGGAAGGGAACAGCACAACTCGAAGTGGCAACCACCCACCCCAGCTGAAGGATGGTGGAGAAAACAGGAATGGAGGTAACAGCCTGGATGTGTCCTTCACTTTCTCTAATGTTTAGATAATGTCTTACAAAGTTCCTTCATTACTGCAAAGAGTAGAGGTAAACTGGTGTTTATTGTGTGCTATGATTTGCTCTTATCCAAACCAGGCACAAGCAGAACTCCCCTCCTGCTGCCAAGGGCAGATCACCCCATCACACAAAGCAAGAGGCACACTCTGCATCCCTGTGAGTAAACCGTGTGTGTAAGAAATGGGTAAATAGGTAGGACTTGAAAATCTACTCACCCTGTTATCTTGTAAAATAAAGTATGGGAGGAATGCCTTAGAAAATTTAACTAGATGACACTCAAGGGCTGAGCCCTCCCTGAGCTGTGCTCTGGCAGGCCCTTGCCTTCCTGCATCTATTCTCTTGTCATTGTGTAACTCCTGTGATTCCTCCTCGGGCTCTTTGCAGCATCTCTCTCCCTCAGACACTCGGAAATTGCCTCCCCAGGCCTCAGTGCTGCCTGTCCTGGAGCATCCCTCCCGCTGGGGGCCAGTCTGCTCAGATTTGGGTTAATGGCCAGGAAATGAGCTCTCAAGCATGAGGGTGGTGGGAGCAGAGGCTGCAAATTATAAGACGTATGGTTCCCTTTGGCTGCTTCTCTGCTGACCTCAGTGTCTAATCGTATTTTCCCCTATTGCATTGAGGCTCATGCACAATAAATGGGATTNCTCTCCTCTCCTCTCCTCTCCTCAGCAGCCTGGATCCATGAACACGCTGACACTGGTGAGAGCCTGAAGCCAAAAAAGGCCCCACAGCTGTTTGGAAACAGGCAGTTTGACTTGAAAAAGAGGGTCAGAGTTTGGCCTTTGAAATTTGTTATTACTAACCCAAGTATAAGGCCACATGAACACATTCTTTGGTTGCTGGCTGATGCAGAGCAGACATCACCAGAGACGGCACCAGGGCACAAGCAAGCCTTGGGCAGCTCCTCTGCTCCACACTTTAGTGAGTGCCTGCAGAGATGAATTCCCAATCATCTCAATTGGTGGTGGTGGTGTCTACACAGGGTGATGTGTAATGAAAGTGAAATGAACTCTGAGGATAAGGCACTTAGCAGACAGCAAGACAAGGAGCACTTCTTTGATTTTAGACAAATCCTCTCTTCAGTGCTCTGCTTTTGATCTTTGCATGGAAGGATAAGTTCTATGTAAGACAAATGTCTATCAAAGTTTTATTTAAAAAGCATGCTTTAACAGAAGGTGGTACACTGATTAAATATGACATTTGAAGTAAGGCAGACTAAACAGCCCAGGAATGCAGAAGGATTAAATTGAGGCCTCACATGAAAACTATTACTGTGTTTATTCAGCAAGCGTAGCCTCTCAGGCAATGAAGTTTGGGTGCTCTTAATCCATGCTGACAGACAATGGTTAAGATTTGTGCTGTTGTAATTTTGTTCTGCTATCTTTTCTGGTTAATAGAGCATGACTCATTGCACAAAACATTCTTCAGCAGCTCTGATCAATGTAATTCTGGGAGCAAATAATAGTTATCTATTGGAAACACAGAGCCTGGCTCTTGGGGTCCATTTGAAAGGCATCATTTACTCTCCCAGCTGAGGTGGCTCAGAGCTGCTAGGAACAGAGGGCACAGAACAAGCTGCTCAGGGCCTGTGCCACCAGTATCACCAGTATCACCACACCAGCAAGCGATGGAGCTGGAGGAGAGCCTGGGAACAGGCAGGAACTGCAGGCTCAGCAGACCCCGGGAAAAGGCAGGAGCTGTGGGCTGGGTCCCAGGGGCTGCAGCTGATGGGGGACCCTTACCTGGCCCCCACGATGGCTCTCATGCCCACACCAGCCCTCAGAGCAACAAGGGTGAATTCCAAGGAGTCAGGAACAACTCTCAATGTGTGTTCAGTCTAGAGGAAGAGAGAGCTCTTCTGCCTTATGCTGTGCTTTGCAAAACCATTCCAAGGTCATTGTATTTTCTGAACTGTCACTGCAGTTCCAGGCACCATGAGAGTCCAGCTCAGCACTGTATCACATTTCTTGTTGATCACTATTTCCTTTTGTCCAATCCATCCTCTTGTCTATAGTCAGAAAGGTCAGAGAATCACATTTACTGCTGTAAAGAATTGTCTGGCAGAAAGGAGAATTGAACTTTAAGGAACATGAGTGACTCGCAGGGGATCAATCCTGGTTCCCATTTGTCTGTAACAAAGACTGTCTGTCTATTCACACCTTTGCACATCTTTTGGCCATAAATATGAAAGAAAATCAAGTGAACTTTCTAATTTATTTCCAAGTCATAAAGTTTATATCAGAGCAACTGGTACAGGCAGAGGTTTCTTCATTCTTTCCAGAATCGAGTTTACAAAGCAAAGGAGATCAAAATGAGCAAAAGCACAAATGCTTCAGTGGCACCAGGGATACAGGTCTCCATTCCAGTGACCATGGAAGCTTTATATCACTGTCCCCACTGAATGTAACTTGACCCCTTCAGCCAGAGGAGAGTGTGCAGTGCTGGAGCCTTTGGCACAGCCAGGCAAGGAGGGTCAGGTGGCTCAGGAGAGGTCCAGGTTCCCTTCCCAGCCAGAAGGACCCGCTGTCCTCCCTCAGACTGCCAAGTCTGTCCATGCCTGCCTTGGCATCTGGCCAGAGGATCCTGACAGTCCAGTCCACCCTCTGATGAGGTTTGCTGCTTTAGCCAACATGACAGTGACTGGGCTGCTGTCCAGCCAGGGTAAGGACGTGTTTTAACACTTGACCCAGTTTTAAACCAAACTCTTTCTCCATTCCTCCACGATTTCTGCCCAGGCAGATTAGTATAAGTATGAGTGCACATGAATATCCTCTCACTAAAATCTCCTCTCCTATCCCAATTCCCTGGTTGCTTACAGATCAAGTAGGAGAGTGAGGGGTAAATTCTGGCAGTGCTGCAGATCCTGCAGGGGATCCAGGTTCTCATTAGAGAGCTGAGTCCCCAGCCAAAGGAGTGACATTGCTAATGGCTCCGTGCTGAGATAGTGACTGTGGCACACTGAATACCCACTCATTAGAGACCAGAGTGTCTTACAAGAGACCACAGTCACATTGAATGTCAGACAATGGTATCTGAGTAAAATCTTCAGCACCTCATAATTAAATAATGGTTCTTTGAATCATGAATGGTAAAAGGCCAAGTTTTAAATAGGGCTGACATGAAAGTGTTCAAGAAGAGGCTTTGTGAGACTGATCAGGTTCAGGCACCACCTCTTTAGCACTGAGACCCTGCAGGGGCTGCTGGGGGGCATGTGGGTGGGACAGGGGACCCCCGTGGAGCTGGGCTGAGCCCTGTCCTCTGTTCCTGAGGCTTGTCCTGGTGTGTGATGGTTGGAGGCTCCCCTGGTCCATAGTGGGTCTGACTCCTGCCATGTGTGCAGTGATGGGTTTGGAGCACAGCAAGGTGCCTGTAGCCACCTTGTCCTCTTACAGGGGCTTACCCACAAGCAGTGCTTCGGCTGCATTTCCACTACTGTTGGCTAGAAACAAGGGACTGTAGGAAAGAGCTCTGCTCTGCTTGCTCCTGTGTGGGAATGGCCAAGGGAGTAGCCCTTCCCGGTGTGGTACCACCATCAGGAAAACCCTCCTCACTCTCTGAGAAGGGCCTGAGGAGGGGCAGGAGCACAGGTGAGGAAGCTTAACTGTGCAAAGTTGTCCTGGCACTGATAAATGCAATGAGAATGTGGTACCAGTGTATTACCGTGAGATCAGCTCTGCAGCCTCTGGCACATGGCTGATGCATTTCCAAGGCCTTTGCTGCAGCAGGTTGCTGCTCCTGGATGTGGGACCAAGGGAGTGGCAGCGAGCTCAGGCTATGACTGGCATGGTAAACACCACTGGTACACTGCTGCTGCTGCTGCTGGAAATAGACCCCCTAATAAATTGCCTGGGGTGCACCTGAATGCTGAAGTAACTGTGGATCTGGGAACGTCCTTGCTAATTACAGCAAGAGTGGAAAAGCAGAATGGGCAGATTCCACCTCTGCATTTGTGCTGCACAATCCAACATTTCTCTTACTGCCCAGAGTCTTTCCTGTTCCCTTCATGCCTTGCCTGGGAAGAACAGCACACTGGAACAAGGTCATGGCTGTAAAGTACCAAAGAGCAGAGGATGTGCTGCTGGCCCAAAAGGCAGCACCATGGTGTGCCCAGACCAGCTGTGGGGCAGGGGGACAGGGGGAACCATCCAAGCAGGGCTGGGGGGACCAGAGGGGGGGGACACTACTTGTGTTTGCACCCAGAAGAACAAGAACCTGCTACTCAGTGCAACACAGACATGAAGAGTCTTTGCATATGAGATGTAGGTATAAGGGGAGAAGAAGCATTTGAGGGAGCTCAGCTTATAACTCTTCACTCAAATTGTGAGGGAGAGTCTGTTCAGCTCTGCATCCTGCCCTGGAAACAGCCAAGGGACTATGTACTGAGTAACCAACTGGTAATCGACGTTTTTAGCAACATAAAAATATGAATAATGAGAAAAAATTGATTTAGTATTGATTTGATTAGAGAGCCTTAGTACTAATTTAATAAAAGAGAGTGTCTGTGCCATATGCTCAGCTGGTGGAATGAGTCATTTGGTCAAAAGGGAGAATCCCAAGGGCATTCCTGCCCAATCTGGAGAGCGAACCCCAGCAGCTGCTGGGCAGCAGCTCAGTTTTCTTCAGGCATCACTCCCCAAAAATGGAGAAAATGATGTCAATGACAGAACAGCTGGCAGGAGGTGCCCACTAAGGGCTCTGTAATTCCACATGGAGACATGAGGGACATCTCATGAAGGGCCAGGATAACAGACTGATTTTACCTCGTGTGCAGCAGTAAAACCTGGATGAATGAGAGCGGTCAGGACCCTTTAGTACTGCCCTGAACTATTTTGTTTTGGACAAAAAACTGCTCTGTCTAATGCACATCCCTGGGAGGGAGCCTCATTGCCAGAGACAGCTGGCTCTGCACTGGGCAGCTTTCCAGCTGCTCTTCCTCCACCTGGCATTTTGCCGCGTTGATTCTCCCACCTCTGGCCTCAGGGCATGGATCCAGACTGTCCACATCTCTCTACTAAGCCTTCCTGCACTGCCACCCAGCCTGGTGTCATCTGCAACCAACTGAGGGAGCACTCGATCCCCTCACCCAGACCATGGATAAGGACATTGAACAGAACTCCTATCTCTGTGCAACTCAAAGCATCATTAATAAGTGAGGCACCTTTTTGCTTGACCAAGTCTGGCAAATGTTCTGTTTCCACCTCATGGGATGTGCATCCCCAGAAACCTTTATTAAGGGGAGAAATCACTGCATGAACATTTTCCATTTCCTGGTGCTAGCCAGTTTATTGCTGGTCTAGATGTGAGGGAAATTGGTTTAACATGGAAAAGAGTGTTGGAACTTCTACTGACTATTTATTTTCGACTTTGGCCTTTGGACCCAGTGGCCACCAGGATCCAGATTCTGCTTCATTCAATGTTCTTAAAACATGTGGGTAAAAAAATATATTGGGTGGGTTTTTTGGTTTTTTTTCTTCCCTCTCCTACACCTATTTCTATCACTATTAATCTCAAATTAGGACCTACCAAGCCTGCCATGGATAGGGCCTGTGGCAAAGGGAGGAAAAGGAAGAAACAGCATTTTGAACACACATATGAGGTAGGCAGATCCTCAACAGGTCAGATTTGCTAACTTTGGCAAAGTCATGCTGTGGGCTTTAGGGGAGTGGGGGGTTTTTTGGTGTGAGACTCAGTCAGCTGTGTGTGCAGTACACAGGGCTCCTAACTCATTTTCATCAAACACTAGAGAAGACAGACTCAGTTGCATAAATCTTGTTTCACTTCCCTGCAAAAACAGGCAACCTTTTTGTCAAGCTTCTGAAAAAAGCAGAGCATTGGTGTTTGACAACAGTTCTGATTGCTGAATTAATGCTGGTAATTATATTATCAGTTTATCACCATTTATTGCATTAAAAACTTTCTATTATTCAAGACACACCTGCTCACATTATTTTTGGAGATGTCTCAGACTTGTTAAAGTTTTCTCAAACATCTAACAGTAGGCGTAGACTTGTATTCATATTTTTGTTTTTTCTACCTCACAGCTGATGGTTGATGTTTTCCTTTATCTTCCCGTGTGAGTCGGAGTCTGGACTGATGAATGTTGCTGTTCCTTTGCCTCCCACTCACAACTCTCACTTGATCCTGATGCTGACAGTCTGGAACCTGGAACTCCTCTTTCACACTCAGGTCTATTTACCAGCATTTAATGGCTATAGCAATTATCTTTGCTTTCACTGACTTCTCACAGCTACACCTCTTCTTTTAATGCAATTTTGGTATGAGAAGGTACCTGTCTGGAAAAACAGAGCAGCAATATGGGGATATACCTTCCTGAAGAATGAGAAATTGTGCATGTCTCGGGTTTATGAGTCTGGGACAGGCTAAGGGTACTGAAAGTCTTCAAGAAGCCAATGTCTGCACAGGCCCATGTGGATGTTTCTTAAGGTGCTCTTCTTCCTGACCTCTCCCAATCATGTCCTTACTTCTTCACAGTCATGTGTGTTATCTGTCTGACCCTTTGCACTTCCCATCTGTTCTTATGTTTTGTTGGAAGGGAGAAAATAAGTAAAATCATTCCCCTCCACCCATCCAGGAACTCACAAGCACAATTTTGCTGCCTCAGCTTTGTGATAAGTTGGCTTTGGGAAACAACTGACAGTGTATTTCTCCTTCTCTATTTAGGTGAAAATCAGCTGTGTCTCTTAACTGAAATGTTTTAATCTTGTTTTTCTCAGGTAATAACATGGTATTGCTTTTCATAACTAAATGCCCTGTGATGTCTGTTTCAAGAGCTGACATTTCTAATGCATTAACAACCTGAACAGTAAAGAGCTGTTCGATTCCAGGTGTAAACTCATCCACGCCTGTTTCAAGGATCTAAGAAAAGGTTGTCAAGGACACTGGCATGTTGATGTGGATGCTCCATACCAACACTGTCCAAGAAGATGTTTCAGCAGAGGAAAGAGGGGATTAGGCATCCCAGCTCATTTACCAAAGTCATTAATCTTTGCATCCCATGGATGTGGGAGCCACAGACTGGAAGCAATCACAACATGGAAGCTTGAAAAAGCAATGAATTACAGTAAAAGTCTCTGATAAGGTCATCAGCAATTTTCTATTTTTTCCTGTATATCCAGAGTCTGAGGTCTGTGCCCTTTTCTGAGATTCCTGCTTACAGATTCCTTTTTGTGCATTCACACAAATGCCTCCTGTTAGACCTGCTTTTCTATTTATTTATATTTGTGTGAAACACCACCAATGAATTTTTAACTTTATCTTGCTGCTAACTGGTGTCACCTGGCAATTTTCAGTCTGCTGGTGACCCTGTGACCACCAGATCCCTGGCAAATTGTGTTCTGTAGAAACTGGAGATTCCCTTCTTTCCCTTTTCCACTCGGTTTTATAAGCATTTATTTATTTTATAAGCATTTTTCAAAATGGTGCTGTCTCTGCTAGCTGTTATAAGTAAACTTGGTCATTTGCATTTTACCTCAGCCTGTCCTGAGGCCCCTGTTATTTCAAGATGTTTGGTTCTCATGGCAGGGCTGTAGATATGTTTAGGATTTTTTTCAGTTAATTCCATTTTTTATTTGTTTTTCAAATAGGAACAGGGAGGAAAAAACCTCCCAGTTCTGCGTGCCTTGTAACAAATGTCTGTGTGGAAAGGTGATGGGGAATCCTTTAAAAGGGGAAAGTGTGGCAGTGGCAGCAATACCCCACCAGAGCCCTCAGCCCTGGTGGCCCCATGGACACGGTCAGGGGGGCTGGGGCTGTGTCACTGAGCACACTTTTCCACACAAGGCACCACTCAGGATGCCAAGGGAAGGACTTGAGCATGCTTGTTTTCAAGTCACTTGCACACTTGCAGCTTCATTGCTTGTGTAGATGAGCCATAACTACTGGATCCTGCTCCTTTTCCTGGAACAGCTGCCCGTGGTTTGGTACCTGCAGTGTGGAGTGCCAGCTGTTTCCATGGCAGCTCCACTGCGCCAGCCCAAGCTCATCCATTTGCATAAACTTTGATAGTGTCTCCTAGGAATGATTAACTACATGTGAAAATCCTGCTACCGTTTTTGCACAGATTCCTTCAAAGAAAACACAGAGGCAACAAGCAATTGTCTGTTGTTCAGTTGTCAAAGCACTGTGATTATTTTCTCCACAAACTGAAGGGAGTCCAGCATTAACTTGCTGCTTTGTAAACTGCCAGTGACCAATTTGCATCTCTGCTACACAACCTGAGCAAAGCAGAGCACTTTTCTGGGGATATTTACCACAAGTGGGTGCTCTTAGAGATGTCTGGAAACTGTCAGGCACAAGTGGTGGGGGACAGAGCACAAACTCTGCCAGGCATATTTGGCTTCTAAAAGCAAGTTGTGTCCTCAGAGATGTGCGTCAGAGATGCACTCCAGGCCTCTTGTTGGACTGGAAAATGCTTGGCCTGTGGGCTGAAAAATCTGAAGATCTTCCAGCCGGGATGTTTTTTTGCCACCACGAGGGTGACCAATTAAAATAGAACCTCAAATGGTTATTGCTCTGAATTTCCTGTTGTTTGTTAGTTGTTTTTGTTGAGGCTTTTTGCAATGTTTCAGATGATTCTGTTAAGGTCAGTGCTTAGATAGAGCAGGTGAAGGGAGAAGAACCTGCCCCTCTGTACAGCACTGGTGAGGCCACACCTGGAGGACTGTGTCCAGAGCTGGACAGACTGGGGAGAGGCCGGCAAAGGGCCACAGACATGAGGGGTTTGCAACTCCTCTGCTGTGAGGGAAGACTGAGATAGCTGGCACTGTCCAGCCTGGAGGAGAGGAGGCTTCGGGGAGACCTGATTGTGGCCTTAAAGGGAACCCATAAGAAAATGGGGACAGATTTTATATCAAGGCCTGTTGTAACTGGACACAGGGTAATGGCCTCCTGCTGCCAGAGGGCAGGGGTAGATTCGATATTAGGAGGAAATGCTTCCCTGTGAGGGTGGGGAGGCCCCAGCACAGGTTGTCAGAGAAGCTGTGGCTGCCTCTGGATCCCTGGAAGTGTCCAAGGCCAGGCTGGACAGGGCTTGGAGCCACCTGGGATAGTGGAAGGTGTCCCTGACCATGGCAGAGAGTGGAATGAGATTTCTGGAACAATCCCAGTTCCCTGGATGGAGTGGAGCAGCTTTGTCAAAGCTGCACTGTCACATTCCCCCATCCAGCACAACAAATAACATGTGCAGCTGTTGACAGGTCAAGGCCAATTCCTTGAGTTCCTAAGGGGGTGTGAGTTGTGAAGGAACCAAGTGAAACACGGTGCTTTAGAAGTGTGTATACTGTAAAACATTAATTACATCTGTTTACAAACAATAACAAATAATTTCCCAAATGTACTTTGAGCATTTGTTTTTAGTGCTATCACATTATCTTCTAATTTCTAGCAGTGTCTACAAGGTACAGAAAATTCTTTATTTAGAGCTTTTGTAGATCTGTCTTATGTTTTCTTTTCTGGAGGATTTGATCATGAATTATGCATTCCAACACAACATGAAATATTTAACTCGTGCTCTTCAACTCCAACTTCCTAAACAAAGAAATGAATTGGAGCACAGAGAAAACTGGGTACATAGGCACAAATCCACTGATGCTTGTAGCAGCCTTCCTCTGTCGAGCGCACAGATCAATAGGGCTGAAGCCACAGAGGTTCTGGGTGATTTGTGCTGCCCTTTGTGCCGCTCTTTGTGCCATTCCTTTAATTACAGGAGAGAGTTGGCTTCAGCAGAGGGGTTGTGCAAATACGAAATCAGGCTTGATGCTCTGAGCAAATGCCTGAAGATTTCTAAAGTCTGGGAAGAAAATACATGAGAAAGATGAAGTGCCATAGTTACTGCTCACATGATGAAGCTGTTCCCTTGTATTGAGATTCCTCTGGGCCAGCAGGAAGATCACAGGGCGGAGATGGGATGGCAAATGTTGAGGGAGGATGTAGCCTCCATGTCCAGGCTGCTCACTGACACTGTGCTGAGGCTGTGCTGGCTTCTCCTTGGAGCTGTGCCAGAAGAGATCTGGTACAAAATCAGACATGAGTTGAATTAAGGTTGTAAGCAGGTGAATCCAATTTAATTTTAATGACTGTGCATGTAATTGAATGCGAAGTAGGAGTTAGGAGGAACCGACTTTGCTTCCAGAAGTACTAAGGTCAGTGCTGTACAGTTCCATACGATGTCACTTGCTCTGCTTCTCCAAGTGTGTGCCATGGTTATTGATGTGTTGGCATCACCTCTAACAAAAATAATGGAGGAAGCCATAAGGTGACTTTTTCCAGCTAGAGGCATTATGTAAATATTTATTACACACACAAATGGAATATGCTGTAAGTTCTGAATTCAGGGTGCCTGTGGAAAATGTAATTTCAGATCCAGAACAAATAACAGCTTATCTTATTCATAGCCCAGCATCTGCAATTGTATAAATAAACCTGCTCAGGAGCTGAAGAACAAAAACCCAGAGCCTCAGGACAGAGGAGTGCACACCATTAGCAGCTCCATGTGCTTACACTCATGTTGCATGTACCAGAAGGTGGAATAAAGACACACCTGTTCCCCTCTCTGGGTATGTGTGGGTTTCTCTCAATCAGATGACAAATCCTAAAGGTGGCAAATCCTAAGGGTAACACCTTCCCTGAATTCTGCCCCTTGGTGTCAGGGATTGAAGCACTGATCATGTTTGTAGGTGCTCATTGTGCACAGTGGAGATTCTTACTCATAGTGGGCAGATTTCGTATATGAGAGTGACGTGAGGCTGTGTGTAAATTATTTAGGCTCAGTTTCTAAACTAGCAAAGAAAAATGCATTTTCTCCGGCCAGCAAAAATAGATCACTCCTTATGTGAGTCATCACTGTGACTCCCACGGAGGTGGCATTGCATTGGAGTTCTGGACTGTGAGTCTTTCATGGGGCAGTGCCTGCTGGAATTAAAATTCAGGAGGAGAAATGTGTTTCCCTCTAGCTCGTTTCCCATAACTGGCCTGAAGGGTTCATTCTATGAACTGCAGAGCTGCACCATCGTTTGCAGAAAAACACCAAATGATGGGAAATGCTGGTACTGAAGGAATGGACAGATGTGTCTTGTTTAAAAGGACATGTTTTGAGCAGGAGAATGTGAACATCTGAAATCTCTGGACCATGACCTGTCCTTCCTGTCCATGCAGAAATCCTCTCATGCTTTCAGTGTTCAGCCTTTGGCATGTCATGTCATATTAACTTTGATATTAGTAACCATCCTTTGGATTTCTTTCTTTCATTTTAGCACAGCCCATCCCACCTCCCTTTAGCTGTCTCCCTGCCTCTTCTGTTTTCTGTACCAGGCTGAACCTTCTTTGCCTGTCATTTCCCCACATGGCTGGTGAATATTGAGCAGCGAGAATTTTTGAGCCTGCAGCAAACCCTTTTACAACTGCTTTATTAGGGCAAATGTCACAGGCTTGGAGCACTGTCCTGGATGCAGTCCTGCTGCAGGACTGAAACATGGACTTCAGATATGATATGATCGTATCTGTGATCAGACAGGAGGAGAGATCGTGTGGGATGTCAGTGGTCCCTCTTTGGTAACCCAATCCAAACCACCCCCAGTGCATGAGAACAACAAGCCAGGGCCAGGGTCTGCTGGGTCATTCCACCCCCCACCTGGGAACAGGCATCTGCTCTTACTGTGAGAACACTGAAGTGAAGAGAAGCCTTTGCAATATTAAAACCAAACCAAACCTCAGCAACAACAATCACAGCAATCCCAAAGCCCACAAGTCATGTTGTACCATTTGCAATCCAGTAAGAGGTTTAGTAAGTGTTGTCCATGCTGTGGATACAGTGTACTGTGTTGTAGGTTTGGCTGAGGTCCTTGGATGATTTTCCCTCTTCATTTTCATGCTTTTTTCAGTGACCACAGACCACTTAGTGTTTCTTGTTACACATCTGACCTCCCTTCCAGATGAAGAGCCCTGGTTGTCGCTGCTCTCTGGAGTGCCTGGAGCTAAAGGCAATCTGAGCAGTGCTCCTGGTAGTGAAGGAAGAGGAGTCATGCCTTCCCCGAGCAGGGCAGGCTGAGCTGCTTGGGCTGCAGACAGCGCTGTGTTTGGAGCACTTCTGGTCAGTGACAGAGGTGGATTGGAGTAAGAGAGAGTATTTTTGGAAAAAACATCAGTTTTGTTTGAGTAAGATTTCAAGACAGGAGCATCATCTCTGGTTTTCCCAAAGTTAAATGTGTTACTTGGTAAAGCCCAGTGTTAGAGGGTTATGAGATGTGTTTCTTGGGGTTGGCTGTGGAAAATCACCACCTTCACTTCACATCTGACCCATTCACCCTGTGCCACTCATCCCTTGGGACACAGCTCTTGTCACTGTGACCCATCTTGTACCTGCATGTGGTTTGTGGGAGACTCCAGGAGGTGTGTGTGGCACACGCTGTGCTCTGACTGCCACATGTGACAATGCAGGGTCATGGGGGTGTGGAGGCAGCGGGGAAAGTGATCCCAGGGGACACAGTGACCCACATCTGCCCAGAATTTCACCTGTGAGCTCGGATCTGTGCCAAGTCCTCCCCCAGCCTATTAAGTTGCACGTTTCTAAACTACCAAATCTGTACTTCTTCCTATATGAGCTCCCCAGTTTGATGTAAATGCACACGAGCAGGTGCATCATTAACCTCAGGTGCAGTGCCCTGGTCAGGAGCCTTGTTTCCAGCTGAGCTGTCTGTGCTGGCAGCCCTCAGTGAGGACACGGCCTGGGGACAAGCTGCTGTCCTTCCTCAAGAGCTGACACTTCAAAGAGACGTTTGAACACAGCACTGAGACCTAAGCACTTAAAGCATGGGAGCCAGTAAGGAGTCAAAAATGCTTTTATTTCCACAACTGGCCCTTCTGAAATGTCACCTCATACCTGCACTGGTTTCCTGCTCCCTGTGCCCAGCTGTGTGCTGCAAAGGGGGTTCAACTGAACAGTCCTATCATTGAGTAATCTGTATCAGACATTTTATTACCTTTCTGGAGTCCTTGGAACTTTGTGGATTTGTGTCCCAAGCGTAAATCACATCCACCCACAAATAGGTGATTAAGAGCATTGTTTGTGCAATTGTTTTCAGCAGTAATTGAAAAAAAGCTTTCATAGGCATTTGAAATGTTCCTTGCAATGCTCAGAAACCTGAATGTACAGCACACCTGGGACTGCAAAGTGTCGCTGAAATATCATATGAATGTGTTTTCTTAAGCAAGACTTCCTAGGGTGTTCCTTTCCCTTTCTTCAGTAACAAGAAGACTGAAGGACCAAACTGTCACCTTGGCTTTTATGGCAGTTCACACGAGCCCTCAAAAGGACCAGGAAACTAAGGTTAATGAAGAGAGTGAAAGTAAAACTTCCTCAAAGCCTTTTCTGACCCAAATCTGGACTGTATTTTTTAGTTTTGTGCAAGAGTGGGCTTTAACCTTTATACTTTAAAGTATATTCAGGATGTGTTTGCGTGTGTGTCTGCCCCTGGTTGTTGGGCACTGCTGCCTGCACGGCTTGGGAGGCATCGTCAGTTTGGAAAGTTAAACAATAGGCCAGTATTGGAAAATATGGGGCTTGTTATTGTCTGATGGAAATGTCAACCTCATGAAAGGTGCACTGGGGATTGGGTCAGTCTACTCCATGCAGTAGTTAAATGAATTTTATTTAAAATTACTTGACAATTTCATTGGTGGTAATAGAATTATGAAGTTCATTTGAATTTGCAGGGAGTGGGCAACTTAAGGGACCAATTTAAACTTCTGTGTTGAATGGAAACCTTGTCAAATCTCCTTAAAAACAAGTTTTCACTAGCTGTGCCTCATACATTGAATAATACAATTAGGAATTTAAAATTACACATTTTCTAGAAATAACACATATGGAAATAGAATAGATTTGGGGAGGTTTTGGCTACTAGTAGTAAAATACATTGATTAGTTTTGTCACTGCAATACCTGAATATGTACATGACAATGTACAGGTTCCCTTAATTTGAGTTCAGTGACCTATTGTGTTCATTGGGCTGGGTTTTGTGGGTACAGCACATCCTGTACACACCTCTCTGTCTGAGAAACTGTTTGGGTTCAGACTTGGAGGAGTCTCAAATAGACACCCTGAAGTGAGTGGGCAGAGATGTGGCCCTTCCAGGAGGAAATCACAGTCACACTCATTTCAGTGGGCTTTTCCTCAGTTATAGATTGTGGGGAGAGGCCTGTGGATTGCAGCCCTCACGCCCTCACACTGCAGTGCATGTTCCAGCCTGAAGATGCAGGACACACTCCAGGACTGGCTTTAGATGGCACTGAGGAAGCGGAGAGTGGCACAGACAGGCGGATGCCAGAAGTGGGGCATTTGCTCCCAGAGAAAGGTTTAATTTCTTTCAGTCATGCTTTTGTGTCTATCCATTCAGGGGAAAGGGGAAAATCAGATTACCTATGTACCAAACACAGCCAGGATGATGCTAATGGATCCTGCACTTGTGTTTCAGTCAGAGGTATCTGCAACCAGTTTGCCCAGTATCAGCTGGGGCTGCAAAGACAAACCTGAGGCTGGATGTGCTTTTTGTGTGTTTTATTGAGTTGTCCCACATACCAAGAGAAATCTGTCAGTGTGTTGGGCTGGAGGAAACTGTTACAAATTGTTTATAAATCCCTTGACTTGAGAGCAGCCATTGTCCTTCCCGGTTGTGTCCTCTAGAGCAAATGTAAATATGTTATGGAATCCCTCTTCTGTTTATATGGGAATTGCACTTCTTCTGAAGAGATGTGAAAATAAAGAAAAAATGTTTCCAGACTTGTAAATGCATTTTGTTTTGTTAAATAGGATCTGGAGGGATTTCTCCAGTGCTCATGGAGTTGGCATCTTGTCCTTCAGTTATTCTGCTCTAAACTGGAACACAAAATACTTCTTCAAGGCATTGCGGCAGGAATTATTTGACTATGTCTATTGGAGGGCCTCACAACAATTTTCCCCTTTGTAATACTTATTCCACACGTGTCTCCACAGAAGTACAAAGACTTAATGCTCATGGACATATAAACACATTTTTCATTTGCATCCCATCATTTTAGCAACCGGCAGTATAATTGCTCAGTTAAACACTGAGTCTGGGGAAAATAAATGTCACATTGGTACTTCCATACCTGAATGTCTTTTTTAAAGGAACTGACCTTTTGGTGTTCAATATTTACAAGTGGTATTTAGTTGCTACTTACTTCATGGCTTTCTTTTCCTTCTCCTTCCTAGGTAGAATTTAAATATTCTCTTCTATTTTTATTTCTGGAGAGAAAAGGTTGGAATTTTATGGTTATAACTGCTAGACTTCGTACTGCAGTAAGGTTTTTTCAGTAGTGCTGAACACGAGTTATCTCCACATGATGGGGCTGGAAGCTGCAGTCTCAGTCACAGCCCCTTGCTGGAAGGAGATGTATCAGATCGAGGGGAGCAGGGGGGGTGATAAAGCCCCACTAAACATTTCTCCTGCCACTTTCTGTGCTCCAAGTGCCAGTGTGGAGTATCTGGTCCATGGAGATGGGGACAATATTGTCATGGAGCTGGGAGAGTGAGTGACGTGAATGGGGTATTGGAGTGGCCTTCACTGGATCTTGAGGGGGAGATTCTCTGTGTCCCCCTGCCTTTTCCTGCCCAGTAGTCAATATCCAGAGGCCAGAGCCTGTTTGCCTCCAAGACCTTGATTCCTTTCCAATCTCTGACTGAAATCAGTCAGTGAGTGCAGGAGATGCTACGAGCAGAGACAGCAGCAGTGAGAGGATTTGGATCTCATTTTCCATCCAGGAAGGGCCCAAAGTATGGTTCTGCCAACCCAGGAGTTGTGGTGTCCTGCCTTGACTCTCACCTGTGCTCCCCTGGTTGCTGCTCATGCTGCACAGTGATGGTAAGAGTTTCCTGGTGGGGGGACAACCAGCCCAGTCACTCAGTGTGAGTTGGTGACTCCTTTCAGTATCTCCACAGCAGTAAGTGTGGTGTCAGGGATGGGGCAGGCTGAGTCACACAGGGTAGGATTCTGCTTTCAGAGGAGGATGCCAATACTGCTCAGAGCTCCCCGGGTCTCAAGAGCTCATGGCATGGGTCAGGGTCCAGCTGGAAACGGGCACTGTCGCTGGAGCCTGGGCTGCCAACAACCAGCTGCTCGCTCTGTAGAACAAATGACCTTTTGGGAACAAAAGGACTCGGTGACTCCCCTTTTTGTAAGCACAGAGTCGACAGTGAGGTTCCCTGACGAGATGGGAAAGCAGAGGCTGCCTGTACCCGGAGATGTGATCCCAGCGTCCTGCTCGGGGGCAGGACGGCAGGAGCTCGGAGACAGAGGCTACCAGCCCACGGGCAAGGCGGACGTGTCCTTGTCCTCTCTGGGGGTGACACTGGGGACACAGCGGCTGCACCCTTAAGCAGGGCTGGATGCCTGAGGGACGTCGGCAGGTGGCACCCGTGACATGCCGCAGATAGCATTGCTGCGGGGAAAGAGGAAATTTATTTTGTGCACGTCGGCTGGTCCCTGCCGGCAGCATCAGGTCCCGCACGAACCGGGATATCCCACGGAGCTGCTGCAGGGACTGCGGGGGCTGGAGAGCGGAGACAGGGATGTCACACATCGGCCAGCTCCCCAAGAGCCTCCTCGCTCATGCTGCCCACTGGGATTCACTCAGGAAGAAAATCCATCCGTGTGCACGTCCCCTGAAAGACGGGTCTGTTCTGGTGCAAGGTCAGCTCAGGTTCTGAGCACGGTCCTGACTGACTCATCAGCCTTCACCCAACTTCTGTCACCCATCCTGCCCGAAGGGTTATCCCAGCCCATGTATGACTGGACTCATGCTCCAGGGGTCATTCAGCATAACACAAACACTCCAGACCTCCAATAAATCAAGTGTAAAAACACCGTTTCAAGTTCTTTGGACCTGAGGGTGTTTTCCCACTGTCTGCAGGCACAGCTGATGTACGAGCCCTCGGGCAGGGACCAGCCCTGTGCCAGTGCTGCAGTGGCAGCTGGGGGTGTCCACACCTGTGAGTTGCTGGGGACTCACAGAAGATGCTGGACGTGGCTGGGAGCTGCTGTGTATCACCTGGGAAAAATCCTGGTATATTGGAGAAGAGTGTGGCCTCCCTATCCCTGAAGGTTTCCAGCTGGACAAAGCTCTGTCTCCTCGGATTGAGAGCCATGGTGTCAACAGCGGCTTTGCCTAATGTCCCCTCCAGCCAGAGCTTTTATGGTTCTGTGTAATATTCTAAGGAAATGAGGAAAGAATTGGTGCATCTTCTTGGACTGAAACTACAGATATATGCTATCATATATTCTGTGCTTTGATCCATATTTTCTTTTTAGAATTCAGTTTGTGTAATAAATAATTTATAAATTTTTTTTACAAAACATTTAATGTATCAAGGTTAAGGATATATGATATGCCCTAAACTTATATTTTATTATGTGAATTTCTGTTCTATTAGTCCTGGAACAGACGTCAAGAAGAGCACTTGTATGAAATGCAGAGTCATGGCTAAATGAGTGGTTTACAAACATTTAAGACTCATGGAAGACGCTTAAGTGATAACCCAGAATTTACAGCACATACATATAATTTTTCAGGTACTGTGCTCTCCTAAGCCAGTTGCTGCTCTACAGTGACAACAGGGTATGTGCCCTGTGTAGCTCAGCTCTGCTGAAATATATGTGAACTGAGGACTTTCTGCAACTAATACCCAGGAGAGACAATTGCTAATCCTCTGGAAATAGGCTTTAGCTGAATTTACAGGACAATTAGGAGACTAGAATCCCATGTGTAAGTAGACATAGCTGTCTTGCTCTTTGCAGATTAGTGCAACATTCTTTAAGTCAACTGTTAATACCTTATTAAAATATTTACTCTTGTTTTGCTTGCATACTTCAGAGCATTTGCGATTTCATGTACCCAGTGCTCTTCCTCCAGGGCTCACAGAGGCCACAGACCTGCAGGTCTGCTGCTATAACCCTGATTTACTGGCATTCAAACCCAAAAATTCCATATGACTTGTGCATAAATCCTGTGGCACATCAGGGGCTGAGATGGGGACAGAGGGACACCCTGCTGAGCCCATGGTACCTGAATAACTGCACAGAGATCAGGATAAGGAAGGGAGAGAGAGCAGGGAATTCTTTAATGAGGAGCTGACAGTACTACCACTGTGACATTTGATTACCAGAAGGGTCTGGAGTGTTGTGCAGGGCAGAAGAGCTTGTCCACTCTAACTTGATGAAGGGCAGTGTCTACCGTGTCTGGAGTAAATGTCCCTCTCCTTCTCCAGACCCCACGACAGCGGAGCACCTGCTGTACAGGGCAGATACAAATGTCCCTACCACTGACAATGGTACCAAAAGGAGATTCTTTAAAATTGGTGTTTGTTTTTTCTTCCAAACATTGATAGATGTATCAGTAATCAAGGTAATCAAAATCAGTAATCAAGGGTAATCAAAATATTCATTCTCACCTCTTTGCCTCCTTTCCAAAAGAATCATCCAGAAATCAAATTAAATCCCTGCCTGGGGTAATTTCTTTCCCGTGAATTTGGTTTATCAAAGGCTGTGTTGCCAAAAGGAATGTTGCAGGAGATGTTTGGCTCTGGCAGCACTGGCTGGCAGTTACAGGGGGCTGGCAGCATAGGTGGGAGGCCACAATCACAGCAGAGCCTGGAGGCTCCTTCCTGCCCAGTCTATACCAGGAAAGGTGGCAATGTCAGAAATAGTGTCAGGAATTTTAATGTGCATAAAATCAAGACTATTTTGAAAGTAGAAATAAGAGCTTCTCTGTGTTCTTAATTTTGCTCCTGTAAATGCCTCTGTGCTTATAAACGTCTCCTATTTGCATGTTTTATTGTTAATAGCCTTGGTGTTAAGAGGGTACAAATATCATCTCCACTGGGAAAGAGGAAATATCTTTCCTGACACAGATCTTCTTTGTTTGCTTTTGAACTAAAGAGAAGTACGTACTTTAAGAACATTAAACAGCCTTTAACATCTAGTGGGAAATTATGGTTTGACTTGCAGTGTGACCACCTCACTGATCCCTCTGTACAGAGGTTTAGCAAAGGTGATGTCACACACACCACCCAGCAGCACAGGAGAGCTGAGTTTGTCTGCTGGGGCTGCATTTACACATTTTGTTGGGTCCAGTTGAGGAGCATCACTCAGTCTTGTTCAGTGAGGACTTACAGATACTGGCACCACAGAATGGCTAAAGGCAATGAGCAAGTTTCACTAAACCAGTTTTCTGCTTTGTCTGTTTGTTTAAACTGCAGTATTAAATTAATAAATTGCTTAGAAAATTCATTTATTAGCTCCTTCAGAGTCTAATAAAGAAATATGTCAGAGATTAATTTGCCTGGAAAGATAATCAGACAGACTCTTCAGCCAGTAGCCCGGACAGTAATGTTTCACCAAGTGAGAACCTGAGGCTGGCTGTCAGCATCTCTCTGCTGGTGGTGTGCAGCAAGATGCACCAAAGCGATAGTGCTTTACTCCAAAAACACTTCACAGGCTTCTCCTGTTAACTGGCACCTCTCTGCACCTCACGGGGCTGTCTCAGGATGAATAAATTATGCATTATTCCTTTGAGGCCACACATCACACCCACCTGCCCTCACTGGTGTCTCCCTAGGCCAGCAGCACCTTGGGTCTTCCCCAGCCAGGGATTCCCTGCTGCTCCTGCTCCTGGGCCCCCCCACTCCCCCTGACAAGAGGGGAGGGAAGACCCCTCAGACTGAATTTGATCTCTCCAGAAGAAAGAACCTTCTCAAGCTCCTGCCATGTAAAGCACAATGTTAAAACATTGTGGAATTGCACAGTAGCTCAATGTAATGACAACCTTTTTCCCTAAAGATAGATGTTGCCATTAATCAGAGGTTTGCTGGCTTTGCTTCAATAAGCCAACCTCATTCCAAGAACAAAAGGGCTGCCACTGCTATAGCCCAGCTTTTCCATTTCAAACCATCTGCAGCTTACAGAATAAATGAAATATTCAGCACGCACAAATAGTGTACAGAATGATATGATACAGACCATTTCACTTTCCTTCATCCCCTTCTAACTTATTGGCTCTTAAGTAATGGGTAGTCCTACATCAAAGGCTCCATTCAAGTTAGATAAACAAACACTTAAAGCACACATTACACGTGGCATTCCCAGCCATCGGTAAAGGTTATCCTCTAAAGAATGGAGAGGGAGATTCTTAAACCCTTTGTTGAGAGCAGGGCTTGAAGCAGCCATGGGGTGAGAATGTTGAGTACCTGGCAGGTGTTTATGGGGGAGCACCTGTATTTCTTTACAAAAGCCAGGAGACTGTGCTGACAGGACCTTACAACCTTTCACACCTTTCGTGCTTGTTTTCCCTGACTATTCAGCCACCATGGAGACTGGCAGGCAGTTCTTCTGCGTCACAGTTTTTAGCATCTCGTGTCCTGTAACTCTGCCTCCTCTTTGCTCTCTCTTTGCAGCTGTCCCCTCAGACGGGTATGTTGGAGGATACATTTCTTCTCCTCATCAGCTTTTTACAGCACAGGGTCCCCAGTCCACCCTTTCCCACTCTGCACTCAGCCCTCTGAAATCACTTTGTAAGTCGCTGCCCTGGCACTGGTGTGTGTCACATGAAGCACAGGCTGCCTGTCACCACTCTGAGGGCTCCTGGCACACAGTCCCTGCTCTGTCTGCACTTCCCTGGTGAGAGCTGAGCTCCCATCCTGGATGGCTCAGGAGAGCAGTGGGCAGCACCACACTGACAACTTTTCAAGCAGTCTATCATGATTCTTTTGTTCTCTCTCAGCTTGGGACATGTGTTCAGCAAAACTGTGAGAGTCACCTTCATCATCTGTCCCTCTGTCTGCCTGAGCGCCTCCTTATGCCTCCCAGAGCTATAGAATCATAGAATAACTTGGGTTGGAAGTTCCCAACCCAACAGTTTGGTTGGGAATGGCACAGGACAGTTCCCCGAGGCACATCCCTGCTGCTGGGGCTGAGCTGATGTTTCTGCCTCCCTGGGTGTGCCACACCTGTTCATTGCCACCCAGGCCTTGCATCAGTCTCCAGCTGCTATCAAAGCACAAATCCGTCAGCCAATAGCTTTCTAAGAACTGCTCTTCTTTGTTCTTACTTCTTAACTCAGCTGAATTGTGGGTTTGATTATGTTTTAGTGCTTCAATATGTAATGAAACACTGTTAAGCTGCCTGAAATGGAAGGTGGTTGTATTCAGAGGTTTCTTTGGAATATTTTCCTCTATTTTATCTTTGTCTTGCTTAGTACTTGGTTGAATGGCAGCTTTACTTGGCTCCTCCAATGCCTTGAAACATGACGTACATGTTGTGGAGCGCTTTTCTTGGAACCATTGTCCTGCACAGCAAGTATTGCACACATTAATTACACAGCAGCTCCTACAGACTCGTGGTTTCCAGCATGCTGCTGTCTTTTCTCAAGACACCACAAGCTATTTCTCTAAAATCTGAACCGACATTGATGTGGAGTAGTTTATCCCCAGCACCTCCTACTCATGCTGCCTGTTTTTGTGCCAGTGAGTCTGACTGTGTCTGAGACAAGCCATCAGAACTTTTGCATTGTGTTTCTTCTACCCAAAGTACCAACCCCTCTGTGCCAATCCAGCATTTCAGGTGCCTGCACCCCGATGCCCCTGCTCTTGGCACAAGGGCACAATCATTCCCATGTTCCCTCCTGCCTGCTCTCCTCCTGTGCCTGTCAGTGCCCTTTTCCCTGATCGTATCATTGACTCACTGCTGTTCTCAAGAGTTAAACATTCAGTTCTGGCCATTTCCCGTCCTTTTACCTTCTGACACTCCAGTTCCCATTGTTCAGTTCACATTCACTCCATTTTTTCTACCTCCTTGGAAACGTAGCCAGTGTCTCCCTGCTCTTTCCTTGTCTTTTCTTAGTATTAGCTTCATTTTTATGTGGCTGCAGAGCTGTACAGAGCAGCCCAGGAAGAGATGGCACAGTGAGTTCATTTTCTGAAGACTGGCATAAGCTTTGCAGCAGGTTGTGCCAATGTCTTATTGCATCACATTCATCTCTGCAATTCTGGGGATACTTTTGTTTTGCAGGTGTGGAGAGACATTTCCAAACCCAGATGGGAGCCCTAATGATGGAGCAATCATCGTTCCTGGCACGCTGCTCGAGATTTGAAGGGAAGCTTTGGCCTGAGCTGCTTTGGTGCCAGTTCCAGTCAGTGTCTCAGCAGCCTGTCCAGTGCAGAGCAAGACAGGAGATGGAGCTCCTCCAGCCTGTGTCAGTGTTTTTGGAAGAGCTGCCTTGCTGAGGTGTCTGTCACTGCAGTGGAAGGTGCTGGGTACAGCAGGTGCTGCTGCCACATTGCTGCCTCAGAACAGAATAGAGGGACTGTTATCCCAGCCCAGGACTGTGCCTGTGGCCTGGAGTGGAGCCAGCATGGAGCTCTGCCCACATCAGCCTCACACTGCTCAGATCCTGTTTGCAGAGGAGACCCTGCAGAGGAGGGGAGGTGAGGTACAACCCACTTGGTCTCCTTTCCAGGCTTAGCAAACAGTGATGGGGACCTTGCTCTGTACCTTTTGATGGTGCCATAAGCCAGCAGTGTTCAGCTCCTCTCTGCCCAAATCCTCTACAGGCTTGTCTATGATTTGGCTAACATGGTCAGGACTTCGGTTCCCTCAGGGACCGTGGAGAATGAGACCCTTTGGGTGCCAGTCCACAACATTACCACCAGGAATTCCTCCCAACCAACCAACCACCCAGTATATCTGGATGTGAGACCACAGAGATGCTGTAACAAAAGGAGAAGGGAAGACAAGGCTTCTATAGCCATTATATTTTTGGGATGGAGCTGCCCTTTCCCTCAGTGAGAGAATGTTCTTTCGTGCCTGTGTGGACGTGTAAAACTCCAGCCCTTGGGCTCAAAATGTGACTAAGTAAGGGCAAGTGCTAATTGTGCTGGATATCGTGGGATCCTGAGGCTGCTGGAAACAGCTGTCGTGTGTGCTGTAATTAAAGGAAATGTGTTGCCTAGAGTATTAATTAATAGGCAAATAATAAGCAGTGTCCCTGCACACCTGAGCTCCTCGGACCCACTGGAGAAGTGCAGGGACCGGTGGCTTTGCGTCCCAGCAGCTGTGCACATCAGGGTATTACAGTGCTCCCTCACTTCCAGGCTTTCATTAAAGCAAGTTTAGTGAAGAAATCTCATTTGCAGAGGTGCCAGTCATCTAAAACATCCTCTGATTTTACTGTGTGCAAACCGATTATAAAGCATCCATGTAGAGAGAGGTTGCAGGAAGAAATGAATTATCACTTTATTTAAGATCCATCCCCACATTTTTGCCTGTGTGTCTGTTTTCCCACCTCTGTGTCAAGGAAGAGGGGGCTGCCTGCCCAGGGTCCAGCACCCACTGGTAGCTCGGGTACAGGTGGGCTGTGATCCTCCAAAATGTGCGGCTTGAAATGCCAAGGAGGGTGGAACTGCAGATTTTGGACAGGGAGCATGTCAGGAGCATCATGTACAAATCCAGAGTTACAGCTGGTCTGGAGTACAGTTTGAAAGTCACACCCTTGGATATCACAGTGTCCCTCAAGGTACAAGTGATCGGGTCAGCAACATGTCCTGAGGTGGGACAGCTGTGGTCAGGTGGCAAGAGGGGCCAGGGCTCTGCAGGGTTCTGGGCTGGAGAGGCCCTGGAGCAACGCATTCAGTGCATGGGTGGGCACAGACTCTCACAGAGGGTCCATCCAGCCCCACAGCCATCCCAGCGGGCAGGGTGGATGGTGAGCCTGTCTCAGCCATCCCTGGTGGGTCTGCAGGGTGGTGAGAGACTGTCACAGCCATCCCCAAGGGCAGGGAGGGAGGCAGGTGTGTGTGTTCCACAGCACAGTCTCCTGTGATCCACCACTCTGTGCTCAGGGTAAATGCTCGCTGTGTTCAAGGTTAAAGGCTCTCAGTGGAATTTTCTTCAGAGAATTTGTCCTGGTGATTTCCCAGTTATGTGGGTTCTCGGTTTCTGTAACAGGCTTAGCAAAAAGCCCCATTTATTTACACATTGCTTTTGTAGATTCAGAATTGTATCTGGTATTTTTGTTTGATCCTCTCAGTTCTTGTACAAAAGAAAGAACAAGGGGGTGATTCGCTTTCTCCTTGCCAGCTGTTTCTTCCAGACCTCCAGCACACACTTCCCTCTTTCACGCCAGCCTGAGGAGTCCTGTACATTCACGCATCATTTAGTTCTATTCTCTGTTCCTCTTTTTGAATCACAAATTAATTTAGGCTGAGAAGGATGTCTGGGGGCTCTGATACAGCTCCATGCCCAAAGCAGGCACTCAGTCACAGTCGAGTTGCTGCACTCCCTGGCTTTCCCTGTCCCGTTCCACCTGTCCAGTGTGTGTGTCCCTGCTTTGGCTTTCTCTTCAGCGACTGAAGAGCACTGAGTTGACATGTTCTTACTGCTCATATAAATCCAGTTGTCATTCCTGAATGGCAGCAATCAGTTTTCACAGCTCGTCAGGGTCTCTGTACAACCCAGGTTGTTTTCTGCATGTCCATCATTTTAATGCTCGACTTCACTGAATTTCACCTGGTGCCCCTGCTCAGAGGGATGCTGGGACCACTTTGCTGTCTGATGGTGTTTGCTGTGCTTGTGTCTTCCATGAGTCCCCAGGAGGCTGCTGTGGCCCCCAGTGTTTCTGCCCACCTGAATACATGTGGTGTCCTCTCATGTGGTGTCCTGTCTGAGCTGGGCAGGAACTGAAGGGACACACAGTGACAGCCCAGTGACCACCAGGAGGGCTGGGGATGGCCCTGCTGCTGCTGAGGGTTGGGGCTGGGGGTCAAGGTGCACAGAAACTTGGGGCTGAAGCTGAACTCTTTCCAGCTTTTGGTGGCTGCAGCATTACCCTCAGTGGGTGAAGAAACTGCTGAGAAACTCTTCTTTACCACTGCTATTTACTGTAATAGTTTTACACCTCCGGCACTGCCCACTGTCCTGTGGAGTTCCTGAGAACTTCTGTTCCTTGTGTCAGAGACACCCACCTGACCTGGCTGTCAGCAAACCTGAGAGGGACACGTCAGGTGAGGATGGAGGGAGCTGCTGTGCAGGTGGAAACTGGGGCACTGTCTGGCCACAGCATGCCCCTGTTAATCTCTTACACAAATGAACTGTGACAGTCAGTGAGAAACTCTCCCATTTTAGACAGCAAAGCTTTAGGGAATTTGCCTCCCTCTGAAGAAAGAAGTGCTGGGTTTTCTGCTGGAAGGAAATATGAATGCATGAGAACTCTGTCAAGCAGAGCAGAGCGTGTTGTGTGGTAAGCGGCAGGTTTGAACCATTACATGGAAATCTTAAAATCAGAGGGCAGTTTGGTAGCAAGGGACCTTTAAGGGACACCTAGTTCTGATCCTCTGCCATGGATCCACTAGACCAGGTTGCTGCAAGTCCCAGCCAAGCTGAGACTGAATGTTTCCAGGAATGGGGTATCCACCATTCCCTGTGCCAGTATGAAGAAGAGCACATACATATTTTCTGCTCAAAACCTTTCCACTCTTCCCTTTCCTCTTGACCAGCATCGCAGAAGCATGTCATTGGACAGGACAGGATTAATAAAGACTCACTCTAACCCCTCTGAGCTGCCAGGCACTGGGACTGGCAGTGTCTGCAGTGGCACCCAGGGATGGAGCCCACGCTGGAGCTGGATGGAACTGTGCTCAGGGGATGATGGGGAAGTCCCAGGGGGCACGAGCTGCTCTGCACTCTGAGGACTGTGTGACACTTGTGGTGCTTGGGGCAGAGGATGAGTTAAAATCCACCACAGCAGTGTGAGTACAAGCCCAGGCTCTGTCTCTCAGGGCTTTGGCAGCCCAGCAAGGGAAGTGGCAGCAGATGACAGCAGGAGAGCCAGCCTTACTTTGCAGCACCTGAGAGGGACTTCAGGCATTTCAGGGGCTTAGATTTCTGTTATCCATATGCCAGGTGGCCTCTGTGTGTCATAACACGCAGGTTTCTTTCCAGATGTGGGACTATTCAAACCCAGGTATCTGCAGCTCCCTTTTCCCCCTCAGTGCCAAGAGCCCCTGGGCCAGGCAGAGCTGCTGGACTGGGCTCACCCTGGGGTGCTCCTGCCTCTGAGAGCATCAAACAATCCAGTTTTCTTCTGTACTTCGGGAGAGAAAAATGTCCTTACTTCAGGATGTTGGCAAGACTGACTTAGATTTGCCAGTCACTCATTCTTGGTTCTGAATTCTCTGCTTCCACTCTTTGTCTTGCACATATGATGCTTTTCACAGAATCACAGAATCAGTAAGGTTGGAAAAGACCATAGAGATCATCAAGTCCAACCTATCACCTGTTACCTAACCTAATCTAGTCAAACCTGTTACCTAACCTGACCTGTTGCCATCCTACTACCAACATCCTTCTGCAGCACTGGTGAGAAGAAAATTCCTCTCGAGCTGTTGCTCTCCTCTGTAGATAAGCCACTCTGCATAATCTACCAACAGTCCTGGCTTACCGGTGTTGTGCCACGAGACTGGAAATTGGCCAATGTGACACCCATCCACAAGAGGGGTAGGAAAGATGATCCTAACAACTATANGTGTAGACCTCTTCTTCCAGGCTGACAACACCAGAACGAGAGGGCACAGCCTCAAGCTACGCCAGGGGAGGTTTAATCTTAACGTTAGGAAGCGGTTTTTCACAGAGAGAGTAATTGCATATTGGAATGGGCTGCCCAGGGAGGTGGTGGAGTCGCCATCCCTGGAAGTGTTTAAGAGAAGACTGGACGAGGAGCTTAGTGACATGGTCTAGCTGGTCTAGCTGGGGGGTGAGGGCTGGATGACCCTGGGCCCCCTCCGGCTCGGAGTGGCCTGCTAGGTTGTGAGGCATCTAGGTTGTTATTATGCTTTGGGATGTGCCCTCGGTCGCTGTATGGGTATTAGATGGTGAGTTGGACTAGATGATCCTTGTGGGTCCCTTCCAACTCATAATTTTCTGTGATTCTGTGATTCTGTGATATCTCAATGCATGTTCTTCAACAGCTGCAGCTTCTGCCTGTGTCATCCTGTGGTGCTGAGGAACATTTTCACCCTGGCCAAAGTTCTGATCATGATATAATAATAAATGATGAGGACCTATTTTCTAATCGAAACTTTTGGTTTTGTTGGGATTCTGTTGTTGTTGTTTGGTTTTGTTATTCTATACAAAGTAGTCTAGGAATGTAATAAAAACAAAAATAAAACAACGATAAGTAAAACTACAAAAGGAATTTAGTTGTCCCTCCCTGACTATAAGAAGTTGCAAAAGTAAATAAACAATTTAAAAGTTAAAATAATTCCATCCTGGAACACATTTTGTGCTTTGTCATGGAGCTGTGGGGTTTGGGGGAACCCTGTGTGTCAGGCACGGTCAGCCCTGGTGCCATGGGGGCAGCAGGTGTGTGATTACAAAACATTCCAAATACACCTGGAAGCTTTAAAGTGAGTTTCATTCAAACAAGGCTGAATAACTTAAACCAGCCCAATCTGCCTAAGGTGGCTTTTGCAAATTGTTTAATTATTATTAATTTAGGTAATTTCCTNGTTTTGGCTACAAGGTCAGAAAGAAAACAGTAAATAAAACTGGAATTTCTGAGCACTAGTTTGTTTGACTGATTTTAGCTTATTTCTTACCTGAAATTTCCCATGAAGCTTTAGTGAACTTCTGTTCTCAGCAGCTTTCTCAGTCATCACCTGCAATGTTTTTCAGCTGATTGCGCCCTGCATGGGGGGCAGGCGGCCAGGTGGAAAGCAGAAATTAAAGAAAACACCTGAAAAAGATGGAAAAAAAATTGCAGAGTAAACATCTCTCAAGATATTAAAAGGAATTATGTAAAACCCAAGACAAACCCCATAAAAAAAAAAAAAAAGCTGCGTAGATTTTTTAACAGCAAATAATCTTTTTTTCTTAAAATGTTCTGTTGGTTTTGTTTGTGGGAGTTTTGTTGTTTGGGTTTGGGGTTTTTTTATTGTAATGAATGTTTTGGAGGCAGAGGAAACTCCCAGGTGCTGTAGAGGGAAGGGGGTTTATTTGTCCAAAGCAGAGGGACAGTGTGTGCTCTGTGCTCTTGACTCTCCCTGTGTCCATGCAGGGGGAGTGTCTGCAGTGGCCAGAGTGCTCAGCCTGCTGGTTCTTGGGACCAGAAGGGCTCAGGACCAGGAGGAAGAGCTGATGGAGGGCTCAGCATACAGAATTCATTAAATAACAATAGCAATGTTATTGTGTTTCTGTTCATAAATCATCACTTTTGGTAAATACCTCCTCCCTCAGATGGTCCATAGGATGGTCCCTCTGGGTTGTGACGCTACACTTGGTGTGTCAGTACTTTTCTGGGACTTGTCTTACACATTTATGTCTCTGAGCTCTGTAGTTCTGTGCTGGAACTGTCTGTGTGACTGATTTTTGGGAGACAGGAAGGAACAAAGAACAATGAAGGACTCAGAGCTCAGGGTGGGCAGAGCTGTTGGCCTGTCCTGCCCCAGTGCCCAGGGCCAGGGGACAACCTGTGTGCCAGCAGGTGCTGGGCTGCCTTCCCTCTGCTCTCCCCTTAAAATGTGCAAAGTGATTTGGGGAAAAAGGAAGGAGGTTTGGCCATGGACACAAACTGCAGCTAATCCCTCCCTGCTGCTTTCTGAATAATGGGCTCAAATTGTGGCCTGGCAAGAAAAATCTAAAATGCACCTCTTCTCAGTAAATGATTATCAGAGCCAATGTGCAAGAAAATCCTTCCCCTTTCACACCCCCACTAAGAGCTCTCTCATCTGTAAGCAGCTTTCCACAGCCTTTCTCAGCAGCTTGTTCCCTGACTTTATCCATTTGCACCGAGGCTTTAGGAACTGCCTTCTCCAATGGCTTTAGCCCGAGGTGGTTAATCGTTTCTGCTGACTTCCTTTTAGCCCGACCAGTTCGAGCTCCCTTCAATGCCTCGTGCTGTATTCAGACTCCAGCACCTCCTGGCACAAGGTGACGGATGGCAGCAGCTGTGGGCAGGCCCCATGCTGACCAACGAGCCATTTGAAAACAAAATGCATTTCAGCCATTGGAATTATTAACAGCAGCTTTACTTCCCTTTCTTGGGGCATTTAACACTTGATGATGTAGAGATGCAGCCAATTGAGAGAATTGAGCTTTTAGCTCACAGTGGACTCCCAGCTCGACTCACTGGCTGTGGAGGGGCCATGAGTTTGTTTTCTTCTCAAGATCCCAGAGTTTGTTATTTTGGGAGAAGGTGAACTGCTAAAACAGTTGCTGGTGACGTGCAGCAGCCTGAGTGCTCAGAGGAGGAGCTGTGGCTGAAGGGACAGGCCACATCCAAGTCACTCACCTGGCAGGTGCTGCTGCTGACCTGGGAAGAGGTTAAAGGCTCAGTGAGCTCAGACTCATGGAACAGTAAAAAACTAGTGAAGCAATAAGAACAGCAATGGGGGAAGGCTTTGCAATAAACAGTTCCAAAGAATGTGAAAGCAAGTGGAACATCACCGTCAGTGGAGGAGAAATGGTTTTACAAGTCAACCTCCTTAACTATACAAACGGTGGAATGGCAGGTTGTGTTTAGCAATTTGAAACAAGTTGCAAATTCTTGAAAGAAATGAGTTTGCTGAGACTGTGACATACATTAAACAGCTGACAGGGCTGCCTGATGTGTCGGTGCGTTTGCAAGGAGGATCCTGTGTCATTGTGTAATTAATTTCCTCACAAGTGTGGTGTGTACATGCCTAACACATCACCGGGAACATGCAGATGTAGGTTGTGCATAGCACTGTCATTAATTCCACCACTGTTGACAACCAGCTCATGGAAATTAGTTGCCAAATCCAATCAGGATCCTGCAATACAGTTTGAATCCTTCCCAAAAGACAGGAAATGCCGCGCTTCTGAAAAGTGGACATCAAAAGTCTTGTGGATTGAATAGCTTCAGCTGCTGTTCAGCTTATTACACCTGGTTTGGTCCTGTGTCAGTAACATATTTTGAAAACTTTAATTAAAAACAGGAAAAATGCCTTGGCCAGCAGCACTCAGTACTCTGGAGTGGGGCATCTGCCTCACCTAAAGCAGCACTTGGTGACCTGCTTCACACAGATTTTGGTGCTCTGCTGGTTGTTGTTTACACACAGGAAATGGCATTTTGAAGGGCTGGAGTTTACCACAATACCTGCAGCACACTGAGGAGGACAGAGGAGGAACCAAGGGCTCCACAATGTGCAACATCCCACAGCAGCAATTCCCCCACCTCTCAGAGCAAAGCCTGGGACAGCTTCCCACAGGGCAGTGATCCAAGATGATCTGTCCACTCCAGAAGAGCCAGTGCCTGAGAAGGCCCAACACAGCAGCTTCAGATGTTTACAAATAACCTGAGAAATAAAGTGTTGAACAAGTTTGTGCACTCACAGTTGAGCACTTTGAGCAGCTTGAACTTCAACGGATGCACACTGAGACAGGATATACTGGCATATGTGGAAGTGGGACTGAAAGGGATTCCATGGGCTGTATCTGGGAAGTGTTTCTGGAGCTGCAGGCACCAGATTTACCAGAAATTAGTGCCCTCAGATCTAAGATTCACTAAGGTTTACAATTGCAATGAAATGGGGCTGTGCTTAGCCCTGATGGATGCCCCCTGAGTGTGGGGCAGAGGGGTGAGGGTGCTGTGGGACCTGGAACAGCTCCTGGACTCATCCCACTGCTGATAGAAGGCCACAACACCCCAGGACTTGCTGCCCCTAGGAGCTTCCCATGGTGCTTCGCTGCTGGGTTCTTGCTTTCTCCTTGGGGGCCAAGGCTCTTCACTCACCTCTTTCTTACCATCCCCTGTCACCAAGAGTTGTCCCAGACTCAGATCAGGAGGGCATCGGTGCCTTGCACTGATTATCAAAACTTGCATTTCTTAATTAGCAGATCCTGATTAATAATCAGGCAGACCTGAATAGAAAAAAAAAATCAAGGACCTCTTTGCTGCCTCTCCTTGTTGAATCTGCATGTCCTCTGCGCTCAGCATCCCCGAAGTTGCCCAGGACACTCACCTGCTCTGACATGGAGGGAGGGTTCTCTCCTTGAGACAGCTCTCTGTGAGGAGTCTCTCCAGGAGGAAACCCTCCCTGAGGAAGGTATCTGAGGGCTCTCCTGGTTTACCTCTCAGTTTGCCTCAGGCAGGACAAAGTAGAGCAAATCGATGCTGTGGGCAGTAATGGGGAACTGCTGTTAATAGGCCTGATTCTCAGTGACCTGGAAATACTGCTGATCCTGCCCAGGGATGCAGCTCTTATTCCACACTCCCTGAACAAGCCTCGTTCTCCATGGAGACCATTCAGCAGAACTTCCTGCTGGTTTGTGGCAGGGTGTGACTGAGCCCCCCCCCCAGTAACTCCACTAGGAAACAGAATTGCAGTGAGCAATGGAACTAAGTGTCCTTACATGGTGTGAACAGAGGTCTGCAGGCTTCCATGAAGAGGCATTTCTGGTCAGGAATGAGACCATTGAGGAACATTCTCATTTTGAAGGCTTTTAACCAGTTACCCCAGACTCACAGTTTCTTTGATGACTAAAATAGAATGGAAGGAAGTCCTTTTGCCAGGAAGACAAATATACTAAAATATTATGCCCAAGCTTGAGAAATATCATATTGGTTTAAAGGAAAAAAAATCACAAAAAGAAGTGGGGACATGATCAGTAATTACTCTGGTTGAAGCTTGTGCTGAGGCTCCTTCTGTCTGAAACTCTGAATTAACAGTTCAGGTTAAGTTCTGGCATCGAGATTTTTAAATGCTCGCAGTTATTCAGGCCAGGCCTAGTGTAGGTTCAGCTCGGATCCCTGAGAAACCTTTTGTACAAACCATGCATGGAGGAACACCAAAGATTTGCTTTTCCCAGGGGAACATTCTGCACAGAGCAGCCTTCAAGGCATCCATGGCCACAAGGTCCCACAGCTGATCCCAGTCCCCATGGAACAGGGCAAGGGCAGGTACCAGCCTGACCTGCAGGTGGAAAATGAGAAAGGTTCACTGAACATTTCCCTCGGAGACCAGGGGCCATTGTTCCTGTGCAGACACATTTATTTCTTAATTACTATGCTCACGAAGTGACCCAGTATTTCCTTTCACGTATGAGAAACACATTTTCTTCTCAGTGCTGTGTGAAATTTCACTTCTCCTTTTCCCATTCACCTTATGTAAAGCCAGTACCAGCTGCTGTCTGCCAGTGTTATTTTAATGTGCTTCAAGGATAATGGAAGTTTCTCCCCTGGTACATTGGATCCCAGTGTCACCAACTGCTCCTGGCAGGATTTGAGAATATGGGTTCATTTAGTTTTCCCAGGAGTTAAGAAGAGCATACAGAGATGCTCATGGCCTGAGCTGAGCTGACCTTCTCTACACTTCCCAGTATCAGATTTTTTTCCTGAGATGGGGTTTCTAAAGGCTGTTGGTTCAGGATCCAGGGCTGGGTGGGTGGGTGGGTGGCAGGGTGCCATGTTCCCCTGCAGAGGACACTGCCCACGGCCTGCACTGCCCAAACCCCTGGGCTCCATCTTCCCTGCTCCTAGGTCACAGAGCCCATAGGTCTCCTGGTGTTTCACACCTCTGTGGGGAGACCTTGTCCCTCATGTGAGTTCATCACCTGCTGGAAGACAGAACAAGCAGGATGCTCATGTGGTGAAGGGCCCAGGTGAGCTCAGATCACAATGGTAGCACTGCACAGACCATTTTGGAAGATGGTTCTTTCTGTCAAAATCTGTTCAGAGAGAGGATGTGAAAATCTGCTCTCACCAGAGCTGAGAGCAAGAGGAAATATCACCATAATTTCCCTGCAGATGGAAATGGGTTTGCAGTGATTTGAAAATGTGGCATTGTTAATTCTGCAAATAAGTCTGGAGCTACAATATTTCAATCTGGCAAATGATGGGACTCTCAGATCTCAGCTGCATTGCAGGTCCTGCATCCTTCGCTGTGTTAGAGCACATGTTTGGTGGCACACCTGTGTTCTCACCTTCCTGTGGGAAGACTTCTTGAAGTATAAACCTCGGGCTCTCCCTCTGACCTCCCTGACTACCCCTTTGGCACCGGGATGGAGCTGTGCCTGCAGGCTGATTGTGTTGCTGGAGGGTTTGGCACAGCTACAGGCAACACATGGGAGAGAGACAAATCCTGTGTATGAACACTCCATCCAAACCCTTTCTGTCTGTTGCGACTGAGGCCATCAGCCACCCTGGGAGCCTCAGGATGACAACAGGTTAGGTAGCAGGTGATATGTTGGACTCCATGATCTCTATGGTATTTTCCAACCTTTCTAATTCTGTGATTCTGTGAGCCCATGGGAACCCCCTGCTCCCTGCTCTGACACAGCAGCACAGGTGGCAGGGCAGGGCTGCAGGCTGCCGTGGTCTCTCCTCCACGTTTGTTTTGTCCTCACCTTTGGGCATCAGGAATCAGTTGGACGATACTGATGGGAGACTCTGACTTGGCTTCCATTCCCTTTTGCTCCTGCTGAGGCTGCTCCAGCTCCAACAGCTCCATCCCAGTGAGACCCCAACCACTGGGGTCTGCAGGGATGGGGCAGGGCCAATACCCAGGAGTCTGAGAGGGGACAGGAGCAGGCTCCCATTACCAGTGACAGTGAATTTGAGTGGCTGCCTTCCTCCTGCCAGCTGGAAACATACCTGAACATAACAACAAAATGTGTTTGGAATCAACAACAGAGGCCATGGTGCATGTATTAATCACATATTAATCATCTGCCATCAAAGGGGGTACTGGGGATCATCCTGAGAGAAAGCAGAATCAACAGCACAGTACAGGGAATAAACATAGCTCTTCCATGAAAAGGAATGAAAGCACATGAGAGATGGCTGGTTATTCACAAGAAAACAGAAAACACAATTTTAAAGCCACCTAGAGTATTTCACCCCCAGCTTCCAATCAATGTCAAACCAGAGATGAAGTGCACGTCAGGTAAGACACAGCCAAGGATCCGGCCTTTGGAGAAGATGCTACAGAGAAACAAGTGCTTTGGGTTGTGTGCTGGGAACGGGAGGGAAGCAGAGCTCGGTGGGACCCTGCTTTTGGACACATCTGAAGAGTGGGCAGGGACCTCCAAAATCAGGCCTTTCTCTACCCCTCCCCTTTTGTCCCTCTCCTGCAGATCTTGTCTTTTCCCCTGTGAAAGGGAGAGAGAAATTCCTCCTCTGCTCTCCCCATCCCCACACCTCTGTGTGCCTTCTCTGATCCTCTGCTTTGTTCCTGCTGCTCCTCAGATTTTTCTGGTTTTTGCATTACAATAACGTGATTTAAAAAATAATCCCAACCCTGATCCCATTCATTATCCCAGCTATAGGTCATCCTGGAAAATTATTTAGCATGCTGTACAGGCTCCCTTTCACCTGTTTCATTCTAGACAGTTACCAAACACTTGTGGACTAAGACCTCACTTTTTCCCAGTTGGTTCAATTCCCCAGAAAGAGAACATGAGGACAGAAACCCTCTGGGCAGTCAGTCCAACAGCACAGACGGATGGATGGCTGTTCAATCCCTCTAACCCATCCCTCTGGTACAGTCATTAACTAGGAATGACCTGCACGTCTTATTCCCTGTTCTAACACAGCTGACACTCCTGTCCCTGGTGTCACCCAGGAGTGTTACTCTGGCAGGAGCTGATGCAGCCAGCAGTGACCCAGTAAAACCAGACTCATTTGCTTCCTGAATCAGATGAAAAGTAACTCTGCCTTCAAAGAAGACAAAGGTATGACTGGGACCTCCTATTCTTACCTTATTTGAGCATTTATTGAGCCTCAAAGGTGCTGAATGGTACCAGTGGAGGTGCCAACATGCCGAGATGAGACCAACTCCCTCCTCCTTTTACTTTCAAGATCCCTGTCTGCTCCTCCTAACCCTGGCACTGGGTAAAGATATCACTGTGTAACTCTTCCCAGTGCTCTAGGTAGGACCTGAGGGTGTCAGGGCTTCCTGCTTTGGGATGGAGTTCCAGAGCAAGCCCACCAGGACCTTTGTGTGTCCATGGCTACAGCTGGAACTGGCAGCTAACAACTCCTTCAAAAGCTGCTGCCCATCAAAGCCTGGTGAGTAACTCCAGGCTCAGAGCATGAGGAGCTCTCCAGGAGTACATCTGATATGTTCAGTAGGATAGAGAGCTGATAATCATGTTTTTTCTGGCAGATACTCAAATTATTTCTGAAGCTCTCTACTGCCACTGTTTGTGGACAGTCACTAAAACTTTCCCTCTCAGAGCAGCTGCTGTGAGTCATTTCCTTGCTAAGCCATATGGCGTAGCTCTTACGTCACTTCTTTGGAAATGGGATTTATTTAGTTATCTCTCGTGGTTCTGTTCCTCAGATGTGCAGGCTGGGCTCTTGGCACAGGAGGATGCATGTCCAGAGAACGTTCCTGCAGCAGCAGTGGGGGTGTGGCAGCCCCTCACAGGCGAGTTGTGACTGTGACCATCCCTGAGGGCAGCAGGAGCTGTGGGAGAGAAGGACCAGCTCTGCTCTGGTACTGGGTGAGAGATGAGTTGCTGACCTGGGCCCATGTGTTACAGAGGGCAAGAAGAAAGCTCAGAGTCTTGCTCTGGGGAGGGAATCTCATCCCTCCAGCCTGCAGAGCAAAGCCAGGCTCCGGCTTGTGGGGAGCAGCTGGGCCAGTCAGACACACCTCCCTTGTCCATATAAAATCAGAGACCATCTTGTCGAAAACACGAGCACTGGTCAGCCCCACACCAGGGCTGCTTTTGCCTTCAGTGGAAATAAAGCCAAACTCCCTGACTGGGGCAAAGCTGGGAACTTGCTCCAGACACCTCCTTTGGAGAGCTCAGGGGATGGTCACTGCCTCTGGGACATGCCGCGTTTGCTGGGCCTTGTGGGGGACATCGGTGAGGTACAAGTGAGGTCATCAAGTGACAAAGACACACCAGGGCTTAGGGCACGTCTCAGGGTTTCACTGGGCTCCCTGATAAATTAGAGCAGAAATTAATTTCCAGACTGAGGGTGTACAAAGTGTTTGGCACCCAGGGCTAAGCTCCCAGGGAGGGGCCCAACACTTGGTAATGGAGAGCACAATTAAAGAGCTTAACCAGCCATTACAGAGGTACTAATTCATCCCTGCAATTACACAGCTGTTTGTTCATTAAAGGAGGAATTTAATACAATAATAATGCAATTATAATATTTACAGTTCTACACACTAAAAGCCAAAACACAATTGGAGTTTTCAGGAGCAATACAAACAGTCCTGTCTCATCTCCAAAGGAACCTTTAGATCTCAGAGCTCACAGAAAACTTTTACAAGGCACAACATGCTCCCAACATTGCCAGAATTTCCCCCATTTATATTGTTGAGCCCAGAAGGAAGAACAGCTGTGAAAACCCTCGTCTGCAGCTGCAGGCCCCTCCTGCCTCAGGCCCTTCACCCATTCACAACAGGCTCTTTTTCTCTTTATAAGGCTCACTCTCAAAATGTTGTCTTTTCAACTCCCTCAGGAAACATTTCATCTTTTTTGCTTCCTCTTTATTTTTAGAAACAAACTCACTGCTGCATTTCATTGGAATTTATACACAATTTCACTGCACTCAAACTTGTATTTCTGAAATCAATTAATTATTTAATAAAAAATTTAGATCAGATATTGCCAAGAGGTGTGGGAATGTTATTTAAAAAAAAATGGGGTTTTATCCATTGTTGTTGATTAAATCTTTGCAGCTGCTGAGGTGCAGGATTTTGTGGAGGTGGAGCAGGGAAGTTTTCTACACAGAACAGGCACAATCTGGTGTTCCTGCACCACTGAGGTTATTTATTTTGTGCATCACTTTGAGCACAAGGAAGATGATTGTGGTCTGTTAACAACGCAGACACCAGGCACTGCTCAGTTTGTCACTGCAGGGCCAGGAGCTGCTCCTGCACCCCTTGGAAAATCCTTCTGAAGGAGGGGAAGAGCCTGAAAACCCAGGCAGGGCCAATGGTATTTATGAGAGATGCTCCTGTCTGACTCCTAAAACCTCTTTTGAATCAGTTGGCTGAACCATTCCATATTTACCAAGCTGGGTTAAAGTCAAGGGAGAGGGAAAGGAGCTTCCTGGGCATTTCTACTCCTGTTTGCACAGTTAAAGACACCCAGACACCCATCGTCTGACCCCAGAGCTCACCCAGGATGTGCAAACAATGAGTGCTCAGAGGGTGAGGACTATTAAATATAATGGACAAAGAATAAGGGAACAGAGAAAGGTGAATAAATCAAATCATCAGGATTTACCACTTTTGTTTTGTTGTTTTGTTTTTTTCTTTTCAAGTGTAGTCTGGTATAAAATAAACCATTTTTTAATTTAGGGAGATTGCATGGCAAGCTGAGGAAAAACTGGAACTATAACTTGGACTGTTATGGTATTTAAATTTAACAGCAGTTACTAATGGAAAAGTGAAATTAGTTGCACACTAAAGGTTGCACTTGACTGAGATGAAGTGGATGTAAATAAAGCCTCTCCAGTACATCAGTCAGTCCTGAGCACATGCTAACAGGAAATCAATTTATCTCCACCAACATTTGCTCTTTCTAGTGTGAAAGACTTTTAATTAACTTATTGTGAGTGGTCAGTAGCTGCTCACTCTGGAAGATTTAATGAAGCCCCATTCTCTCTGAATTTATGTTGGAAAAGTGACAATGATAAATTCCAAGCTGAATTACTTGCCATATGTGATCAGTTAATGGAAAACCTTCCTCATCCCAATTGTTAATTCCTGCTATTTTTTTCCCGTTAAGCAGCAGAATTCTGACTTAGACAGCGAGTCCGAGAGCAAACATGCCATTGCCACTTGGCAATAAAGTGATTGGTACACAGGAAAATCCCTTTGCCCAGGCCATTCAATACTTGCTTGATGCTTCCCACAGCCATTAATGTTCAACACCTGTAAAAGCCACCTGCAGAAGGGGAGCTGAGAGAGGAGGGGCTGAGCTCCCCCCCGTGCACTGACCTGATTCTGTGTTTTCTCAGCTCACCCCAAACACCACTGAGCTTTGTGGGATCAAACAGGCAGGATTTAGGTTTGTAAGGAGGTGACAAGGCCAGTTCCTGCCGTCTGCACTCCAGCCCACAGAGACGTCACTGTGGAAGAGATGTGGGGAGGAGGCAGAGCAGGGAGACTTGTCTGCTCACCTTTGCAGGGGAGATGGTGCAGAGTGCTGGCATATCCATGGTGTGATGAGGCTGATGAGCACAGCAGTGCCAGCACCTGTTTTCATGGCTAAACTGGGCTTTGTGGCAGCAACATCGCTGTGATGAGAAGAGAACTCTGGCTCAATTTGAGAGAGCTGTTTATACCTTCCTGCCTTAGTGTTCACGACTTTCAGCTGCACCACCTGCAGGAGTCTTGCTCTGGTATGATCAGGTGATGTCTTAAGCAAAGTCAGAAGTCTCTTCATTCTGGTGATGGAGGTGGGAGTCCACATATCTGCTCCAGCTCAGTCCCTTTATACATTTCTAATGGCATTGCTTTGTTTATTTATTTGCTTAGTTCTGTATTGACAAAGTCCTTCAGCTTTATCGTTATCACAGTGTGAGAGGGCTGGACTGGGACATCAACAGAGATACTGAGCTTCAGCGTGGATTCATCAGTCCCTTTACACACTTATGGCAGGAACATCAAACAAAATAGCAAATAATACACCCCCCTACAGTCACAGGCACCTGGCAGCTCCCAGTCTGGCTCCCCAAAGGAGAGTGAGTGCTTATTTCTCAGAGCTGCAGTTGGGAGTCAAGGAAATGACCCGGGTTCCTCATGCAAAAAACAGGAGAAGCTTCAGCAACACAGGACAAAATGCATCAACCTTTCCAAGAGAGAACTTAGCAATGCCAGGAATCTCAAATGGGAAAGTATCTTTATGAAGGGTCAACTCTATTGTTTCCAGCAGTGACTTCTTTCTGAAGATGATCTCTGCACATGCTGCAGTTAAATACTTCACACAAATGATTGGAGAGAAAGTCAGCAGTTAAGCACATTATAGAGATGGCTCAGGGAGATGAAAGCAGGCATTAAAAACACCAAACCTTATGTAAAGGTTAATTAAAATATTAATAATGCAAGGTTTCAATTATTCATGCATAAATAAAAAGGTGTTTAATGATAGACACTGAGCATTTGTATGGTGTGCATGACATTGGGATAGAGGGGGAACAAAGGGGAGCTTAGACTCCACACTGACAGTGACTGTGGAGCACAGGAAATGCTGGACATGGGAAGGGGTGAAGGAGGGGATCACAGTGCACAGGGAAGGATGGCCAGGGGAACCTACTCTGGGCAGCTCCAGCCCCATGGGTCCCACTGGCAGCCCTTGTGTCCCCGTCCCTCCAGCAGCCCCAGGATCAGGAGCCAGGAGGAGTGTTGGCTTGAGTGAGTGTGGATCTGCCAGATGTGGGAGAGGCAGGGGATGGACAGGGCCACCAGACTGCATCCACAAATACAATGTTCTTATGCAGTAACACCTGAAAACCTTCATCATATTTTTATATTCTTATTTTCTATAAAAGAAATGTAGGATTCAAGAGCAGCCCAGGTTGGAACAGGCCTTGGATTTTGGGGACTAGAGAGGCTGGGGGGTCGGGCAAGTGACACTGTCCTTCATCCTGGAACCCACAATGCCCTTCACACAATGCTGCCAGTTCTGTCCCCCTCTCACATCCACTCAGAGCATCCCCCTCAGCCCACTGGCTCTGGACATGCCCCTGCACTTCTGACACATCCTCCCCTCTACGTCCTCCCCCCTGCCCCACGTGTTTGTGCAAACACTGTGTTTCTATGTGGCCATAATTATACTCTCAGTTTCTCTCTTTAAGCTGCCTTTGACAAGTCATTTGGAGTTTGCCTGCTTTCATCAGCTTTTACAGTGAAGGAAAGTTGGCAGGCAATTCTCAACTACACGACTTGTCTGATGATTGATTTCCAGTGGGAGTAAGTTTTGATATTTGAAAAGATCCAGACTATTATTATTGAGCATTTGAGTTGTGTAATGGAAGTATCTGTCTGACAAACCCAGAAGGATATCTGAGCAGAAGGTTCAAAGACTTTCTGGATCATGTATAAAATATTGCCCAGTGCATTGTTTTTGCATCAGACAGAGAATGGAGAGAGGTCACAGTGCCAGGAGAATACAGCCAGATTGAGGAAAAAAGAGGTGCAAATACAATACTGAAAAAAACCGGGGAGAAATCTTAGGTTCTGTGAACAATGAAAGACACAGCAGACAATGGGATGAAAAGGATCAATCCTGACCTACATACCCAGGCAGAATCCCTGCTGATAGAGAGGAAAAATGATGCTTCTGATCTGCAGGTGACATCAAGACTCTGAGCAGAAGAGCTGATGAATCCTGCTGGAAAGGGTGAGAATCCCAGGAGCCCCAGCAGAGCCTGGACAGCCACTGCAGATGTGAGCAGCTCCATGGTCTGCAGCCTGGGCTGCAACTGCAGCTCTGGAAACAGGCACACATCCTCCCTGGAGACAGGCACACATCCCTTTTGGGGACAAACAGCCCCCTTGAGAACCTGGTCTTGGCCATTATGTCAGGGGTAGAACTGTGCAGAAGATGGTCACCCAGCTACTGAGAGGACTGTGCAGGGCTAGTGATGGGAACACACCCTGGGAATGCAGCCAAAGGGTGTGTTTTTCCTTAAAAACAAGCAAAATTTGCTGTCTCAGCTACAGGTGTGACCCTTTGTGCTCCACAGCCTGAGCCAGGTGACACTCATTGTACATAACGGCATGTTAAGGGTAGTGTGTGTGCCCAGCTGTGAGTCCCTGTGCCCACAGGAAAACAAGTTCTGGAGAGGTCCCTTCACTTCTGGGACAGATGGGAAAAAACATTTCTCTTCTGCCTTGACACCAAGGAAAAGACCCCAGCATTGTTCATCTCATCCCCAGGCACAGCCTCACCTGGGTCACCCTGCCATCCACCACCTGTCCCCGAGCACAGCCTCATGCTTTCTCCCACCATTTGGTCTGGGAGGTGCAGTCTGGCCACAGGCCTGGCGAGGAGCAACCCAAATATAGACCCATCCCCCAGACACCAGGGGATCTTGAGAGCAAGAGAAGGAGGGGCTGTTTTCCCACACTGATGAATCCGTGCCCAGAGAGCTGAGGCACCTTGTTCAAATGCAGGGAGAGATGGTCCAGGATGCCTCATTAGCATATTCTTCTCTTTTTACTAATGAAGTCAGCGTGAATAATTTTTCTTATGATTGTGTTTGATTGTATTAGGGAATGAGACTTGAAAGGGCCTTTTTTCCCAAGTTAGCAGAAGACAGCAGCAGCATTCCTGCACTATTTTTAGCAGGTGTTGCCTGCCCTGTTTCACTGCCAGGGTTGTACAACCAGAATTCAAGGAAAGAAGAAAACTGAGCAGGGTTAAAATGGAGGCACACTCCCATCTATGTGTTGCCTGAGGAGGGGAAAGGCAGCTTCTGCCTCCATTCTGGGCTGACTGTGATGCTACAAAATGAACCCAGCAATGCCAAGATGGCTTTAAAGCTCATAGACAAAGCTGCATTTAAAAATCACACCTGATTTGGCTGCACTTACCACACCCCAAACCAAGTGGGGGATGTTTTCTGCTCTAGTGATTTACCCGTCATGCCAAAGGTCAGAGTCAGGGACAATCCTTTCAGGTCACAGAGGTCCTGAGGCCATTGCACAGCACAGCTCTGGCCCTCAGGAAGATTTATGGGTAGCTGCTCTTTTCCCAAGTTGCTTTCCAGAAGGGAGCTCCTAGAGCACAATGAGAGCCCCACAAGCTGCTGGAGCAGTTCAGCCCTGAACCAGCAGGTGTGGGGCTGTGGACCCTCAGTGACCCCCAGAAGATCTGCAGTTGAGGACTCAGCCTGTCCAGGGAGCAGGAAGGACAAGCAGTGGGAGCAAGGAGCATCCCAGGACACAGTTGGGCCTTGCTTCCTTGCTAAAAACCAGTGGTTCATCAAGTCACACAGAGAAAAAATAGTTCCGACTACTCAGTGTTGTCATGAATTCCTTGACGTGATATAAACCCAGTGCTTGTGTCCCAGATGAATCACCAAAACAATTTGAGGGTGGGTAAAGGAATCCTTGTCTGGCAGAACTGAAGAGCTCCACCTGCTTATCTCGCCTAAAATGATGAAAAATGCTGATTTTGGTATATGTTTTCAAGGACAGATTGTCTCCTACTAAGGCACTTCTTAATCTGGTTGAAGAAATGAAAGAGTCTGACTGGGAGCTAAAAGAGAAATAATTGGATTGGCAGCAAGGCAGAAGCTCTGGGAATCCTGGAGACTAACTTTGGGACACACAACCAAGGGACCGGTACCTGCTCCAGCTCTGGCAGTGAATTCACTGTGACCAGGTGGAACCTTTTCTAGCAGATAGATGAGGGAAAGCCCTCCTGTTGTGGGGATGCTGCACATGGGGTGGGGATGCTGTGCTCCTTCTAGCTGGACAGGAGGATGGTTTAATGCCAGGGACCAACCAGAGCCTCACCCCAGGCACTGTGGTGGCTGACAAAATGCAGGAGTGATGGATCCCCTGGACATCATGAACCCTTGGCTTCCCGTGAACCCAGACCATGTTTGCCCTCCACGAGGTTTACCTGTGACACTGAAATACCCTCCAGATGTGCCCCTGTGTTACAGAAGCTGCAGGAGCTGCTCAGTTTTGTGGGTGAAGAAGAAACTCTGAGCACGTGAGACACTGCCTGGATCTTCAGCTGAGTGCACACAGCCCTGCACATGCAGACTGAAAAATCACAAAAATCACATTCTTCTCCGGTGTATCCTAAAGAAAGTACTATAGTAATAAGATTTTGTGCCTAGTCTGTTGTTGTGCATATTGATACCAACACTCCCAAGGCACAGGGAGAGAGCAAAGAGATAAGAGGCAAAATGATTCTGTAATGGGTGCTGAGGATTTTCTAGGGAAGGGATCTTTTTTCCCTTGTTTGCTAAGCTTTTGAGAATAACACTGACATTTATCTGCAAAGGAGCTTTTCTTTTCCCCTGGAGATGAACAGCCTGCAGTCTCCCGGGGTGAGTTATCCTGTGGGCACCAGGACAGGGATTTCCCTTAGTCCAGCCATCAGCATGCAGCAAGAAACAGATATCCTGGAGCTAATCATGAGTCTAATGACAGGCAATTATGAGCAATTCCATCACTCCACTCTGGTTCATGGTGGGTGGTGTTGCTGGTTTGCAGTGCTGGAGAGAGTGCTGGGCAGGCAGAGCCCGGGCACCCTCCTGGTCCCTCTTCTGTGTGTGCCCAAAGGATGTGACCCAGCAGAGTCAGTCACTGGCTGCCTGTGTGGTGGCCCCAGAGTTACACAGAGAGCCTGGACACCAAATACACCTGCCAGCAGCAGGGACAGTACATGACAACAGAATGTGAAAGGCGGAGGGAAGGGAAGGCCCTGAGGGCAGTCCAGGGCGATAAAGGTGGTAGACACAAAGCCAGGGCATTAAGGCATTCACTGAGCAGTAGTGCTGTCTTCATCCAGTCCATGTTCAGCTGGAACATTGACTCACATCAGTGACAGACCAGCAAACCAGTAATCCCATTACCTTGGCCTCTCTGGGACAAGCAACAATTGCAATGGTGTGATGTACTAAAAATGTGGGCAAGTCTGCACCAGCTGCTGCTGGAACAACCACCCCACACCGTGTCCATGCAGTGTTGTGACTCAGTGTGAGCTGTGTGTCAGGTTAAGGCTTCCCTGGGGGTGCTCAGGGCTGGGACCCACAGTTGTATCTAATGGTATCACAGCCAAAGGAAAAACCAGCCTGTTTGTGAGGCTCCAGTCGATGGGTTTGTGCTGTGTGAATTAATCCGTTGGACTCTGATCCCCCACAGAAGGCAGGTAAGATGCCAAAAATCAAATAAGAAGCACAGCAGAACAACAAACGTTTGCTTTAAGGAGTGGAAGCCAGGGTAAGTTTCTGGACCATGAAGCTACAGGCTGCCTCAAATTAAATTAATTTAATGGTTTATACATTTCCTCTGTAGAGATGTAGGCACTGAAATGTGCATCTCTGGGCAAGGTGGGGAGTTCTGGCAGACACTCCTGTCATCCCTCAGCACGGTACAGATGCCACGTCTGTGTCAGGGACAGCAGGGAGAGGGATGGATGCTCAGGGCACTGCTCAGCATCCACAGCCCCCGGCTCTCCCTCACTGGCATAGCTCACCCTGCCTGGCACAGCTGCCCTGTGGGAGGTTGCCCAAACCCTCCTGAGAAGGGGGATTAGCAGGGCACCAGCAGCAGCTCCCACCTCTCCCCTCCCAGTTCTGCCTCCTGCCAAGGGCTCTGTCACTTCCTCACCACGAAGGTTCTGCATTCCCATTCTCAAAATTGCTTTTTGCTCATTTGGCCAAGTCCTAATTCATTCTCTGTCAAATATTTTTCCCTCTGTCAGGAGCATGTTCTCCTACTGTTCCTCGCATCCACTTCAGCTTAACAGCCTCTGTAAATAATGAATTTGCATAATGAACAGGAATTATGAAAGCTGCTGTCTGTGTAGGTGACCTTGTGACTTCCAATGAGGGAACAATGCCTGAAGTGCTGACAGGACAGCTCAGTGGTACCTGGGCAGGAGCAGCGCTGCGGCAGCACCAGCTGCTCCTTGGGCATGGGCTCCACACCACACAGGCCTGCCTGGCTCCCTGCTGCATGTGGGACCACAAAATGTTCTCACAGAAATGTGCTGGCCTTCCCCCAGAAGTGCAGGTGACAGTGGGTGGCCATCTCCAGTCAGGGCTGTGACAGTGGCACCACCTGCCCATGCTGGAGACCCTTCTGGTAGAGCCCAGCAAACTCAGGGAAAGAACCAAGTCCACAAACCCAGCACGATGCTCTCCTTGTCTTCTGCCAACCATCACTGTGCAACTGCATGCCAGGGAAAGATTAGGGTTTGGGGATGTATATAGTGCAGGGCAATAATTAATATTCAGGACTTCAAACTCATTTTGACTTGGAATAGAAGGGAAAAAATTGTCTTTCTCATCCCTTTCCAGCAGATCTGGATTCCTGAATTTCCATAATGAACCCACCTCATCTTAGTTTTTAGATAATTCCAGAGATGAGGTGGAGAACTACAAACTCAGTCTTGTATAAAACCTCCTGAGATGATAAAACTTGGGCTGAAAACTTTAGTAACTGGGCAAATACAACATTTCTCTGAGCTTTGCTGAACGTGCGGAGCAGGCAGTAAAAGGCAGCCTTGCCCTTCCAGGTCACCCAGGACAACTCAGTCAGCTCACCAGTGGATGTCAAATATTTTGCAAAATCTCAGACTTATCCAAACATCACTGTAAATTTGCCACTAAATTTTACGACATCAAACCTGCCCTCATTTTTACCTCCTCAGTTTTCCATTTCCTCATGAGATCATGAAAGCCCTGTTGATAGCAAGCTGTGATAAATTAAAATTATCACTTTAAAAAAAATCTATGTTTGAAATATAACTGTTACCTCCAGCTAAAATAATCCTACAGGTTCCTTCTGCGTGCAAAGGAATTCACCTGGGAGATCGGAGCTCTGTCAGAGGCTGGGAACTGCTCTCACCTGGAACAAACTCCTGGCTCCTGAGACACGTCAGGGGACCTTTTCAGAGACCTGCTGCAAACCTAAAGTGAAAGAAGAAAGTCCTTGAGCCAGTGGAACACGGAGGCACCGAGCTGAGCTCTGTGTGGCTGCCAAAGGTTTGGGATGACACGTCCCTGGGGAGCACATTGTGGTTCATGCATGAGCTTGAGAACCAGGCACTGCTGTTGTTGGTGCTATAGGGTCACTTGAACCCAAAAGTAACTGAGTAAAGTTATTGCAGAGGCACATATCCCTGTGACAAATCCTGGGGCACATCCCCGCAGCACATATCCCTGTGACATATCCTGGGGCACATCCCCGCAGTACATATCCCTGTGACATATCCTGGGGCACGTCCCCAAGGCACATATCCCTGTGACAAATCCTGGGGCACATCCCCACCGGCACATATCCCTGTGACAAATCCTGGGGCATGTCCCCATGGCACATATCCCTGTGACATATCCTGGGGCATGTCCCCAAGGCACATATCCCTGTGACATATCCTGGGGCACGTCCCCAAGGCACATATCCCTGTGACATATCCTGGGGCACATCCCCGCAGCACATATCCCTGTGACATATCCTGGGGCACATCCCCGCAGTACATATCCCTGTGACATATCCTGGGGCACGTCCCCAAGGCACATATCCCTGTGACATATCCTGGGGCACATCCCCGCAGTACATATCCCTGTGACATATCCTGGGGCACGTCCCCAAGGCACATATCCCTGTGACAAATCCTGGGGCACATCCCCACCGGCACATATCCCTGTGACAAATCCTGGGGCATGTCCCCATGGCACATATCCCTGTGACATATCCTGGGGCACATCCCCACAGCACCCTGTGACAAATCCTGGGGCATGTCCCCATGGCACATACCCCTGTGACATATCCCATGTGACATATTCCTGTGACAAATCCTGGGGCACGACCCCACGGCACATGGCATCATCCTTGGCTGCTGTGGCTCAAGGTACTTGGTGAGGAATTGAAGTCCCAGAAGCCTGGGGATGGATGAGCCCCTGTGGCCTCAGTGGGACCTGTGTCCCCCTGTCTCTTCCCTGAGGAAAGGTAGGGCATCCTGCAGGGCTGTGCTGCTGGGACCATCCTGCCAGAAGCATCTTTCTGGGGCTGCCCAGGCACCAAGTGTTGCAGAAGGGGATCCTCCCCAGCCCTCCTGGGCCCCTCACCTCCCAGAAACCACCATTTATCATGTACAGATGCCATTTGAATTTCCAGCTGGTGACACAATTAATGGCACAAGCAGCAAACTGTGTATCACACGATGCATCACACACATCTGACACAGAGAAATTATTCCTTACTGCAGACCTGCCCCCTGCATTTTCTAACCCCACAGCCCAGTTTGTGAGACCCAGAGCTGTGGGGTTTGGCCTGTTCAGGTGTCCCCGCTATGGTTTATTTATTTTCCTGGGTGTTATGCATTTATTCCCTCTATACAGGGTAGTGGTGCTTATTTATCACTGGACCACCTGGCAGTGAGCCCTGGGTGGAGTTTGGCTCTCCAGAGGTGCCTCATTTGTCTTGTGTTTGCCTTGAACATAAGTCATGAGCCACTGGGGCCGCTTGGAAATGCCCCATTTTTCTGCAAGAAAAATCATTGTGCAAACAAAACACACAAAGTGTAAATTGGATGAGGTTTGCATGGCCAGGGTTTGGCACTGGGGAGGCCACAGGGGTGGCTTCAGTGAGAAGCTGCCAGATGCTTCCCCCATGTCCAGTGGATCCAATGCCAGCAGCTCTGAGATGGACCAGCAGCTTCCAAATTCCATCCTGCTGCTCCCCTCCTGTGGATGCTAACGGATGTGGCATTCCCAAACTAAGCACTGAAACAGGGCAACAAGCAAATTTTAGGGAAGAAATTGATATCTGGTGTGTGACACAATGAAGGGAGAAATCAAAGAAGGAAGAAGGGATAAGTACAACCACAGGGCTGGATTTCTTGTTTTGTTAGTGCTGGGGTTTGGGAAAGTGAAATTGAAACAACACCTCATATTAAGTTTTATTCAATGCTGACCCTCTCAGCATCAAAGAACTGTAACAACGCTGGTGGGTTGTTTAAACAAACCCCCAAACCCCCACAAACCGGCTCTGAGGACCTCATGAGGAATCAATGTGGTTCAAAGACATTGAGAAAAATAAGCAGCCAGGCTGTAGTGGTGTTGGGAGTGCCATTTGCTGCAGGAATTTTTACCTGATTGCTTCCACAGGATTGTGTCAAGCATGTTTCCATCCTCACCATCTCAGCCACGGGGCTGAACTGAGATTTCTGACTCATTAGAAGGTGAAATTCATTGAGTTGAAGTCTGAGATTGAAAAGCCCCTAACCCTCATCCTTTCCAGACCCAAAGTCAGCCACAGGGAGGCCAATGCACAGATTGTGCATTCCTCCAAATGGAAGCCCTACCGAGCTGTTACACAAGTCTTAAATTCATTATTAACGTTTTAGAACTGCTAATTGTACAATTGTAATGTAAAATTCGGTAATTGCTCACTACACAAACACTGTAACGCCTTGGAGAATGCATCTAATTACAGGCTTTTGGCAGAAAGCAGCCTGGAAGTCAGACCCAGGCTGGTGAAGTGAGTGGCTCAGCATCCTCGTCCTCACTGAGCATTGGAGGATGGAGTTACAAGGTAAGTGAATCCATCCAGTGACCAGCCTAAAGGGAAAACCTTGTTCACTCACCTCTTCCATATCCTGCTTCCACTTCTGTCCTGCTTCTGTAGCAACGGGCTGAGGGAGATGCCAGGAGGCATCTGTTGGTGTCATTTTCTGGCCTTAGTGGGGGATTAATTTCAAAATTAATTGCAGAATAACCCATGGCTTTCACTGATTGCATGGAAGCCGTGTTAAGCATTACAGAGTAGCTGCTGTGATGATTTTTTGCTGGGATAGAGTTAATTTTCTTCCCAGTAACTCATGTAGGGTTGTGTCTGGGGTCTGTCCTGGAAGCAGCGTTGATCCCATAGGGATGTGCTAGTCCCTGCTGGGCAGAGCTCTCACGGCACCCGGGACTGTCCTGCTCCCCAGCGAGGGTCTGGGGGTGCACAAGAGGCTCAGGGGACACGGCTGGGACAGCTGATCCCACCTGGCCCAAGGGACACTCCAGACCACAGGTCCCCATGCTCAGCATATAGAGCTGGGGGAAGAAGGAAGGGGGCACAATCAGGGTGATGATGTGTGTCCTGAGGATGGCTGAGCACCTGCTTGACTTGGGGAGCAGGGGTGGAATTCCTTGGTTTTGCTTTGCTTGCGTGTGTGGCTTTTGCTTCCCTTGTTGAACTGACTTTAGCTCAATGCACCAGTTTTCATGTTTTTGCTCCTCCACTTCTGCCCCATCCCTCTGGGGGTGATGGGGTGCCTGGGTGAGCCAAGCCAGGACAGCAGAGGGGCTGGCAGCAGCAGGCACAGCCCCAGGTCCCTCTATCCCCAAGCACAGTCCCCACATGTGGCTCCCCTGTCCTCAGCCCCACCCTGGTCCTGGTGCTGGGGGGCAGCAGGAGGGGGCTCGGGGGTACTGAGCCCTGGCCTGGCTGTGCTCCCTGAACATCTGCTCTGATGTAGTTTTACACAATTTTCATTAAACTCATGTTAAATATGGAAACATGGTGGAAAGGAGTCTTGGTATTTCATGTGTGGGCTCTTTGGCACATTTTGGTGTTTCTCATGTTTGGGGATAAAAGCAGGATCGACAAAACTCTCTTATGGCTTTCTGCTGGAAATGTACTGAGTTTTGCTGAATTGCCATGATGACTCCTTTAAAAAACTAATCTAAAATCAGATGGAGTGAACAGAACCTCTAGAAATGCTTTCCTAGTCAGACGAGCAAGGCAAAAGACTAATCCTTTTCTTCTGTTGTTTTTTTTTTTTGAGAAAGAAAATGAATTCACTGTTGTTGTTTCAGAGCCAGAGCTCTCCTTGGAATGCTGCTCTTGGATGTGACCAGCAATACAATCCCACCCTGGACTCTGCCAGGGGCTTCACAAGCTCCCTCATACTTGATGAGATGTACTTGGTAGTCACACATGCAGCAGATTTGTGGTCCTGCTGTCTGAACACATTTATCCATGAGTATCTGTGGTTTTACAGAAGGTAAAAAGCTTTTCTGGCAGCAGCTCCTTTTGCTGTCCAGTTGGAAACCAAAGAGGGGAGCGATGAGAGGGAAAACTAAATGGAGACAACAGCACCTATCTCTATATTGTGCACGAGATTAAAAAATTGTGCGAGATAAAAAATCCCCTTGAATATAAAGAAAAGTCTCTCTGAAATAGAGCTGTGCCCAGATTTATTTAGGTTCCCCCCCCAAAAGGCAGAATCTGAGTGAAGGGGTCCCGAATGGATGGACAATTTTGAACGGGGCACACTTGCAAAGAGAGGGGGGAAAAGCTGCATTTCAGGGGGGCAAATTACAGCCAAGTTCCCTAGACAGTAACATTTTGTTAATACCAGACTCCCAGGCAGGATTATCACCCAAGGGGCTAGCTGGGTTTTGCCTGTTGAAGCTGTTTTTCTCTGGCCCAGCCCGGGTTCGTTTCCAGAACTTCAAACAGCAGCAAACCCCAGGAGCCTGTGGCTCTCGGCCGTGCCCTGCAGAAGGTCAGAGTGGGAGGAGGCACCTGTCACTTCTCCTTAAGGAATGAAACCCCGAAGGACCCAGAATCCCGTCCTTGAGACTGACAGGAGGCGCAAGAGCTCCGTTAACAACGGGAGTGAGAGGGAAATCAGCAGTGATGGCTCTTGACCCAGGCACCCCTGATCTCCCTGACTCCTGTAAAGGGAGTTATTAGTCAAATAGAGCGCCTGCCTGCGTGGGTAACAATGACTGCTAATTACTGTCGAGTCAGGCATCCTGAGATTTTGAACACAGTGTGGAACTCCTGTGTGATCAGAGACTGTCAGACAACTGCCTATGGGGTTTCCATGAGGGAGATTCCTGACAATACAAAATGGTTCATACCGAACGGGTGACTTTCAATGATTTTTAGTCTGTACATAATATTACAAATTAGGCTGGCAGACAGACACGGCAGACAGCCCAAGCCCTCTCCTCGCTCCTCTCAAAAACCGAGAATGGATGGGGATCCCTGGCTATTCCTGCGACTCCTGCTCAGATTTCGGATAACCCAGCCCACAGCCCAGACTGGTGTGCACTGGGAGCAGGTCACTGGCTGAGAGTAAAAGCCCCAGGGTGGCAGGATGTGGCCAGAAGGAGCTAAAGGTCTGCAATGCAGCCACTGTCCCCTGTCCCCACAGCCTGACTCCACGTGTGGCCTGTGAGGCAGCTCCCTCAGAGTCTGCTGACCCTTGGGAACAGGACGGACAAAGCTGGGATTAGAGTGTGTGGAACAGCCAGGAAGGTCCCTCTTGCCCAGAGAGGTGCTGCAGCAATGCCAAGCCTGCAAAAGGGGAGAGAGGGTCAGCAACAGGAGCAAGGAAGTGACTTTTGGCACCTCTGAATCTCTGAAAAGGGTTAAATCCAAGCCTGACTCAGGACCTTGAACCTGGTTTATGTCATACATGAGACCCGGGCTGTGAATGCCCCGACCAAAGAGAGGAGCAGGAAACACTGTGTGGTGGTTAAGCCGAGGAATTCAGCACACGGCAATCGCTGAGTCTCTGCCTTATTAGATTATCTCGCTGCTCTTCCTTCCTCTTCTGTAGGGTTCTTTATTCAGAATTTGCTCAAATATTTTCCTTCAGAAGATTTAATATCTCAGAGTGCAAATATCCAAACCCTGTATCATTCTGTAATTTCATACTCTGTGGTTCTTTCATATGCATATCACTCATTTGCCATCCCTTTGAAGGATGCAGCTTGAGTAATGGAAGTGAAAGAAAACCCATTCAGTGTTGATTTTAATTGAACAAGCTTGGAAGCAGTGGGGATCCATGCCAGGCTCCAGCTTGCTCTCTTTTGAAGAGTTATTACTGGAATTCTTCAGCTTATGCATCTCTATTTTTTTTTCCAATTAGCAACTCCTCAGAAATATTAGCTATATTATCATTTTCCTGGATCTACTTGTTTGGAATGCTTGCATCTAATAATCACTAAATCTGCTTTCTCCTCCTACTCCAATGGAATATTGCATTCCCTGTCTGGGCAGGAACACTCCAGCCTGCATTCAGGATTTCACAGTGAACAATTGACTCATTTTTAGTGAAGCCTTTTTGCCTCAGTGTGGTTATGGCAGTGGTGAGCTCCTGTAGGCTCTGAACTGTGACTACGGAGACTGTAAAGATTACAAATTAAAGACTGTAAATAAAAGATTATTCTTCCTTATGTGTATAAATGAGGTTCTGGTAACTCTTCATTCTCCTGCCCCAGTGAGTTGAACACGGACTCCCGGCTTGTTGCTTGGATATAAGAGAGACGATGGGACATCCAGAAGAACAATAGTTTGAATTATTGGACGCTATTTTCCATGCAAAATGTAGCTTAAAGGAAAATACTTAAATCAGCAACTGTATAAGAACAAATTCCATTCTATTACGGAAACCAGCTCTGCAAGAGGCTCTGACAGTGCTGAGGGAATTGGGGCAGGCTTGGGATGGCGATTTTGCTGTTTTCCACTGAGAAGTTGTCTCCACAAAGAAGGAATAAAATGTATAAGAAAGAAATGGGAATAACAAAGAATTTTACAAGGCAGAGACCCAAAACCTCAACATGAAAAGAGTGTAAAGGGAGCATGTTATTAAAACTCCAGAAGCAGGGAGGAGACAAGCAATCGAGTGTGTTTTTGGCTGTCTTTTAAACAAGGCTCCCAGTCAGCACTCGAACTTGAGTTGTGCCTCAAAGACAAAACCATGCTTGTAGGGTGCAGAATCGTGGCAGGCGTGACACCCAGACTTCATCCTTGTGCCTAATGATTAAAGCATGTTTTTAACAAGCCAGATACCAACTGCTAGAAATTTGCAGGAAATTTTAAAAAAATAAATCAGTGCATTATTTTATTCCTCAAAAAGCAAACCTGTTAAAAGATCAAGCAAACATTCACTGCAATTACTGTAATCATTACTTTAATCATACTGTAATCATTACTTTAAATCTAAACTGTTTCTTCATTTAAAATGTAAAAAAGGTAGTAAGTGTCTCTTAACTATTAAGTATCTCTTTCCTTGGTTTGGTTCCACGGGATGAACGGAGCCTGTGTGTAGAGAAACCTGTTCCCAGCCCACTCCCCCCGCAGTAGTTTTGGGTGCCAGGTCCAATCCACTGGCAGCGCTGGTGGCAGGGACGGGCAGCGTGAGACTGGCACAGGGACAGGGAATCAATCTGTGCTCAGAATTCGCCACCCAGCAACGTGCCCCGGGGAGAAACCTCACACCAGTTCACCATAAATAAAACCAGCAGGAGTGCCCAGGGACCTGTTTGCCCGGGTTTGCCTGGAGCCTCCCTGGCCAGCGAGGGCGAGAACTGGGGGGTACCAGGGCAGCTGGGAGGGGTTCTCACCCCCAGACAAGGAGAGGCAGCGCTGGGGAAGGAGTGGGACCGGGCTCTGCTTTTTCTTCTACAATGCAACAGCTCCCCCAGCTTACAGACTAAAGAACTTAAAATGAAAAGACGTCCCCAGGAAACGAGCGCTGAGGTAACTCCACACGTTTCCTTCTGGAAGGAGAGGCTGTCGTGCACTGGCACCTGAGGTGTTCCTGTTCCCCGGGTGCTCTGGGGAAGGGGAAGCCACCCCATGCAGCGCAGCGCCTGACATCTGGGAGATTAGGGGAGGGATTTTTCTCCTTGTAAGGATGAATAATCATTGCTGGTTGCAGACACCTTTTGTCAAAGTACTCTTTCGTTAAACTCCCGAGGGTGCTGCTGCCTCCTGGCGCAGCTCTGCGGATGGCTCCGGTCTATGAGGTGGGGATGAACAACAGGCAGCTCTGAGGGTGTGGGTGGTGTGGGCAGCAGGATGGGTGAGCACGGTGATTCGAGGATTCAGAAACTTACAGATTATAGTGAGGTAAGTATAAGCTTAGAGATTCAGGGATTTTAGTGAAATTTTGGTGAATTTTAGAAGGATTTTAGAAGAATTGGTAGATTTTAGAAGCATTCACTGGGCCTGAAATTTAGCATCCAATATTGAATGTAAAAAATTCTGTTTTCCAGTCCTGAAGTATAAACAGAACACGGTCCCAGTCAAACCATGGGGCAAGAATGTGAAATATGGGAGCTCATTGGTCAACAGGCCTAAAGCAAGGTGGAAATTTCTGCCACAATGCTGAAGGATCCATATTCATGGAGTGATTTCCATATGTATGAGGCAGGTGTATAAAGAGGGTGACAAACCTGGGCTGGGGTTCTTGGCACCTGACAGGGCTGGGAGACACTTTGCAGGCCAATCAATGTGTTCTTTCCTTGTTCCTGGGCCCCAAAATAAACCTGTTCTATAGCATGCAAGCAATTACCTCGAGTCTGACTGATTGTCCTTAAATCAACAGCACCCCACTGCCAGCCCACTGCAGGGCACTGGCACTGTGCCTAGGCACCAAGTGTCTCCTTTCACAGGTGACTAAAGGTTAGAAAGTGCATAAAAGCAGCTCTGTGTGTTATTGGAAGAAAGCCCTTTCATCAAGAAGCTCGCCTTATTTCAGCCAAAAAAAGAAATGATGGAATTTTAAAATTACACCTATAAGGGGAGAAAGATTTCAGGTTAAGGAGTTACCAGCTCCATCAGAGAAAAAATCATTTCAACTCTGCTTAGAGACGAGCAAGACAAAACCCACAGCAAGGGCTTGTTCAGAAGGGTGATGGGGCAGGAGGCTGAGCCCTGGCAGTGGTGAGGGTCTGCAAGGCAGGGGGAGTCCTGGCCAGAGCTAGGTGGGAGCTCTCCTCGAGAATCCTGATCATCCCACCCATGGCACTGCCAGGCACTGGGAAAACATTGCCATGATACAGACCTTGCCCTTCCCAGGGCACTAAGGTTTGCTCCAAAACAGCCCAACCCTGGGCACTGGAGGGAGTGTTCAGGCAGAGATATCCCCCCTGCACTGTCGCTTAGGTCTGGGTCCAGGATCAGGCTCCTCATCCCAGCCACCACAGACCAAACCTCTCCAGCACATACACCCACAGCTCCCAGACACCCCAGGGAGGAACAGTTTTCCCACTGGGTACATTAACAAGGCAGTGGTGTCATCCCAGTCTTACGTCCAAGAGGGATTTCAGGCTGCCAGAGCAGCTGCAGCAGCCCTTGCTCAGACTCCTGAAGCCACAGACGGCAGGACATTGCTGTAGCTTTGAGGATGTAGCTCCTGTGCTGTGCTGCTACCAGTTCAGAGCAGTCTTGAACCAGCCCTCATCATGTGTTCGTGCTGGATGGTATAAACCAGTGCACCCTCCAGCACAGACACCAGGCTCTGAGCACAAGCTTCTGTGGGTTCTCCCTGAGCTCCTCCATGTCCCTATGGCCAGGGAAGGCATATCCAAATGCTTGCTTCCCTTCCCGATGCCAGCAGCCATCCCCAGCATGCTCTTGGGGCAGTAGAGAACTGATGGAGTAGCAAATGCTTCAACCTGAAGACACCAGTGAACACCAGTCAGGACCATGGACGTTTTACCAGGGAGCACCTCCTCTGCCATCTCCAGAGGGGAGCACACTGTGAACGTCAAATCAGGGCTGAGCACAACACTGTCTCCAGCTCCAAAGGAGACCCACGCTCTGGTCTGGTGAGCGTGGGGCAGAGGGATGGCAGAGCTCTCCCCAGCAGAAGCAGTTGACATGAGTTTTCCCTCGAAGGAACAGAAGACTTAGATTTTTAGGAGGTTTAGACTCATTCCCTTCCACCAGCCTGTCTGTCCCTGTAAAAACTTGAACCAGCTCCGTGAAACAGCAGCTGGGACTGGGAGATAAACACTCACAGGCCCAGACCAGCTGCCTGGCCCTGGGCAGCTTCGGAAGCTGCTGGAAGGGCAGAGGATGCTGCAGCTCTGGGAGCTGCGTTCCTCCTGAGACCAGGGTGCTGTGGAGGCCACAGAAACAAACTCTCTTTCCACTTCGATGTTCTCAGGTCACACGGTCAGTCCTGAGCCCGGGAGCACTGACACGTTCCCTCTTCTCACTCACAGCGATGCCAGACGCTGCATTCCGAGACACAAAAATCTTTGGCACGGTGTCAGCAGAGAGGTGTGAGGACTCCCACTGCATCTTTCCTCTTCTGGGACGGGGCTCCCCCCCGTGCATTCCCAGCGAGATGCCGGTTATCTCAGCAGCACCGCTCCCGTTGCCTCCGAGCGAGGGAATCGATCTATGGGTTGTCCCCGCACCCTCCTCAGTGGCGGGCGGCCCCGTGGGCTGGTCCGGCTCCAGGCAGTCCCGGGGCAGCCCCGGAGGAGCGGGCAGCTCATTCCCATCCCAGCAGGAGGGTGTCGGAGGAGATGGGGCCGTTGCCAGCGCATCCCTCCAGCTGCGGGGTCACTGTCCGCCGACCAGGTTCGTTAATTAGCTCCGCTTCAGGCTTTCCAGGTAGCGCTCCTCTGCTTCGGGTCCTGCAACATCCCCGACATTTCCCACAAAAGAGCATTAGCGAAGGTGTCCGTATTCCGTAGCACGAAACGCACTTTCCTCCCCGTTCGAGTTCCAGGAGACAGGTATCGATCCCGAAATCCCCCAAAGCTCTCCAATTAATGCCTCCCTTCCATTTCCTGCCACGATCGTGCCTCCTGCAAGTCCAGTGTCGCAGCCCCTGTCCTCGGACCGGGCAGGGCACGGGCATCTGGGTGTCCTGGGCTTGGGCAGGAGAACTGGCCGTGCCGGGAAGCGCAGCGCGGAGCCACCTTCGCGCTCCCAGCCGGGACGATTCCGCCGGTGCATCCGCCGGATCGCTCATCAGGTCACAGCCCCCCGCACACCTCGCAGCCGCGCCGGCCCCGCCCGCTCCGGTCCCAGGGCTCCGGGCGGAGGCTGGAGGTGCCTCGAGGGCCGCGGCCGCTCTCGGGCCCCGTCGCCGCAGATTG
>WEKX01020594.1:85836-166822 GCA_013390025.1 Pitta sordida | reverse complement strand
CGGAGGGAGCGGGAACCCCGCGGCTCTTCCTGCTCCGGCCCTCCCGCCCCGTCCCGCCGCCGCTGCCCGCCACTCGTATATCGCTCTCCACGCTCCTCTCTCCCGGGGACCGCCGCGGTCCCCCGCGTCCCGGGATGCGGGTGCGCTTTCCTCCCCTCCGTGTCCTTCGCCCTCGCCGTGGCGAGCACCCCTGTCTGCATGAGAGCGAATGTAGGACAGAGGGACCTTCCCCGCCCGAAGGTTCCCGGTGGGGAGATGGCAAAGCGGCGGCGGAGGAGCCGGCGGAGCCTCGCAGCCATGTTGGTGTCGGAGCATCAGCCCTGCCGGCTCCAGGAGCGGATGCCGGAGCACACACAGCCCTCCCGGCTTCAGGAGCCCAGGAGCGGCTGGCGGCGGGCAGCAGGTGCGGGCACGGGCCGGTGTGAGGTGAGCACGGGGACATCTGGCCCAGGAGCGCTGGGGAAGCCCCTTCCCGGGTTGGTCTTTGCCAAGACGGGCTGGGGAACACCGGCTCTGCCGTTCCTCAGCATCGCGGGACAGCAGTGCTGCTCCTTCTGCACCTTCAGCTCCTCCCTCCCCCCGGTCTGTCGTGTCTCCGAGGCAGGGACCGTTTCTCAGTACTTTGCGTGTGTGGAGCAGAGGGGTGTGATGGTCCCAGCTGTGATTCAAACACAGCCTCACCAGTTCCGGAGACCAGAGGTGGCACAGCAGGTGCCCAGCCTCCGGCTGACTGCTATGGGAGTCCCTGCCCTTGGCCATCGTGCTGTCGTGCTGGTGATCCTCCCCACCCGTGCTTCCATTTCACATGTTGTGCGTGACACGTGGTGTCAGCTCCTGCATCCTGAGCATCCTCGGGCGAGCGCTGCGTGTCCAGAGCTGCTCAGGCCAGCACAGCCAGGCAGCACCGGCGAGACAACATGGATCCATACTGGAACTGAGGCCCATTTCATTCCAGCTGCGCATCTGCAGCTGGAGGAGCCTGGGCTGGCTCTGGCAGCACCGACCTGGCCACGGCTGTGCCCAGGGGTGTGGGGTGGAGCTGCCTGTGCTGGGACTGCTCTGTTCTGGTGCGTCAGGGCTGAGTCCTGGTACATCTGGCTGCTGCACCTGAGTGCTCAGGGGCTCTGGCTGGGCACCCTGGTGCTTTGCACAGGCCTCGCCTCAGAGCAGGGTCTGTGGGGCTGCCACAGTCGATCCTGGCAGGAGAAGGTGTGCCAGTGGGCTCTGGAGCCAGGCCTGACGATTCCACTGCTGATCTGGGGGTCAGGTTTGACTCTGTGCAAGGAGCTGTACCAGGGCCTGAGTGTTCTCGGTTCCCAACACCTTCCCCATCCACGTTTCTATATATATGCTCTACTCAAGGGATTATGCATTTGTTTAAATGCATAATAAATGTGTTTAAATGCGTAAGGCTGGATCAGAATGCACACCAGAGCTTGCCAGTTTGGCCTCCAGTCACAAGCCTTGCTAAGAAACGTCTCCTGGCAAATTAGCTCATCTTTCTGCTTTCAGAAAGAGCAGTTCTTGGTTTTATTATGTCAGGGCAGTCAGTGGAAGCAAATCCTGGATATCTCAGGGGCCCAGGGCGAGTTCAAAGCTGAGCTATTCACCTGTTCACCAAACACATGCAGCTGTGGAAGAGGTCTCCAGGTTGTCCCATTACACCAAACACATGGAGGGGGCTCCAGATTGTCGTGTCCCACTGAAAGCTGGCAGGCTGAGGGCTTTTGTCATCCTTGTGGCCAGGAGTGGTGCTGGGCTTGGCTGCAGCACTGCTCAGGATGGTGTCCCAGGTGCTTGGTTTGGATTTTTTGTGCAGCTTTGTTTTCTGGAGAGGATCCCGTTGGCCACCAAAGGTGTGAGTTGTGACAGGGGGAGAAGGGTGAGGGGTGGCTGCCCAGCCCAAGATCTGGACTGACTAGGGGACTGGGACAGAATGGGGGGGATCTGAAAAGAGATACGGTGGCATGACAAGAAGAAGCCAGGTCTTCCCCAAGTTTGTGAGAAAGATCTGACGAGACGTGAAGGCAGGTGCACTGAGAAGGACAGGCCTGGCACACAGGGCTGCTCTCTTTGGAAGATGGACTACCCTGAGGTGCCTGGAGGGCTCATCCCCCTGCTGGGGCACGTGGAGATGGTTCAGGGCCTGGAGAGCTAATGGCTTTCCATTGCTGATCGATACCGCCTGTGCTTTCAGATGCGGTGACGGGGTTGGTTTTACTGAGCAATCTTTGCATAGTCCCTGCGTGAGCAGCCAGGCCCGAGCGCAGCTCTAATGGCCTCGCTATTAGCAGCCTCAGAGCCTGAGCCAAGCTGAAAACACTGTCTAAGTGCTGCTCAAGCGTTTTGGGCCAGGCATATTCCATGCATTAGGGAAGATTTGTACTCCTTGGACCAGACATCACCGAGTGTTGTCTATTTATACACATCTAAATATATCTTCTGCAGTCTTCAGACTTTTCTAGCTAGTAGTAAAATTTCTTTTCAGTATCACGCTATTAAATGTACTTGCTGACAGTATCTGTTGAGATTTTTGCTAAGTGAGTTTGTGCTTTGTGTGTGTGTGTGCTTTAAACAAAAACTGTTCTTGAGGTAGTTACCTAAAATGCTTTGGAACAAAAGCTTGTTGTCCTTGTGGCTGAGCAGCAGAATGAAATGTGGTAGAACAGAAGCAGCACTGGAGAACATGCTCAAATGTGGAATGCCAAATCCAAACCTTATCCAAAGTACAAGGTTTTGTTGCTGAAGAGAGAACCATTCTTTCTAGAAATATATATCAAATAATCATATACTTTGCAGTGAAATACAAGCATTTGCTTCATGTTAGTCAGATACACCTTCTGGTACTCCAGAGTTTGAGATGTCATTTTGAAAACAAAATGACAAATCTTGAAGAAGTGACTTTGGTTACAGAATTCCTTAGTGTGATTGATGCCCAGATCCAGGTTGTCAGAGATGTTCCCACACAGCCCTGGTTCAGGGGTGGGTCTGTGTCCCTGTGTGCATTTCTCTGGAGCTGGCAGAGGTCTGGTGGGGCTCCTGAGGAGGGATGGAGACATCTGATTCCTCCCCAGGTGAATCCTGGACTTGTTGGGTGGTGGTGATGAGTGGGAGTTGAGTGCCTGCAGCCTGATATGGGATAGCCATGGCCACTGGTTTGTCTTCTGTGGAGCTCTTGTTGTTCCTTGGAGAACTAAGAGGCTGCAGAGGAAAGGAGAGGGGTTGGTGTTCAGGGGAGAGCAGGCAGAGTGAATGCAGGAGGAGGCCCTGGCCTGGAGCTCCTTGAGCCAAGGATGGACACTGAGTCTCTGAGCTACCCCTGGTCCCTTGGCCAGGACTTTGGGCTGCATAGAGCCAGAGGTCTGCAGTGCAGTGAAAGGGTGCAGTGCCAGGAGCCATGCCCTGCCAAGGACCATGGGTGCAGGTTTACCTAGCAGCTGCTTTAACTGCCCAGCTGTCCCATTACTGAGGTGTGTGAGGGTGTCTGTGGTGTCCAAGGGGCTCCCTGCTCCATCCTGACTGAGGTGCAGGCTGGGCACCCTGTACCCTCTGCCTGAGCTGGGTGGCAGCTCTCGTGTTCCCATGGAATAAATGGCTTTGTGAGTCATATTTGCCCCGAGCAGGCTGGGCAGTGCAGAGGGTGATTTGTCAAATGGCTGATTGAGGCAGTAATGGGAACCTTGGTGGATGTCTCGAGCAGCACGTGGCCAGTGGGACCTGGGAACATTTGTGCCAGTTCCCAGTGCTGCAGAGCCTGTGTCCAGTGCTGTGCTTTTGAGGGTGCTCTTCCAGTTGAAGCTTCTCCCCAGGAACAGTCTCCTGGCAAAACATTTCCATGAAAACACAGGATTAGCTAACTTTGCTTTAAAGTGAAATATCTTTGTTCCCTGGAAGTTTTTGTTAGGCTTCTCCATCAAGATCATGTTGGAATTCTTTTGGATTGGAGACAGATTAAACTCTTAAGTTTTCGTTGTCTCAGCATTGTTTCATTGCCAGGCAGCTGAAATTGCCTGTGTGTTTATTTCTAATTCTTTGTACTCCCTGGTCTCTGTACCTGGCCATGGGGGATGGAGAAGCAGGAGTCCACCACGGCGAGCTGTGGTGATCTGTGCCTCCGGCAGCAGGATTGACCGGCTGTGGGACACCAGGTGGAGAGGAGGACACATACAGGGAGGGAGAAGTTTGGTGGAGAAAGTCACACCCAGGGGAATCCCCGGGATGTGTTCTCAGTCCCCTGGGGACAGCGCTGCTGGTCGCAGGGTTGGAGTGGGATTCTTTAACACTGGTGAGGAGTCACACAGAGATGTTCTGCTGCACGTGGGTGAAGTGCAAGTTAAACTTCCCTGCATTTAAGCCAGAGTTAGGGGTTTGTCTGGGATGGGGAGTCCCTGCCACGGGCACAGGAGGACAGGTGCTGGTGGCACAGGGGGACAGGTGCTGGTGGCACAGAGGGGACAGGTGCTGGTGGCACAGGGGGACAGGTGCTGGTAGGACAGGAGGACAGGTGCCATGGGCACAGGGGGACAGGTGCCATGGGCACAGGGGGACAGGTGCTGGTGGCACAGGGGGACAGGTGCTGGTGGCACAGAGGGGACAGGTGCTGGTGGCACAGGGGGACAGGTGCTGGTAGGACAGGAGGACAGGTGCTGGTGGCACAGGGGGACAGGTGCCATGGGCACAGGGGGACAGGTGCTGGTGGCACAGAGGGGACAGGTGCTGGTGGCACAAAGGGGACAGGTGCTGGTGGGACAGGAGGACAGGTGCTGGTAGGACAGGAGGACAGGTGCTGGTAGCACAGGGGGACAGGTGCTGGTGGCACAGGGGGACAGGTGCCATGGGCACAGGGGGACAGGTGCTGGTGGCACAGAGGGGACAGGTGCCGTCAGCAGCGCTGCTGGGGCTCAGGAGCTGCGTTGTTGTTTTCTCCAAGGTTCTTTTGAAGCCCTCGCTGCAGAGCTCCCTGGTAGGGCTCGTGGGAGCGGGTCTGAGTAAGGCGAGCGGGATTTGTCGCCTTGTCAGCTGTGAGTCAGTGGTGCCTCTGGGTACGTGGTGTTTCACAGGGAGCCTCTGCTGCCGGCTGTGATTCCGTGTGGAGCCGGTGTTGCTGTGCTGTGTGTGCCGTGGGCAGCTTTGGTGTTGCTGTGCCGTGGGCAGGTTTGCTGTGCTCACGGCTCCTCCTGACATGTCAGCCTCGTGCCTCATCTCCGCTGCTGCCTGGCTGCGGTGACGCTGCTCTTGGGGACCAAGCTCCAAACTGCAACTCACGAGCAGTGGCTGCTGCTCTCCTCCTGCCTCTGAGCTTCAGCTTTGGCTGTGGCTGCCTGTAGGGACAGTCAGCTGTGTCACAGGCGTGTGGGAAGGTCTCTGCACTCTCTGGTCTTGGGAGCGGCGGGGCCCTGAATGCCACAGCTGAACCCCAGGCAGGCTGACCCAGACAATCCAGCACCTTCTACTATGGTGTGAAGAAGCAGAATGGGAACAGTACAAGGTCCAGTCCAGGCTCCAGTGGTGCTTGTCAGTGCCCAGGGGCAAGGTATCCCAGCAGGGGCTGTGCAGGTCCTTGGCACAAGCTGCAGTGTCCTGGGAACGTGCTGTGGGTGGATCCAGGGGACAACTTGTCCTCACAGTTTCCCTTGTGGATCTGTCAGCACTGGAGCCCCAAGGGCTGTGCTGGGGGCTGGGGCTAGGGGTACATGGGGGGCGAACTGGCCCCCCATGGGTGATGTGTGGCTGCAGAGGCTCTGCCAAGCACAGCACCTGCCTGGGGCCTCTTCCATGGGCTGCTCATCACTCACTGCCCTCACACGTTGGGCTGCTTCAAACAAATGTGTCCTTGTCCCCAAGCATGCGGCAAGGATTGCACTTAGTTTTGAGGATGCAGCCTCCTTTCCAGTATTCCATGTCCCTTACACTGAGCCCCCTTCTCATGGCTGCTGGATCCCCCAGATGTTCTACAAATGCCTCTGCATCCCCACACTGGCAAGCAGCAAGGAGGCCTCCATCGATGTCTGGTGCATGTTGGAAGTATCCATGGGTCATAGTTAGTGCCCTATGGCAGCTCCTTGGCTGTCCAGCGTGGACAAGTTTCTCCTGCTCCAGAGAGAAGGAAGAGATTTCAGGCCATGGTCTGGTCAGCAACAGGACAAGTGTTGTCAGTTGCGTGTGTGGCAGTGGGTGAGTCCTGTGAGCAGCTCCGTGTAAGGGCTGGTCAGTCACTTGTGACTGTTACAGCTGTTTGTGCAATTCAAAGTTGCAGAGCAGTGCATTTGTCATGGCCTGGTTGTATAAAACAGTCCTTTTTTAACAGTTTCTTCAGAAACTACGAGCAGCCCAGGGTACAATTCTGGTACCCTGCTGGTACTCCAGTGCAGCCCTCCCACTGGAGCCACTACAGGGACTGAGCACAGCTCCTTGTCCTGCTGTGTCCATGGGGAGGTGTCAGATTGGCACTTAACCTACTTATGTCAGCTTAGCTGGTGGTCACTAATCCCCCGCAGTCCACAGGACTGTCCACATGCCCCGGGGTGCTCCAGGCTCTGACTGTGCCATTGGCCTCCCTGCCACAGGTGACACCTGCCATGGGGCACTGCTGCCTGAGTAGGACCTGCACATGTCTGCGTGGTCCAGTCCCTGCTGTGTTGTGGTGCTACCTGGGGTGGGGGCACGGGGCATTCTCTGGAGCCCCTCACCGTGGACAAGGTCCTGGAAATAGCAGAGCAGTTGTGTGGGGAATTGTGGATGTACTGCAAAGCCCTGGCTCCTAAACATTCCATGGAAAGCTACAGCAAATGGCAGTTCCCAGTGGTTCTCTGCATGGGCTGGGAGGTTCCCAGTAAAACCCATCTCGGCCAGCTCAGGAGAGGTTTGGGTTTCTTTCTGTGACACATGAAGGGAGAGTTGGCCTTCAGCATTGAGCCTGGAGGGTCTGTGACATGGTACCTGGCTTGAGGGACATAGTCACCTGAGCAGGTGGTAGATGCCCTGGTTCTGCCCAGTGCTGGGGCTGGTCTGGCCCTACCACCTGGTCCTGGGAGTCCAGAGAGGCACCTGCATGGACAGGTGTCAGAGGAGACACAGCCAGGGGCCTGGAGAGCAGAGCTGGCCTTGGCCAGCTGTTGACTTCCCCTGTCCACGGACACCTCCAGCTCTGTGGGCATGTTTGGCTGCCTGGGGCTGAGGTTGCTTCAGGGTTCCACCCCACCCTGCTCCAAATGCAGGGTCTGGGGGCATCCCTACCGACCTGCACCCAAGTGCTGGGCACCAGGGAACCTCCCAGGGATGGGGATGCCAGGAGTGCCGCCCTGCTGGGTCCATGGTGCTGGGCTCTCCCTGCTGTCCCACTCAGGGACTGTTTGCTCTGTTGCTGTGTTATTTAGGAAGCATTCAGCCAGTGCACACTTTCTGTGGATTGAAGCCATCCCCATGTCCTTCTCTGTTCTAGAGGGAAAACACGATAAACACTGTGGAACAGGCCAGTAGGTCGGGATGGATGGTTACAGCTGTGGCTAGTGCTGGATGAAGATGGTGTTAATTCCTCAAGGAGCACATCAGGACACCAGTTTTTAGCTGAGTGTTCCTGGGTAGCATTGTGCTGTGTATCCAGCAGGCACAGAGGGCTGGGCTGGAAAGGTTTCCTTCCTTCTAAGAAGCATTAAAGAAGCCAATGTACGGAGTGTGTGACTGCATTTCAGTCCCATACAGAAAGGTGAAATAATAACAATAAATAAAGAACAATAATGAGGGGGGAAATTATGGTCAGCAGGATGTGAGACTTGCAGTGCTGGGGAGAGGCTGAACTTGCTCCTCTCCAGCTGGAATTCAGGTCACAGGTGAAATCAGACACCCAAATGATTCCCCAATGGTCAGTAATGATTCCCTGGTTTGTACTGGGGGTGTGAAGAGAGGTGAAGGGATAAAGGAGGGAAGTTAAGGGCAGCAGCATTATGGTTACCACACAGGAATCAGAGGAATCACTCGGACTCCAAGGGTGCAGTGTGTTGTTCCTGCAATGCCAGGTATAACCCAAACGTCTGGAGAGCAGTGCACACTTCCCTGGGAATCCAGGGGTCCCCATGTGGCACAGATGGTGGGGTCCCATGTCCCATCCCCTCTGGTGTGACCAGCATGTGGCCGTGTCTCGTGCCCTCCTTGCCCTCAGCGTGGCCAGCAGTGCAGGCTGGAGCTGTCCTGGGCTTGCATGGAGCAGGATGGAGCAGGATACCACCACCTTGCTGAGGGTCCTTTCCCTTCGCCAAGGCTCCTCTGCCCTTCCACAGTGGGTTGAGTTTCACGGATGTGGTTGTGGTCTCTGTCTACATTAGCAGTGTGGGACAACAGGAGGGGATCTCTAGGGTAAGGTGGTGTGTGAGGAGGACCCAGCGTCCCCTCTGTGTGTGTCTGGGGAGTCAGGTGGGACTGTCTTGGCAAGGCCTGATGGACCAAGTGCCAAGGGTTGGAGGCACTGGGGGACTGCAGCACTCACCCGCCCCTGACACTGGACCTGGAGGGGCCTCTGGGTGCCCTCTGGGGCAGCTCTGCAGTGCACAGCACGGCGGGGGGATCACCTCACACCCCGGGGTGGGCAGCGGCCTGCGACGGAGGGGGTCTGACTGCTGGCTCCTGCTGTGGCTGGTGGCTCCACAGCCCTCAGGAGCAGTGCTGGGATGCTGGGATACTGGTGCTGGGTGTGCTGGCTGGTGTGGAGCAGGGAAGAGTCCTGGCTCAGCTCCACTGCCAGCTCAGCCCAGAGCCGGCTGCTGGCATATGACACTCCTTATCTCTCCAGCTCAGAAGTGTAGTGCTCAGGGCATCCTGATGGATTTGTGACACTTCCTGGGAGACTCGGTGCTCATAAACCAATTAAAGGATTACATCGTTGTAATGTGGAGAGTATTCTTTGTTTATTAAGTAATGCAGGTATAATTCAATTAGTGACAGGCTGGCCTGGCCATGTCACATGTGGGCTCCAGCCAGGTGGGTCTGGAGCTCTGCTCTGCAGCACAGGGGCTTGTGGGGGTCACCTCCAAACTGAAGGGACAGGAGCTGAGGGAAGCAGCTGCCCCTTCTGTAGCTCTCCCTGCCTGGCACAAAACCATGAGGGTTTTTTTGTGGCTTCTTCTGCCATGTTCAGAATTACAGAATTCCAGAATGTCTGGGTTAGAAAGGACCTTACACCTTGTTCCAGCCCTCTGACACAGGCAGGGACACCTTCCACTAGAGCAGGTTGGTCCAAGCCCTGTCCAGCCTGGCCTTGGACACTTCCAGGGATGGGGCAACCACAGCTTCTCTGAGCAACCTGCGCCACGGCCTCACCACCCTCAAAGGGAAGAATTTCTTCCATAGAAATCAGATGATTTATTATTATGATTTTGGGCTGGGCTGCATATTTATTGTTAATTGTGGCTCAGAACTCACCAAACAGTGTCCAGAGCATCAGGTTCTCAGTGCTGTGGGTCCTGTGCACAGGGAAAGGCTTGGCTGGAGCTGTGTGACAGCCATGGGCAGGCAGAGGGCTGCAGGGGTTTTCCATGGTGAATGTGTGTCCCTGCTTCGGGCAGGGGAACTCAAGAGACTTGTGGTGACTGGTGGTGCCTCGGTGTGGGAGGAGAGAACTGACTGGGCACCTGTCTGAGGGTGACAGGCAGAGAGGGGGAGAAACAGGTGTAAAATACCCTGTGCATCAGTGTGGCTGTGCAGGAGTGACTCTGGAGTAGAACAGGGCTCATTCAGTGGATTTGGGGATTAAATCAGAGTTCAGTTCTCAGTGAAGGATGGGTTGCTCCCAGGTGAGAGACACAGTACAACTTGGCCAGCACCACTCCAGTGTGTAGCTGGGACTGAGTGGGTACAGAAAGTGTTTCTAGACTGCCAGAAATTTCCAGAAAGATTTTCAGTGTCAAGTGCTGGTCAGAAGCTGACTCTGGTCTTCTCTGCAGTCCCATGACAGAATTCTGTGTAGTTCGCAACACAGATCAAGCAAAGCTGTACATGTTGAATGCAAATATAATGTGGCAAAGGGGGATCTACACACATGTGGGGTGATAGAGACACAAAAGCAGCTCATGTAACCTGGTAGTGCTGGAGAATCATAAGCACCTGACAGCAGAATTATCTCCGAGGACCACAGAATGACTTGTAAACCCTGGAATAAATTGCTCTTATTTTGTAGCACTTACTTGCTCGGCTGCACTTTGCAGGAGTTTGCTTGTCTGGCAATTCCTGCTTGTCAGGGCTGGCAGCTGGTGAGCCCTGAGAGGGTGGGACAGGTATGGCCCCAGCACTGAACTCTTCCCCTGCCAGAAAAGCAACTAATAGAGGGGGGCAGGAGAGTGGTGGTGGGGGCAGAGGGGCTGAGGATGCTGCAGAGGGAGAGCAGTCCTGGCCCCTCTGCCCTCGTCCACTGCTGGGCAAGGGAACCCCAGCCCTTGTCAGACTGTTCCTGCCCTCCCAGGGTACAAGGCCTTTATTCCCACACTGCCAGATGCTGAGATGCTGCATGGTTACACCCTGGCTCTCCTCTAGAACATCCATCCTGAAAGGAGCAGGTACTTTTGTTGGCACTGGGGGGAACTAATACAATTCCCAGCTGCTGGCTGTGGTACCCATGGCATCTGGGTTGCAAAGGCAAGGGGTGACAGCCAGGGTTCCCAGCTTTGGTGTGCACAGAGGAGACATCCTTTAGCACCTTTTCCAGGAGGATGTGGGTTCTAGGGAGTGAAGGAACACAGGGCTGTCCCTCTCCCAGGCATTGGCACGGGCTGCAGGGATGCCCAAGGCATTGTGCCTGCCACAGCAGCCTTGTCCTCCTGGGGCTGCAGCCTATCTCTGCCTTGTGTGTGATGCTGTGACCTCTCACACGTGCTGCTTCTGTCTGTGAAGCTCAAGCAGCTTCTTGAGGCCCTTCCAAAATGGCAAGATTTGAGCGGGTTTCCTTTGTGGGTGAAAGCTCAAGCTCAGGATCTCCGAGCTCAGTCCCAGCCTGGCAGCTGTGCTGTCACACTCGTGCTGGCAGTGATCTGCTCTCCTGATGTGTTTCCTGTTCCTGTTTTTGATGCAATGCCTGATTTTCTGTTCACCTGTGCCCTGCTGCTCCCAGGTGCAGCTCTTCGGGGCTGTGGCTCGGCTATGGCCTTGCAGCCTGTGCAGGGATCTGTGCACCAGCACAGCTCAGTCACGTCGCTGCGAGGTGGACTCTGGGTCCTTTGAAATGTCAGTTTGTGTTGGTGCACAAATGCTGTTTCCCCATGAAATGAGCTGCAGGTACAGCACTCTGGGCATCTGCTGCTGAGTGAAGGGTTTGCTGTTCCGAGCAGGGACTCTTGCAGGTCCCTGTGCAGTCCTGGCCAGTGCTGCTCACGCCTGAGGGGACTCAGGAGCTCACTCTCCTGTCAGTGTGGAGTGCAGGGCTGCTCTGTGGGCCATGGCCCTGTGATTTGGGCAGGGGGTGTGGGAAGATTTCCCAGATCTCTGCCTTCTCCATGCCACGGTCAGGATGTGAGCTGGAGGCTCTCAGCATGGCAGCAGGTGTGCAGTAAGATTGGCAGAGCCTGGTGTGGTCCTTGGCAGCTGCACAGCTGTCTCACAGCTGGCCACAGCTGCACTGTAGTGTGAACACAGTGCCCTTGTGAGGCATTGCTGGGGCCTTGGGGTTTGTGTCCTGGAGTTTGGGGTGTGGGTGTCCATCTGTTGTCCATTTTTCGAGTTCCATGGAAATCTTCCCACAGCAGCACGGTTGATCAATCTTTGGAGTACCAATTAAAACCTAAACTTTGCAAAATCCTTAAGTATGTCTCTTATCTGAAATGCTCAGACTCTTTGCTGAGTTAAGAACATTAGGACCAAGAGACCCATTAAATTTTCTGGCATAGAAGAGGGAGATATAAATCCTGCAAACTGATGAGATCTCACATGGCAGATCTGATGGTATCTGCTCCATGCACTGAGATGTAGAGAAGGAGAGAAATGACCTTTCAGAAGAATTCCTCTGGGCTAGGAGTTTTGAAAGCAGCTGAGAATATCTTTTCATTTTCCAAAAACCCATGTAAAGTAGTTTTGATCTTGTCCAGCTGAAGGGAAACATGTTTTATTTGCTTATACATACTACTTTTTGCATCCCACAAGATGTTTGTGTCAGCCCTTCCCCGAGCAGTTCACACCATCTCTGGTCATCACCTTCACACGCTGTTGAGAACTGTGACTCAGAGGTGGGTGAGGTCACAGTCAGTCACTGTTCTGCTTCTCCTGGTGACAGTGATGCCACGTCCTCCACTAATCCTGCCTGAGTCGGGGGCTGTGGTCCATTAGCGGGACTGGCCCCGCTCAGCTCTGAGCTGTGCTCATTAGTCAGAGCTCTGAGATTAATCACGAGCGAACTCTGCGGTCCCCAGTGCCCTGACAGTGGGGCATGTTAATGTGAGGAGACCGGGGAGAGGGAAATGGCCAATTAACAGATGAAATAAAGGGGCACTTGGCTCTGGCGGCCACTTTTAAAGCTGTGGGTCCTCAGCAGCTGCTGGGCAGGGGCTGGGGTTGCTGCTGGAGCCGCTCATTTTGTCACATTTCTGCCCGTCCACAGAATCCCTGAGGCTGGAAAAGTCCAGCCAGACCATCGAATCCAACCTGTGCTCGATCCCCACCTTGTCCCCAGCCCAGAGCACTGAGTGTCACATCCAGTCCTTCCTTGGACACCTCCAGGGATGGGAACTCCAAACCTCCCTGGGCAGCCCCTTGCAGGGCCTGAGAACCTTTTGTGAAGAAATTCTTCCTGATGTCCAAGGGTTTTAATTCTTTGCCCAGCTCCCCCAAAACATTTCTGCACACTGAGGGTCTTCTTTTGTGCCTGAGTATCTCTCTTCTGAGATTGGGGGAAGTTTTCTAATTAAAATGTTCATTATCCTTGAGTCAGATACCTGGTGCAAGAGGAGAATTACACTTGAGATCCAAACAGAAGCCTGTCACAGGGCTGAACCTCACTAGGCAAAGTGGGGAGTACATGGGGGTGATGCAGGAGCTTCCTGTGATTATTTCTGTTTGCCCTTTGCAAAGGAGCAGCGAAATGCAAACTCACAGCATCTATTTTCTGCTGCTACAGGAGCTGAGAAAAAGGTTAAAAAGTGACAGTTTAAGTAAGGCAGTTTAAAAGTGGCAGAGCTGGATAACTGGTACCCAGGAGCATTAAAATAATTGGCCAAGGAGCTCCCTGAAACAGTAATGGTTTATTTTTAACAAATCCTGGAACGCTGTGGATGAACCAGAGGCATGGGAAAAAGCTAATGAAAATTGATAGAAAAATTAAATATGATTGGATCCGAGGGGAGTTGTGCCGTCAGCACCTCCTGGGCTGGATCCCACTCCTGCTGTCTCTGCTCTCCTCCCACACCACAGGACCTGTGGGATGGATCCTGATCCTGGACACCCCTGACTGCTGCCACTCCCAGCCTCTGGTGTCCTCAGCCTGGGCACCTGTGGGATGTGACAGTGCAGTGGCAGGGACTGAGCAGGCCAATGACCCATCCCTGCCCCTCAACATGAGGATGGTTCAACCCTAAGGATGGTTCAGTGTTTAGTGGGATGAGGCCACTTCAGTGTTCCCACGTGTGCTGATCTCAGCGCACCAACCCTTGTACCCCTGGGTTCACCTGGCCAGTGCCTGGCCAGCAGTGCCAGAGCAGTGCCTGGCATTCAGTGCCTCTTCCTTTCATTCCTGTCTCCCCCAGTCACCACTGGTCCCAGTTCACTGTCTGTCCTGCTGCCAGAGCTCTCTAACATATCCTGCAGCTTATCTTTACTTTATTTTGTTCTTATTCCCTATATCAGGCGACCATAAATATGTATTTTGGAGCCGTCAGTTTTTTCGAGTGTGCCTCCTGAAAAATCCCAGCAGCAGACTTTGAGCCAAAGGGAAGATTGCAAAAATAGTTTCTCCCTTATGGCACATCGAAAGTTTCTCTTTTAGGCAAAATTGCCCAACCCTGACAGATGTATCTGAAGTTTTGAAAAATAGGAGTCCCAGTATTTCACTGAAACTGTCATCCTTGGTAAAGGAAAATATTCCTTTTAGTGTGCCTATTGATTTCCTTTGGATTTAAATACAAACTGGGGTTCTGCTGTGGCTGCGTGGTCAGTGAGGGTGGGATGTGTGCTGCCTGTCCTGCCCCAGCTGCACCCCCAGCACGTGGGAACTGGGCTGGGGGCTGACCTGGCACTGCCTCTGGCCCTGCACTGCCCCTGCCCATGGCACTGTTGGTGCTGGACAAAAGCTGTGTGTGGTGATGGTGCCTTACGTGCCTGTCATGGGGTTTTCCAGGTGTTGGCCAAGTTGTGAGGTGCTGCCACATCCCAGGGGTTTCCCCTCTCCTGGAAGTGCTTGGAGTTTCCTCTGAGGTGGGTGCGATCCTCTGCTGGGGGGTGATGCACTGGGGCAGTGGGACCCTGGGGGCTGGAGCAGCTTTGGGTTGTCTGGTCCAGGGCAGGGGGTTCTGCTGAGAGACCTCTCTGTGGCAGTCCCTGTCTTGGTGCTCCATGGCACACCAGGGGCTGTGCCGTCAGTGCCCACCCCACCAAGTGGGATTGCCTGGGTTTCCAGGCGAGATAACACGGTGGATTAATTAGATAGTGAAGTGCTAATAGCAATTGAGAGGAGATGTACTCACTGTGTGCCCCAAGTTTGGATTTATTACTACTCCTTTCTGTATGGCCTATTAATTTTTGATGAGTCTAGATAAATTGCATTCAGCCTGAAATAAATTAAAATAAGTGCATATAAATCATGTTCTATTCTTGGCTTCTCCAAAACAAATTTCCATTTCATCTCTTGTTGTCCTTTCTTTATTACATGTATCCTGCCAGCACATATCGCCCGTTATTGTGATGGAAATGTTTTATCTCCCTGAGATTCCCCGGGTTTGCCTTTGAAGTGTAGACATGGCACATCTTAGATCATCTCAGTAGCTAATTTGGCCATGTCTGTTTGATTTACCAGTTAACAGGCCAGACCCAAATACCAAATAGGTGTTCTTCCATGAGAAGGATCTGCAGTTTGTACCTGGTACCACTTGACATTAAATTAAACTTTAGAACTTAAAATCCAGCTTATGTTTTATGACTCACATACCCAAGTGATGTTCAGGCAAGTGTAGAGACAACCCTAATAAATGCTCATCTGACTTTAGATCGTTTAATTTACTATATGTTTATGTAAGAGTTCAGTGACTAAGAATAGACTTGGCCTTAGTTAATGCTGCGACAATTGCAAGATGTTATTATGTGGATAATAAATGTCCATCTGGAGTAAATCATTGTTAGTTTACTTTTCATTTAATTTGGTGGGCTGTGCAGAAGAGAGGCTGTGGAAGGAATGAGTTATTTTTGCAGTGCTTGATAAAACCTGCAGACTCTTCAGGCTTGGAAATCTGTTTATGGCTAAGTCTCCAGTTCTGTTCTGATGTGTCACACTGACAATTCTCCATTTCCTCTGCTTCTGATTTCCCCCCGTTAAACTGTGTGTGTTTGGTGGATGTGTTTGGTGTGTATCTGAGTCTCCCTTTTCCCCTGTCCCCCTTCCAGTGCCCGCTGGGGAAGAATTGGTGCATTAAACCCCACCTTCCACCAGCCCAAGGTGCTCCAAGCCACTTCCAGCCTGGCCTCAGACACTTCCAGGGGTGGGGCATCAATTGCCACATTTTTATGTTACTACATGTTTATCACAGCAGTGAGGTAGAAATGGGGTTTCTGTGCTTTTGAAGAGTCACCTCAGGAATGGAGAGTTGGAGGCACCTGGGTGAGTGTGTCAGGCTGTTGGGCAGGTTGTGCATTCCCGTGTGTGTCCTGGGGCCTGGCTGTTCTCTATTTCTGGAGTAACTCAGTGCCTCCCTCTCCTGTGAGTGCCCTCCTCACTGCCCTCAGTGCCTTTGCCAGTGACACCCATCTCTGTGGTGCAGTCAACACCTGGAGGGAAGAGATGGCATCTCAAGGGACCTGGACAGGCTGGAGCAGTGGGACTGTGTGGACCTCAGCCCCACACAGCCTCACAAGCCTCAGACTGGGACAACCAGTCCAGCACTGGGAGCAGCTCAGGAGGGAGGGGATGCTGCTCGGACAGGAGCCCTGGGAGTGGGAATAGGCATGAGGTCACAGCCAGGATGTGACCAGGGAATGGTTTGGCTGTGCTGGAGCAGCTCTCGCCCTTCCTGTCCTACTGCTCATCCCTTCTCCCCAATCCATGCTCCCCTGGAGGGCCTGTGGCATAGACAGGGCAGCCCTGGCAGCCAGCACTCGTCAGGTGCCAGTGGGTGTTCGACAATAATAGTGAAGTCCCAGATTTCCTCAAGATGTGACTTGCCAGCACATGGAATGGGGCTGTCGGAGACGGCTGTGGCACGGGGAGGCAGAGGAGTGGCAGACCAAACCCCTTCATCTTTGTCATGTGTTTGGATGTTGCAAAAACACTTAGTTTTGAACATGCCCCAATACTCCAGTTCAGTAGAAATGTTTCGATAAGTTAAAAGGTGCTTTGTTTAAACAGTTGCTCACTCAGGCCACTCGAGTTGCTGCTGCTGTCAGTGTTTGGTGTGTCTGTGCAGCATTTGGTACAGGGACTCCTCGGGAGCTGGAAAGGGAGCAGGAGGAGACAGTGAAAGCCCAAACAGGCTCTCAGCTGTGCCTGCCTGAGGTGGATGCACAGCTAAAACAGCTCCCTGGGTTTGACAGTGGGTGAGATGGGAGTGCAGAGATGTCCCTCAGAAAAAGGAGGTGATCTCTCCGTGTGTGTTTTTATCACAGGAGCCACTCTGGTTTGTGCTGTGCTCATGTTCCTCTCTCCCTGAGGAGCAGTAGGACATGTCCCCATCCTGGTGTGCCAGGGGCTGTGGGATCGCTGGTCCAGGTCTCTGACAGAGACAATGGAGAGGACTGTCCCTAAACCCGAGTCCTGGGGGACAGTGCTGGTGACTGGCCACTGGCCATTCTTGCCCCATTGACTGCAGCCCTTTGAGCCTGATCCCAGAGCCTGATGTTGCATCCAGGTCTGGCCACGTGCTGGGCATTTATACAGAGGATATTGACAGAGACAATATCAAAAACTCTCCTAAAATAAAAAAAAAACACCTCTGCTGGTGGGTAACCTCATTGCAACCTTGTCATTACAGCTGTGGTTTAAGTAATTTCATCTTGTAATGGTATTTCCAAACTTGTAAACGTGCTGATTTGGATTAAATCCTGTGCTACCCTTGTGTAGCTCTTCAAATGGACTTGGCTGACTCCAGGCACATGGCTAATCACAGCCACAAATCTTAATTAGTAGCGTTAAGTTAGCAAATCTAAATGAGTGGAGTGTCCCCAGCCAAGGCTGTCCGGGGACCCCAGTGTCTGTGCTGCAGATGTCCTGAGCCACTGGGCACATCCCAGTCTGGTGTGTGCCAGATGTAGATGGAAGGAGGAAAGCCCCTGCTGCAAAGCCACGGCTGCCAGGTTGGGAGGGGGCTGGTGGGTGACAGCGACGAGTCCTTGTCACCTGCAGTGCTACCCCAACCTGCCATGCTAACACAAAACTGAGTCCACAGAACATACCTGAGTGCTGCAGGGCACTTTTCTTTCTGCCACAAGTCATGGCAGCAGGAACGGTGATGGTTATACTGGTTATGAGAGCAGCTCCCAGCATTGTCTGCAGTTGCAGACTCCCCTGAGGACTGCAGTAACACAGTCTTATTTTTCTAGTGGGGACTCAAGCTGGAGCCTGAGTTGTCCTGAATGCCTACAGTCCTCAGAATTATCAGGAACAAATACATTGGTAATTCTGAAAAGCAGGGTTTAGGCTGGTATTGTCACTCATCCTTTTTGTTGCCTCTTCAGCTTGTCTGGCACCAGGAATGGGTTATGGACAGACCAGAAAACAGGAGCAGGAATTGTTGTTCTGACGTTAAATAGTTTTAAATACCGATGACGATTCAAGACTCCTGCTCCTGACTGGCTGTGAAACTGCGCTTTAGCTGAGCTTCATTAATTCATCTCTGGGACGATAATGGGTCTGAGTAATCTGATCCAAACACATATCAGTGTGCCAGCCCTGAAGGGAGCCCAGTGCTTCATCCTCAGAGTGGAGCCCCTCACGGCTGCACAAGTTCCCTCAGCCATGCCAGTGCTTCTCCAGGCGACACGAGTGCTCCCACCTGCTCCGGGAAGGAGCATCCCCGGCCCTCCTGCCTGCCCGTGTGTGGTGTAGTCGCTGATGGATGATCTCAGTGAGCTGGCGTGGGCACTGCTGCTGTCGGGCCTCTTCCCACACGCCGTGAGGAGCCGGGGCTGGCGGTGGGAACCATGAGGATAATTGAACTGCCAGGCTTTCCGGCGGGAGTAGCGGCAGCTGGAGCGCTGAGATCCACTAAAATTAGCCCAGGATCCGTTTTTATTTAGATCCTGTTGTGGGGGCTTTGCTTGGGTTTTGGTGATGGGAGGTTTTTTTGTTTGGTTGGTTTGGTTTTTCTTTCTTTTTTTTTTTTATTTTAAATTTGCATTTCTGGGGTTTGAATGACATAAAATTAGCTCCTTCTGAGTTTATTCTGAAAAACAACCACTAAGAGCTTAAACGTTCAGTTAAGATGGCTGGAAATCCTTGGAGCTGCCACATTTTCAAGGCCACTGGGACTTTGAGCTTAGCAAGTGAAGCATACATGAACCACCCATCATTTTCCACACCTGGACATTTGTCATTGTGGCCAAGCATCTCCAGCCCAGGAGGTCAGGGAACCTGTTGGGATGCAGAGGTGCACAGGTGGGAAGGGCTCTGGCAGGAGGAGCCCAAGAGGCCGCGTTACCACTGGTGGTTTCCCAGTTGTTTTGTCCCTTGTGTGTGAGTGTCTGGATATGTATCTGCGTGTTTGCAAACATCCCTGTCTCTCCGCTGTCCCCTCGGCAGGCAGTGCAGGCACTCCTGTGTCAGGGGAATGGCAAAGAACAAGGCAATGTGGTGAGGGTGACATGCCGCTACCTGAACCTCCACGGTTTAACCAGAATCACAGAATCACAGAATCAGTAAGGTTGGAAAAGACCATAGAGATCATCAAGTCCAACCTATCACCTGTTACCTAATCTAATCTAATCTAATCTAATCTAATCTAATCTAGTCAAACCTGTTACCTGTCTGTTACCACAGACAGTCTTGGCTTTTTTACCATGTCTTGTGCCTATCTCACAGAGTCTAACTGTCATTTGCTCTTCCTTACAGGCTCTTGAACCTGATCTACAATGGAAAAACTGCTTTTGTTTCTGCTGTTCATTGGCATAGCGGTGCGAGCTCAGATCTGCCCCAAGCGCTGTGTCTGTCAGATCCTGTCTCCAAACCTTGCCACCCTCTGTGCCAAGAAAGGGCTCTTGTTTGTTCCTCCCAACATTGACAGGAGGACTGTGGAGCTGCGGCTGGCAGACAACTTTGTTACAAACATCAAAAGGAAAGACTTTGCCAACATGACCAGCCTGGTGGACCTGACGCTGTCCCGGAATACAATCAGTTTTATCACCCCTCACGCGTTTGCCGACCTGCGCAACCTGCGGGCGCTGCATTTGAACAGCAATCGATTGACTAAGATCACTAATGACATGTTCAGTGGGCTCTCCAATCTTCACCACTTGATACTGAACAACAACCAGCTGACTTTAATTTCTTCCACAGCTTTCGATGACGTTTTAGCGCTTGAGGAATTGGATTTGTCTTACAACAATCTGGAGACCATCCCCTGGGATGCGGTGGAGAAGATGGTCAGTTTGCACACTCTCAGTCTAGACCACAATATGATTGACCATATTCCTAAGGGGACCTTCTCCCACCTCCACAAGATGACCAGGCTGGACGTCACGTCTAACAAACTGCAGAAGCTGCCGCCTGACCCGCTCTTCCAGCGCGCTCAGGTGTTGGCAACCTCAGGAATTATCAGCCCCTCGACGTTTGCGCTGAGCTTCGGCGGGAACCCCTTGCATTGCAACTGTGAGCTGTTGTGGCTGAGGCGCCTTTCCAGGGAGGATGACCTGGAAACCTGTGCCTCTCCCACGCTCCTGTCGGGCCGGTACTTCTGGTCGATCCCCGAGGAGGAGTTCCTGTGCGAGCCCCCGCTCATCACTCGGCACACCCACGAGCTGCGGGTGCTGGAGGGGCAGCGGGCGGCCCTGCGCTGCAAGGCCCGGGGCGACCCCGAGCCGGCCATCCATTGGATTTCACCTGAGGGCAAACTGATCTCCAACGCCACCAGGTCTGTGGTGTACGACAATGGGACACTCGACATCCTCATCACCACAGTGAAGGACACGGGCTCCTTCACCTGCATTGCTTCCAACCCAGCAGGGGAGGCCACGCAGACAGTGGACCTGCACATCATCAAACTCCCCCACTTGCTGAACAGCACAAACCACATCCACGAGCCCGACCCGGGCTCCTCAGATATCTCTACGTCCACCAAGTCGGGCTCCAATGCGAGCAGTAGCAATGGGGATACTAAAGTCAGCCAGGATAAGAAGGTGGTCGTTGCCGAAGCGACGTCCTCCACTGCTCTGCTGAAATTCAATTTTCAGAGGAATATACCTGGGATACGTATGTTCCAAATCCAGTACAATGGTACTTACGATGACTCCCTTGTTTACAGGTAAGGCAGCCCCCAGCCTGCCGATGTGGGGCTGTGCCAGGTGCTTGTCACTGGCCTGTGGCCACCAAGGCTGGGCAATCCCTCCACTGGAGTTCTCATGCCATGCCATGCCAGCCGAGCAGAGCCCAGCCCCTGGCAGCTCATGATGGGAGCCTCGGGAAGGACTCGTGCCATTTTATACTCACAGATGGGGGAATTACCTTGAACGGTGTTATTTTAGGTAATCCAAATTTATCTCTAATCCTCTGAACTGATCTGAGAAGGGTTGTGAAGGTAGATGGATTAAATGACTCTTAACATGCTTGGCCCACAGAAGCACAGGGAGGATGGTGACACCACATTCCTTGTGGTGCTTTCCAGTGGTGTCCATGCTGGAGAAGAGCAGGGAGGCTCTGTGCTCCCCAGTGTGGCCATCACATCCTTCAACACTGTCCTTGTTTTGTCATTTCTTCTATGAATTTCTTTATCCTATTAATAGAACAAGGGGTGCTGGCTGTAAACTGAAAGGGTGTGGATGTAGATCAGATATTGGTAAGAAATTCTTCCTTCTGTGGGTGGTGAGGCCCTGGCACAGGTTTCCCGGAGAAGTTGTGGCTGCCCCATCCCTGAAAGTGTTCAAGGCCAGGTTGGACAGGGCTTGGAGCAGCCTGGGATACTGGAAAGTGGCCCTGCCCATGGCAGGAAGGTTGGGCTCGTTGGCCTTTAAATGTCCCTTCCAACCCAAACTGTTCTGAGATTCTGAGGTCGTATGTTTTTGATGGGTTGCTCCTATGGGGAGCTCTGCCACACTGGGCTGTGCCAGGGGGCTTGGCAGTGAGTGCTGCCACATCAAACGCTGGGCAACAGCTGCTGGGGGCTGGGATGGTGACAGGACAGCCAAGCCAAGGTGATGCTCAGCACAGCCAGGGCTGCCCCACACGGCTGGGAGTTGCCTCTGTGTGTCTGCCAGGATCATTCACACTGGTTTCCTTCTCCCCCAGAATGATACCTCCCACAAGCAAAACCTTCCTGGTCAACAACCTGGCCGCGGGGACAGTGTATGACCTGTGTGTCCTGGCCATCTACGATGACGGGATCACCTCCCTGACGGCCACCAGGGTCGTGGGCTGCACGCAGTTCACCACCGAGCAGGATTACGTGCGCTGCCACTTCATGCAGTCCCAGTTCCTGGGAGGGACCATGATTATCATCATTGGTGGGATCATCGTGGCCTCCGTGCTTGTGTTCATCATCATCCTCATGATCCGCTACAAGGTGTGTAACAACAACGGGCCGCAGAAGGCCACCAAGGTCAGCAACGTGTACTCGCAGACGAACGGGGCTCAGTTGCAGGGCTGCAGCGGGGTGCTGTCGCAGTCCATGTCCAAGCAGGCTGTGGGGCACGACGAGGGCATCCAGTGCTGCAAGGCTGCCGGCGACGGCGTGACGCAGTCGCCAGACACCAGCTCCAGCCAGGACTCGGCCACCGCTACCTCTGCTTTGCCTCCCACCTGGACTTCCAGCACCTCCCTGTCGCAGAAGCAGAAGCGAAAGTCGGGGCCAAAGGCCGTCCCCGAGGCGCAGGGCGAGGCTGGGGGCAGCGCCGAGCCCCAGAACTCGAACAGAAATAACTCCACGGCCCTGCAGCCGCCGAGCCACCCGCCCGCCGCGGCCCCCGCCGCCCCCACGTACAAAAGAGCACAAGCCAAGCCAAGTAAGTTCCTCACTCTGCCGGCCGACACATCCCGGGCCAAGCGCCGGCGCTCGCTGGGTGGGGAGCTGCTGGAGCCCCGTGGCGCCGGCGGCCTGCGCTCCAAACGGAGCCTGTCCATGAACGGGATGCTCGTCCAGGCAGACAGCACCGGGGCCCATAGCGGAAAAGCAACTTTCTCCAGTTCTGAGTGGATATTGGAAAGCACTGTGTGACCTGCTTTTTTTTATTTTATTTTATTTTTTTTTATTTTCAAATTTTTATTTTAATGAAAAACAAAACACCAAACGTTGTGTGTGAAACTCCCTCTCCCGGGGAATTGGATTTGGAAGTCCACTGCTGTCTCGCTGATTAATGGCTTGTTCATGCGTGGTTCTGTATAAACCACCCACTGCACACAGGGGTTTGTTTAGTTTTCGTTTGGTTTCGTTTAGTATCAAAACCGAAGGCAACATTCAGAGATTAAAAAAAAAGAAATAAATATTAAGGGGCGAAAAAAAGCACGAAACAGCACCAGTGCCTTCCCTGCTTTAGGACTGGCTTCCTGGTTCTGCAGTAGCAGAAAAAAAAAAAAAGAGAGTGTTTTCACAGAAAAAGCCTTTTATAAAGGAAATGCGGTTTCCTCCAAGCTAACAAATAACCATTTCTGGATTAATCAGTAAAATGATATTTTTAAACCGGTCAGACTGTACATTTCTTTTCCGTGACCATGGTGTTGCCTTTGTTTTTAGGCAGATGCTGTACAGGAGCAACAACGCTGTGTTGTTATGTTGTGTAAAATAAAATATTCACTCGGTAGCCCAGCCAGCCTCGCGGTGACTGCCCCGGCCGCGGGTCCCACCGTGGGGCCGCCACGAGGAGGTGCCAGGGACAGGGATCCAGGTGGAGCACTGGGGCTCTATGTGTCCTCAAAGGGGTCCCCGAGCCCCTGCACCCTGTGGCACACGCACATTGCCTTTGGGAGCCGGGCCTGGGGCACCCCCGGGTGCTGGGGCAGCCAGCAGGGTTGGCAGGGGGGGCAAGTAGGGCTGCAGCAGGAGGGATGTGGCTGTTCAGCACCTCGGTGGTGCTTGATCAGGATGAGGATGGTCATGTCCTGCTCTCTAGGCTTTTGGGACGTACTTCCTGTAAACTTTATGATTTGGTTCTGAGCACAGTGAGAGGACTGGAAGATGATGGTTTCATCTTTAAGCTGCCCTTGGTCAGGGGAGCCTGTGGGATGGCAGGATGTCAGGCTGCTCTGTAGGGACAGAACACAGTGGGAGGCAGCAGGTGCAAACCTCACACTGGAGGGGTGGCAGCCGTGCATGTGCTGCTCTGCTCACTGTGAAGGGAAGCCTGCAGTTAATATTAATTGAACTCTTATGGTCATCATGTTCAAATTAGCGACAGCTTAACTCTGAACATCAGTGCACTGTGCATTCTCAGGTTTGAGGTGGGCTTTGCAGCCATTAAAGTGAGAGAATAGTGGAATTTTACCCCCTGTGTGCTTGTTCTTCAGGGCAAAATAACCCAAGCAGGTGCCTGAGGACAGCCTGGCTCTGCCGAGGGCAGCAGCTGGCCCCAGACAGTTGGGGGGGGTATTGTCCCCTGGTGTCTCCAGCTCTGTCTCCGGGACTCTGCAGTGTGGGGCTGATGTTCATGGCTGTGGTGGTTTGCTCTGGATGATTTTACTGCCCATCATGGAAGAACAAACTCAATGAGGGTGGTGTAAAGGACACAAAAAGAAGAGGCTGTTTCTTTTTTTGAAAACCCGTTTTGCTTGTCTTGGGAAATGCAGAGACCACATAGGAAATGAAGGCTCAGAATGGGAAAACCTGCTTCCTGCTGGAAAAGTTAAAAAAATCGAATAACCCCCTCCTTGGGTTGATCTGGCAGCCCATGCGCTCCTCGAGGGCTCTATGCACAGAAGGGAGCTGTGAAATAAGGTGATGTCAAGGACAGGGATGGTATGTCTGGGGTCTGACAGTCTCATGGTGAAAGCTTTGCCCACTGTGGGACAAACAAGGGTGTGAGCCCCAGTGAGGGGCTACAGAGGCACCTTCCCCCCCCACTGCCTGACAGCAGCGTCACAGGTTTGCATTTTAAAAACATCAAATGATAATGTTTTTATGTTGTCTAAAATTGGACCTAAATGTGTCTGATGTTTTGTGAAAGTGCTAAAATATTAATGGCTTCTTGTGGTTCAGGGAAGTTTATTTTTATATTTTTAATTCTTTACTCGAATCATTTTCTAAGCACTGCAGCGCTGTCCCTGGTGCCTCTGCATCAGCAGCACAGAGGAACCATATGACCCTGTGTTCGGTTTGAGTCTCTGCTGATAGTGCAGGAGTGGAGATCTGGGCAGCCATGGCTTCCTCTGGTGCCAATTCCTCTCCCTGGCTGAGAGGAGCATCCCTTGGGAATGCCTCAGGTGCGAAATCAGCTTTTCCCAGTGGAGTAAGTGTGCAGTGGGATGTGGTGTTTTATTCAGGCTTGATTCAAAATGTGGGAAACCTCAGGGAGGAGGAAATTCTCTGTCCTTTCTGCAAAAGCTGAGTTTGCCAACAGTGTGAGGCAGAAAAGGTTCTGAGATGCTCCTGGATCAGAATAACATCAGGTCTTCTCTTCCAAACTGGAGTAACTTCTCAGCTTTGGAGGTGATGGGTGCGAACATGTGTGGCAGTGTGGGGGTGTCAGGGGATGGAGGGTGTGATGTGCTGTGGCCCCAGTGTCACCCCCATCTGCAGAGGAGTCTGCAGGAGCATGAGCCCAAGGTGCCACCTGCAGCTGTGCTCCACGTGCTCCTGCTCAGATACAGATTGTCCAAGGTTTTAGCCGTGACAGGGGATTTATCTGCAGGCCCTGGAGGAGGAGAAACCACTTCAGAAAGTTGTTTGCTCCCACTGAAATGGCTGGAACACACGCCAGGCCCCAGGCCTTCCCTGGAGATGGTGCTGTGGTGGAGGCTGTGCCTGGTTGGAGGAGCAGGGTGCTGGGTTGTGCCCATTGTTTGTGTGCTGCTTTCCTGCTGTGTCCCTGAATACATGGTGCTGCTCACTCTGGTGCCAACGTGGCTTTATTTCTGCAGGGTGTCCCCATGCACAGCCCTCCCCTCACGCCCCCACGTCCCTGCAGACACCGAGGGGGAGCTGGGAAGTGCAGCCATGTGTCCTGTGCCTTGGAGTAAGGACACAGGTCCTGTGCTCCACCCCTGTGGCTGGGAAGGGCCTGGCACTGCCCTGTCTGAGGGCTCCCGCTGAGGCACCGGCACGCTGTGGTCTCATCCCTGCCGGCAGCAGAGCTGCTGGAGGCTTGGTGCCAGCAGCACAGGGATGGTCCTGCCTCCTGGGGACCGTGACAGCCCTGCTGGGCACTGCTCTGGGAGCATTCCAGGCCAGTGGAGTGACACTGAGCCATGACAGGTGACAGTCCTGCACAGCTGCCCTCAGGGAGATGCAGTTGGGGCCCTTCTGGGACCCTGGCGAGACTGTACCCAGAGCCACGGCAGGCACCCAGCACAGAGAGGAATGTTCTGCTTTCATGGGAGTGATTTCAACCAGGAGGAACCACCACAGCTACTACCATGACTGCTTCTCTTCCCATCAGCTGAGGAGAAACACAGCCTCAGCAGGACTGGAACCCTGATGGTAACAGAACTTGGGCAGTGCCAGAGCCTCGGCGATACTGGATCCTCTACGGTACCAAAGCCTCAGCGATACTGGAGCCTCAGCGGTACTGGAGCCTTGGCAGTCCCACTCTGAGGATGTTCACATCTGTCAGTGCTGGGATTGCTCAGGAGCACTCACCGCCTGTCCCAGGGGGCTGCACCATCACCCCCCTACAGCTGCACTGGCAGCAGCCACCTGCTTGCACAATGCCTTCCCCTGGTATTAATGTCATTGTTGCTCAGAGTCCTGGTTTAAAAGCAGCAAACCGTGGCCAGTCCATAGGGCCGTGGTTACAGTGGATCCCCTCCTCCCCTTTGCAGATGTGTCTCTGTGTGGGGTGCTGGGCTATGTGTCGGAGTGCTGGGCCTGGAGCAGAGCTGGTGAGGCTGGATTGGCCCCTGCTGGGTCACTCACCCCTCACAGCCCCTCAGCCCAGCCAGAGCTCCCCGCCGGCCAAGTGCCAAGTGCTCTGCCAGTGGCTCTGTGGGGCTGCATCCCTGATGGCTGTGGAAGTGTCCCTGGAGGCACCAGGCACGGCCTGGGTGTCCAGGGTGCCATCCCACCTGCATGGCAGCAGCTTGTCTGGCCTTCCCAGCCAGCTGTGGATGGCATTGAGTGCCAGGAAAATCAGCTCTGAACAGGAAAACCTGTGCCCTGTGCTGTCACTGTGGGTCTGGCTGAGGTCTGCAGTGTGGCTGAGGTTTGCAGTGTGGCTGAGGTTTGGAGTGTGGCTGTGGTTTGGAGTGTTGCTGTGTGTGGCTGAGGTCTGACTGTCTCAGCAGCACAGACCCTAGAGAACAGGAGTGTCCTGGTGTGTGGGGCAGCAGTGGTGCTGCTTACAAGCAAGCCCAACAAAAGGTGAATCTTACTGGCATTGCTGACTGGATTTTCATACAATGGGTTTGTTCACAAGAGATAGTGTGAAGGTTGGTGCTGGAGAGAGGGATAGGAAGGAGGAAACTCAAAAGGGGAAGGGCAAACGTAGCCCGTGGCTGGCTGCAGACCTCACATTGGGAACTCTGTATGAAAATGAACAGAATAAGCTCCTGGTTTTGTGGTGCTGTGTTACCTCAGGTCATTTCAAGCACTGCACTTCATAAGTATCCGTGTCAAGAACCTGGAAGATGAGCCCATGCTGGTGTGCCCAGCTGGGTGAGAGCAGGTTTTCCTCCTGCACTGCCTGGTTGCTTCTCTGGACACCCCCCCTGTGCTATGTGCAAGTTCTACTATCTCCTCTGCAGAGGAAACTCCCACTGGGAGCAGGAGTGAGAAAAACCAGTCAGGGTTGGGGCTCCAGCTCCCTCAGAGGGCATGCAGGGACCTCTGCCCAACCCAAGCCCAGGCTCCCCATGGCTGGTCTGTAGTCTGGGGGCTGTAACCCACAGCAAACCAAGGATGAGTTTAAACCTGGTGCCTGGTTTGTATTTGCACATGGCGGCAGCAGCAGCTCTGCACTTCTCAAGGTAAGTGGGGCCGTGCTGGGGCAGTAGGAGAGGCTGGTGCAGTGGGACCAGGCAGGACAGTGGCACAGCTGCCCTCTGGGCTGTCCCTGTGCTGTGGATTGATGTGGGGGCTCATGGCAGGACTGACACACGGCATGTCCTCACTGCAGTGACCTTTTCTTGTGCATGCAAACCTCGGGAAGGCAAGTGCTGTGTCTGTGCCCACTCCCTGCTCTGATTTGGCATCCTCAGCAATGTGTGAACCCCTGGCACTGTGCGAGGTTGGGGTCCCTGCCATGGGCAAAGCCTTGGCAAGGGCAGGAGCAAATCCAGAAACTGGAGAAGTCTCCACTTCTGGAAGAATGAGCTTTGCTGGTTCTGTTGGGGGTTTGTGGGGTTGTTTTTTGACCTGGACTTTCCCTGCAGCAGCAGCAGCCGTGCTGTGCCAGCACTCCTCACTAGTGCTGAGGCTGGTGGCTGAGCCATGGGCCTGAAACACTGGGTACCCTTATCCCTGTCTCTAGCACAGTCTCCTGTTAGCCCTGTGTCCCATCAGCCACCACACTCCCCTGCGGTGCCCCGGCCCCTGTGGTGCTGGTGGCACCAAGACAGTGGGTACCAGGGCTGATGACAGACTCTGCTGCTGCTCCCTGCCCGGGCTGGCCCTGTGGCTGCCCCTGGGTCCATCAGCGGGTGTCATGGCCAGACTGGACCCAGGGCAGCTCCCAGGGCAGTCGTTGGGTGTTGTGGCACAGGTGACCCTGCAGCAGCTCCCAGGGCTGTCAGTGCTGTCCCTCATCAGCACGGCTTTGGCCACGGGAAGGGCTGATCCCACCTTGTTCCCTCACTGTCTATGTTCTGTCTCTTTGTGCAGAAGCCGGGGCCTCTCCGCAGGACACCAGCCCTTCTCCACTCACTGAAAACTTTGCCACCGATGCTTTTACTCGGCAGAAAACAATCCGGTTTCAACTCTCCAAGGATTGATGTGTCGCACCGCACTCACCCCACTGAAACCTTTACTTGAAGCAGCAGCTGAGGCCGTATTGAGGTCGGCGGCTTCGATAAACTGTCTTCCCCCTCACAGGTTGCCCATCTCCCAGCTGCCACTTTAAGTCTAAAATACCTTTTTTTCTGGTGTCTGAGGTTTTTATAACTAAAAATTACGACGAAAAATCTGGTGGCAACAGCTGCAGTCCCAGGTCATGTTCCATGTCGCCAGTGGTGAGGTCATGAGCTGTAAACATGGTAGCTTCTATCACCTGAACAAATAAATGTTTTACTACAACGGTGTGGGCATTTTGGTTGATGTGGGGATTGTGCTTGGCAGGTTGGTTGATCCAAAGAGGCTGGTGGTCAGTGTGCAGGGAGGGTCCCTGTGCTGCCCAGAGTCTGTGCCCACACAGGGTCCCTGTGCCACCTGGGATCCATGAGCCTGGCTGGCTTGTGTGGGGTCGGGCTGGGCACTGCGATGGGCAATGGTGGGGTGTCCCTGTGTCTCTGAGTGGGAGCAGTGAGCTGTGCCCAGCCCCAGTTCCAGCTCACGGCTGCTGGTGTCACTTGCCCAGGATGACCAGCTGGGTTGAGCACTGATGCCGTAGGGGAGCTGCCCAGTGTTGTCCCTTGGTGCTGGGCAATGGCACAGGTTTTGGGCAGACAGCCCCATCTGCCCCTGGGGGAAAGCCTTGGAGCACCAGGTGCTGCCCTGCAGAGCCTCCCTCCCCTGCCCCCATCAGGGAGGCTGGGCTGCTCTAGTGCTGTGTGCCAGGAGAGCCATGGAACAGGCAAAGCGCCAAGCACGGTGCTCCAGGAGCTCTGGTGGACTGAGGGGACAGCCTGGGGTGGGGGGACAGCAGGGGGACTGACCTGGGACTGTCCTCTCTCCTGCTGCCCCAGCCCTCTGGGCTACACTGCCAGCCTGACATGGCAGCAGCTCTCCCTTGTCTCACTTTGCTCCTCAAACAAGACCAAAGGGAGGGTTGGTTTTCTCTTTTCTTTTCTCCCTTGTCAGCATCCCATCTGGCTCACAGATATAATTAGTGCTTTCTCAGAACTCCAGTGAATCAGCCAGGCTTAACACAACTCCAGGAGAACAGATCACAGCTACGGTGAGTGCGTCTTCTTGGCTGGACTGGCCTCACAGGGGCTGTGCCAGGAGCTGGGGCTGCCAGGATGGGGCTCCCACAGCCCCTCTGTTCCCTGGGGCTGGGCCAGTCCCACTGATGGCCCCCACTGTGCTGCTGATGGACTTCAGCCCAGGCCGCTGCCTGAGCACCTCGCCCAGGGCTTGTCCGTACCAGCAGAGACACCAACGTGGCCCCAGGACATGGCCACCCCTGGAGGAGAGGCTGAGCTGAGCCAGGATCCTCATCTGTCAGGTCTCCTCTGCTGCTGCAGAGCCAAGATTCGCCCTGAGGCATCGGCAAGGGGACCCCAATCTTGGCACCCAGCACTCGTGCCTGCGTGAAAAGCCTAGTGCTAGTCTGGCCCCACAGAGCCTGGGAGGAACCATCCATGGTGCTTCCAGTGTGGATGTGAGGAACCATCCATGGTGCATCCAGTGCAAGGAATGCCACGCCGAGTGGAGACTTCCAGGGGAAAACCCGTGGGATTTGATCAGGAGTTGGACTCATCGCTTTTGTTCTGCTGAAGCCTGAGCAGGGACCCCTCTGGTGCTGCACACAGCCTGGATTTCATGTGGATTATAGTGACAGCATGCATTGCTCTTCCCTTTCTTTGCTGTGCAGTGCAACTGGGGTTGGAATTCTGGAAGAGGACAAGTCCCAGATAAACTGCTTTTCAATAAAATGTTCAGTGTACGTTGAGTCCACAGACCCATCCCCTCTCCCTGCAGTCTGGAGTGACTCCTCCAGTGAAGTTCAGGACAACTGACCTTTCTTGGAGCAAACAGGTGGCACTGAGATCTGCAAAGCAGCCTGGCCTGGCAATTCCATGACCCCAACATGTGAGGTAAGGGAATGGCTGAGGCTGCAGATTCCTTCTGGCATCCTGTGTTCCACTGTGCTGCTGCCAAAACCTCGTTACACCAACATGCTCCAAGCTCCAGCTGCTCAAAGCGCATCCACGCTCAGGGGTTCATTCCACATTGATATCATGTTATTTCTCTCATTCAATGGCTCCAATTTCAGGCTTCTATGCACAAAGCAGAGGTACTTTCCCCTTACTGGTTTCTTTCTGTACCCTTTTAATTAATTGTTAAGGTAAGTTCCACCTGCCAGCTCAGTGTTAGTTGGAAATCCAGCTTTCATGTGGTGAAATTCACTGAAATTGTGAATTGGATTTGGGAAAAACCCTGGAAGCTCTGTGAAGTGGAGTGTGCCAGATGTATGGTGCCATGAGCATTCCTCTTGGTGGCCCAGAGCTGCTCTGCCCAGAATGGCTTTAGGGGTGTTCCATTCCTAAAGGGTCTAGAGGAGTATCATCTTAACAAACAGCAAAGCTGACCTGTGATGGGATCCAGAGCCTGGACACTTACTGAAGAATCATGTAAATCATCTCAGCTGGAAAAGTGAAGAGAATTCTGGCCCTGAAACAGCAGTCCCTTGGCTGCTGGTGGGTCTGGGGTGAGAGCTCTCCACTGTCAGAGTCTCTGGGGCTGCCAAAGACCTGCCCAGGCAGAGGCAGCTGAGGGCACCCCTGGGTACCCCCAGCAGAGACACACGGGGAGTTTTGAGGCCACTGGAACAATCCCTTCATCTTTGATTGTGGGCCACCTTTCAAGGCACCACGGTTTCCTGTAATAATTTTTCCCATAAATTTCCTCATGTGCACAGGGTAATTCCTATTTTGTGGTTTTCATATTTTGCAGGGGAGGTCTCAGAACAGAATCCCTGCAATATTCCAGGTATTACTGTATGCAGGAAATGGCATAGTCCTCTGGAATTATTTCAGGGTGCAATATGCACCACCACATCAGTGCTCATGCTGCTGAGAGGCAGTAATTACACAGCTCCTAAACACTCATTATTTTGAAGTAGTCGGTTATTCATCTTCATTATTGAGGAGTTTTCATTCTTAAAAGTTGTCTGACCCTTTAAGGCCTCCTAGAACCCTACTGAATTTTGAAATAAGTGGAATCTATTCTGTGACTGGGCATGGAGAGAAATCTCCTCCTAGGAGTAGAGAGGGAGGGACCTTGTGGCACATCTGTCTGTGTTGATTTGTGAGAGCCAAGGGGGAAAGGCCCTGAACGCCCAGTGCTGGCCCTGCCCTGAGCAGAGATGCCCCAGGGTGCTGCCCAGCCAGGCAATTCTGTGTTTCTGGAATTCAACATGGGGCAAGGGAATGGGGGCTCCTCCAAAGCCCTGCAGAGAAGGGCATGACACTGCCCTCGTGAGCTGCCCCCTGCCAAAGGAAGCACAAGTGATGCTGGAGGGGTGTCCCAGGCACCAAATGGACATGTCAATTCTCTCCCAGGGTTTCACTCTGCCTGTGCTTCTCTGAGGGTGACAGAGCCCTGTCCTGGTCAGCGAGTGGTGCCAACTGCAGCAGGAGAGATGAGAGTGATGGGAACCAGCTGCTCCACCACAGAGCCCATCAGCCACTGGTGTGAAACGGGGCCAGCTGGGGCTGGAGAGGGAATGGGGAAATAATCACAGAATCAGTAAGGTTGGAAAAGACCATAGAGGTCATCAATGATCCAGGCTGCCCCTGGTTTTTCTGGGTGAGGCTGGGCTGAGCCCACACAGGTGAGAGGTGTTTCCCTCCTTCTGTGGCATGAAAGGGCAGGTCATAAGAAGGAGTGGTTGCTGTTTCCAAGCCTGACCCAGACAGCCTCTCCTTGGGGTAAGTGTTGAGTGCCCTGTGGCAGTTCTGCCTGTGCCATGACAGTCCAGGTGTCAGAGAGTGTCTCTGCCATGGACAGGTGGGTGGGTGTGAACAGCCTCAGAGGGAACGTTTCCTTCCCTGCAATTTCATTTTTTGCTGTGCACTTCACTGAAACCAGGGAAAATTTTAAGTTGAGTACATGTGTCAGGTGTTTTTGTTGGGTTGAAAGCACTTAGAGTTGGTGGGTGAGAGGCAAACCCTTGGAGAGCATTTATTTTGTGGTTACATTAAAAATCATTCTTGGAAGAAAAAAAAATCAGTTTTAGCTTTGTGGGGAGGCTTCGAAGTGTGACCCCTCCAGCCTGGGTTCAGGCTGACCCCATGGTCCTGGCACAGGATGTCACCAAATCCTGTCACAAGAGCAGAGGAGGTGGGCAGCTGGGGGGCACTCTGGCTCTTGGGGCAGTGGCAGTCCTGGCTGGGTGCTCTGCAGTGCCTGGCACTGTGCTGAGGAGCTTTTGGACTCATGAGGGAGTGGCTGTATCTGACACCACAATTAGCTGTCTCTGGTGAATAATGGTGCTGCAGAGCACACCAGGGAGCACCACTGCTTTACAACGTGCTGTGATGCTGTTCCTTTGCTTGTTCTGGATAAACTTCTGTCTGATAAACTGAGATTCTGTCAAGTCTCAGTCCTGCTTCTTAAACAGTGTTGAAATACATTTGTGTGTTTTTGCTGCTGTAGTAGATAAATGCAGGGCACAAGTGTCTCTTCTGTCCCCATTACTCCCTCCCATTAACCAAACAAATAACCAGTCAGGCTTGGCTGTGTGGGTGCTGCTTGTGCTCCCGAGTGATGCAGTGGGGAACAAATTACACAGAGCATCTTGACAGGCTGCAATAAACTGAGCTTAAAAAAAAATCCCTGCAATAGAGCAGAGCTGGAGCTGGGATTCTGTTTCTCAGTTGGAAAGAGCAGAAGGTTGTTAATTGTCTACTGACATTGCCAGAAGGGCATGGCATGCCCAGTCTGTGGTGGTGGCAAGGTCTGTCTGACCTGAAGAGTGTAGGGTTTGTCCATCTGGATGGAAGTGTTCCTTCTGGAGTGGCTGAACTGCACTGGGCCATGGACGGTGTCTCCATCTTTCCCTTGGCCAGCATCTGCCTGTGCTGTCTGTCTGTCCATCCCTCCAGAGCTGCCAGGCTGGGATGTGCCCTCTCCACCAGGGAGGGACTTGCTGCTGCCTCAGTTGCTTTTGCCTCTTGGTTCTGATGTCAATAACAGCTGCTGAGCCAAATTAAGTGTCTTTAATAGGCTCTTGTGGGGATCTTCTCAAAAGGCATTTGCAACTCTTCAGGCATTCTGTTTCACATAAAGTACATTTGTGGCATGGGGCAGGGGTCAGTGACTGTCATTAAATAAAAATCCTTATTGCCATTCAGAGTGGGGGATGCTGAGTGAGTGCTCCAATGTGACAGTTTTCTTTTGCCCAACAGACTTCACAGTGGAGCTGCTCAGAATTTCTCTTTCAACAAGCTCCTTCCCTCCTCTCAGTACCTTAAGGGAATCCCAAAGGGCTCGTTGTGTCTCCAGCCTGCAGGAAGAACAGTCTGGCACAGTCTCTTGTCCTGGCAGCCCCAGGATCGTGCCCTCAGTGGTTTCCCCCTGCCCTTCGCCTCCTCAGGTTACTGGGATGGAGGGCACCTCTGGAAGAAAAACCACACGATTTCTTTAAAAAAAAAAATAAATTGTAATTTTAAAAAGGAATGGTGCAGAGCAGAGGCTTGAAGAGGATTGTATGTTTGTATTTTTGTTTATATGGAGTAACTAGGGATGGGAGTAAGAAGGTTTTTGCCTGTCAGGTTCCATCATTTCACGATGAAATAGTAAAACCCAGCCCTGCTCTGACCCGGGCAATCACCTTCCAGTTCCCCAGCACGTGCTGATGCTTTGAAGGAGGGGGGAAAAAAACCAGGAGAGGAGGAGAATTCACAGCACTTCTAGTATATTTTGACATTTAGTCTTCATTATCCAGAGGGGTGTGACAGCACTTCATTTGCCAGCTGTGCACAGCTGGATGCTGTGGAGCACAGCAATGCCCCGGGCTGGCACGGCTGTGTTATCGGGTACACAGGGGGGAGGATGGGGGGCTGAAGGGGGCTGTGGGGTCTCCGTTCCCTCCCGGCGCCCGGCAGGGTGTCCCCCGGGGTGTCCCCACTGCGCCGGATCGTCGGAGCATCCCCGGGGGCGGCCCCGGGCAGGCGCTGCTGGGAGTTGTGGGGCTGCCCTTTGCCCAGGGAGAGGGGCAGCGATGGGGAGAGCACCCCCCAACCCCTCAGGCCCCCCTACCCATCGCTGGGCACCGACCCCGGGGCAGGGACCACCTTCTCCCTGGGGCTCTGCACATCGAGCCCCCTTCCCTTCTCTCTGGTGAGATAAAAGCACTTCAGAGATAATAGAGTGATCAGGAGCTGGTGTTTCCTTCTGCTTTCCCGAGTGAGAGTAACGTATTTGATGGGAACCAAGAAATTGTCTTTTACAGCTGCTTTTCATCTCACCTGGCTTTGTTTCCTTCCTCTCTCTCAGAAAGATTAGTATTTACTTTTCTCTATTTGGTATCTCTGCTTTAAATTTAGTCTTAGTGTCGTTTGTCTTTACCCCTATTCAGAATCAGTGAGGTGGGAAAAGAGAGATTTCTGTCAGAAAGTGTTTGTGTATTTTAGCAAGAGCACTTGGAGCGCTCCCCTGACAGGGGCTCAGTTCAAGAGTGGGACCAGCTGCTTTGGGATGGTGTGTTCTGGTTGATTTGTTTCATTTTGGTTTGTCTTTGTTTGCAGTGTTTTGGTATTGTTTTGCTTTGAGGTTTTTATTTTTATTTTTTTATTTTTATTTTTATTTGTTTATTTTTTAAAAGAACCTGCTTTTTTTTCTTGTCCATTTTCTGGCTGAAACCACTTCAGCTCTCGTACATTTCCCACTGTTGTTCTTGCCGATACCAAAATAATCTCAAATATTTTTCCCCCATTAAAATTCGTTGAGAAAACAAACCACCCCTGAAATGCTTTTGTGTGTGTGATTCAACCCCACCTCCCCTGTGTCCCCCATCACCTCCGTGGGTGAGAGGAGACTCAAAGCCGGCAAAGCAGGCAATGGGTGGGAGACACCAAAACCCTGCGGGCGCTGGGTCTGTCACCTGCTCTGTCAGTGTCCCCGCAGGCTGGGGGGGTCCCTGGCCTGGGAACTGCAGGGTCAGTGCCTGGACATCCCCCAGCCATGAGCCCTGGGTGAGGCATCCAGCCTGTCTGGTGCCAGCTGATGTCTGCTGCTTGTGCTTCATTTGTGGGGAATGTTCAATGAAGGGACAGAGTGAGGTCGCTACTCCTGGACCCATTCCCCTGCACAGCCTCGTCTTTTCCTGCTGCATTTGAGTGCCAGGAGTAAATGTTGTGCTGTGAGCTGGGACAGGTGAGTGCAGAGGGAGCAGCTGCTGCGTCCATGGATGTGATGCCCTGGGAATGGCTGAGCTGTGCCAGTGTCTGGCTTATCGACTGGCCTGAGGCCTCCTGTGGGCTTGGATCAAATGTTCTGGGCTGCAAACAGATTGTGATGGATTGCTTCAATATTTTACTTCTAGTTCTGCCCAGACACTTTGAGCAGTCCTGCTGTTTGTTACGGATGTTTTGCTGTAAAACACTGTGTCCTTGGCTGTTTGCCAGTAAACTTGAGTAAAGAAGTTTCCTGACCTTGGAAGGGTAAAAAAAAAACAAACCAGAGGCAGACAAATGCATCCATGTGATGTTTGAAAAAGTCATAAATCCAAGCTGGAATGAGAAATAATTTAGTCATCCCTTTGGAGTTGTTTGCTGTAAGAAAATATGTATTGAATATCAAATTTGCATCCAGTTGCTTTGATTTGGATGGTGCGAGACAGTATGAATTTCTTAAAAGGCAGGATTTGAATTTGTCCCCTGTGTCTGTGTTTGCTGGTAGCCCAGAGCTGTGCTGGCAGCCAGAGCTGGGATCAGAGCAGGTTCCTCTGGGCAGCTCCGAGGGCTTTGCTCGGGATGTGACAGGCTGCTGTGCATGAGTGTGTTTGAAATGCTGCTGCCAAAATTGCTGAGCCAAAACTAGGAGCATGTTGCATTCGGAAATGAAAGCAAACTCTTAATTATTCCAACAATGAGCTCAGGTGTGAGGCACAGCCCTGGAGTGCCCTCGGGAAGCCACCTGAGGTCCTGCTCTCATCCAACAACACTCAGCTGGTTGTTTAGTTGTTATCCACCATTAATGGGGGATAAATCCCTGAAGGCAGGTCACTGGCTGGTGCCTGTCATGCTGCCAGGCCAAGGGTGTCCTTGCTCCTCTGTGCTGTCCCAGCCTCTCCCCTGTGCTGGGAGCTGCCCTGTCCCCGCCCTGCCCTCCCCACCTGCCCCCACAGGAACCACTTTTGGCAGCATGGGACCAGTGTCATGTCCAGGTCACCCCTCTGCTGCCAGCAAAACCAGGGTGGGGAGAGTGGGCATGGCTCTGGGCTGGCTGGTACCTCCAGCCATTGTTTCCTTGGTGCCTCCTCCTTCCCTGAGCATCTTCCCAGCATTTTGTAATGGCTCAGCTGTTCTTGACACATTTCCTCACAGAATTAACCTGCCAATGTCTCTTTAGTTCTAATTTTGCCATTGCTCAGAGCACTGTGGGCTCCATGCTGACCAGGATGTCTCGTCCCAGAGTTGACTTTGAGCTGGGGGCAGTGGTTTGTACTGGGCAGCAACTGCCACCCTGTGCATGTCCTGCTGCCAGAGTTCGTTTTGTTTTGGCTGTAGTTTCACTTCCTTCAGTGAATTCCTTCCCCATGCTAATGAGGGGCTCTGCTGGGTGCTGGGTCCCATCTGTGACCCCCACAGTTAATGAGTGTGATGTGGAGAACACGGGTGCCAGGAGGGTGTCAGGGCCCCCATGGACTCCAGCGCCAGGATCTCCTGCTTCCAGGAACACCAGGGAATTCACCTGAAGAGATTTCAGCTGTACCTTTAATGAATTTTTAAATAATGATTAGCTAACGTGTAGTGTAGTGCTGGAGCTGCACTAATAATAACAGCTGCTCACACTTCCATGAGGATGGTGAAAGGTTTGTGGGAGCAGCAGAGACCCTGGCCCCCAGACTGTCTTGCCTCTGTCTGGGACATGGCTTGGAGAGGAACACGTGAAGTGGATGAATTTTTATGGCGAGCCATAACACTTCCTCTGAGTTGTCTTGCGTTTCACTGGATGGCTCCTGTTAATTGCCCTTGAGTTCATTATTGAGAAAATTCTCTGCTATTATGTACTTGAAATGGAGCTTTTCGGGCAGGGAAAGTGACCATTCAGTGGTGACACCCTGCCAGACATCCAGGATGTCTTGGCATCTCTCTGCTCCTGCCAGTGAAGGCAGGAATTACCATCAGTCACCTGCTGGAGTGGGGCTTGTCTTCTGACTCCTCTGGGTGGAAACCTGACTCCTCATGGCCCTGTGGGAAGAGCCCAGAGGGGACTCTCAGCTGCATCCCTGGAACCCTTTGGAAGAGCAGTTCTCTTCCTTCCACAGCAGCTTTGGGTCATAATTCCCACACCATTCCCTGGAACTGTTTTTACAAACATGAAAGCAATTGTGAAAATGTGATTTTACATACACATAGAGTAAACAACAAATGAAATTTGCAGAGGCTGATGAGACACCTGCACTGGGGGCCACAGCTATTTCAGCTGTTTGGGGTGGTTTTTTCCCTTCTTGTTGGCATTTCAGTGAAGAAAGGATTTAAAACACAGCATATTTTAAGGTTATGGATAATCATTCTTCTCTGATTTGTGCTTTACTTATGTAAAGATTAAGAGCTTATGAAAAGAACTTGTCATTTGAGAGTGTCCTACCTTTTTTTTTTTGGAAGGTCTTTTGGTAGGAAAACAGATGCAAAGCAGGGAACACATGAGGAGCAGACACAGCTACTGGAGTGATGCCTCGAAAATCCTTTAAAACTTTCCACTCCTATTGATGTAAAACCCGTGACCAGCGTGGACCAGACTGATGTGGGTTGGGAGCACGAGGGAGGCACAGGGAGCAGAGTCTGGTCCTGAGGATGAGGAGAGTTCATTCTATGCCCTGTGGGAATCCGTGTTCCCTTTGCTCTGCCCTGGGAATGCTGGCGGGGCTGTTTGCCTGGAATGACTCCTGAGTGATCAGGGCAGGAAAACAAAAGGGGCAGAAAATGCAGCTCCCTGACCCTGCTTAAGGGTTAGTGTGGGGATTTTTCTGATGTTTCTGCAGGTCTTGTCTCTGAACAAAAAAGATTTTACTCCGGCTTTGGGTACTGCCTTGGCTCACTGAGAGCAGAGCACTGGCCCAGCCTGTGCAAATCCACACCCCAGGGTGAGAAAAACGCTGGTTTCCTTGGAACCATCTCCCTGCCTGTAGAGCCACACCTGACCCTTCTCACCAGGTTTGCTCTGTGCTCCCAGAGCAGCCCGGTTCTTCTCCAGGAGTGGCCTTTGCCCTGATGTGCACCTTGTTTGCCAGAAATTGAAGATGTTCTGCCTCTATTTCAATTTTGCACTTCAGTTTAAAGAGCAACAACTAACTTGGCTCTGCATCCTTGATGTCTGGTGTCACTTCGGTGCATCCTGTGCCAGTGTCTTGTTGCTGTGACCACAAAGAAAAACATTTTCCTCTCTTACTCTCCAAAGGTAACTGTGGTCATAATGGCAAAGGAATGATCTATCCTGCATGGATCCAGACTCGAACATTTCTAGAAAATTAACTGATCTGGGGGATCTGGTCACAGGTAATTGCTTGGGTGGGGAGGGAAATCCCTGCTGAGCCTCTGTGATCCCTGCCCAGGCAGCCTTTGCCATGGAAAAAGGGGCTCTGGCTCAGCTCAGGGGGGAGAGGGAGTGGTCTGTGAGGGTCCCATGGGTGGTGAGGACAGCTGTGACCCTCAGCAATGTCACCAGCTCTGCCCTGCTGCCTTCACCTCTGCCTGGGGACCCCTCTCACTGACTGATCTGGCCCTGCCAGCCGCTCTTCCAAGGGATAATGGTGAGGAAAAGCGTGGCTGGCACCGAATGTGGCTCTGCAGGTTGTTTCCATTTGAGTTCCTGTCTGAGGCACGGGAGGAGACAGAGCAGTGAGCCTTGCTTACTTCAAAGGTGCTTGTATGGGAGTTTAGAAGTCCCTGCTCACTTTCCAGCCACCTGGGAAGCTGCTGAGGCTGAAGAGGAGCTGGATCAAGGGCATTCCTGAAACAAACCCTCCTGTGAGCTGCCAGGCTGCAAACTCAGCACATGTGAAAATAAATCAATCAACAGCCCGAGCTCTGCGGGGCAGGGCTGGTGCTGCCTGTGCAGATGGGAAGGGGACGTGGGCTGAAAGGCAGAAGTGCTCTGTGATGTCTCCTGTCGGTGTCCAGACCACAGGGTGTCCATAAGAAACTGCCTCTAGGTCACTGAATGCCTCTCCTTCTGCACAGGTGCTTCTCCTTCACTCTGTATGGGGAAAGGGAGGGAGCTCTGCCCCTTTTCCCAGGTCCTGAGTCCTGTGACACCAGCCCTTCTCCCTCCATGGGCTGCAGTGCATCCTCCCACTCTGGTTTCCAAACCACAGGAATCCTTTAGTGGATGGGGTTTGCATGTGAGGCTGTTCATTTCTGCCATGGGAACAATGGCACAGCAGCACAACAGGATCCAAACCTGCAGTTTAACTGGATCATCTCCTTCTCCAACTAAAGGGGAAAATATCTGCTCAGTTTGAAGGCCCTGAGTGCTGATCAGACGATACAGACCCACTTCAGAGGATTTGTTTGATCCTTTTCTAAGTGGCTTAGTCTCCTTCACACTGAATATACAAAATCTTTTCTTATATCCAATTAAGATATCTTCCAGGTCTGGGTGACAGATCACTCCCTGTTCAAAGGCTCCTCTCCTTGCTGTAGGGGAGCTCAAGCTGGTGCCCAGAGGTGTGGGGAGGGGGGGAAGCTCCTCGCTTGTTTTCCTGGTCAATTTGTCAATTGAATGTGGTGTTTCACAGGGCCAAGATAAGTGGCTGCAGTGCGCTTGTCTGGATAAGTACCTGGAAATCAGTGTGGCAGAGATGCTGAGTGTGCGGGGGGGGGATGCTGCAGGTGAGTTGTGAGCCCCAGTAGGGGCTTGCTGGGACCTGTGGGGTTTGTCTGTCAGCTGCCAGGGCCAAACTGGGTGTGAGGAGTCTGACAAATTGCCCTGGCAGGGCCTCTCATGCTCTCCTGTGCCCTGTCCCCTCATGTTCTGCAGAGGGTAACAAGTGCTGCCCTGTCCTGTGCCCTGTCCTGTGCCCTGTACCCTCATGATCTGCAGAGGGATGATGATGTTGTGCTGAACGCACAAGGCCCTGGCATTCAGGTGTCCTCTCACAGGGCTGGTCCCACATCCTCACTGGCTGTGGATCACCACTTGATCAGGCAGCTGGGTGCACTAATGGGCTAAAAGAACATTTTTTAGAGCTTTTTATTTCCCATGAGTAGATCCCCTGTTTTCTGAGTGGCACAGAACCTGTCTGAGCTTCCTTTTGCCCCTGTGGCCCCTCTGGACCTCAGCCCCAGGAGCTGAGCTCTCTCCTGCATCTCCAGTGGTTTCCAATCGTGTGGCTGGTCAATTATATTTTAGCAATGCCTTTGAAGGCGTTTTGTTTGCACAGGTGTCACTGAAGATTACATTCAGCATATGAAGTCTATTATTTGGACCTCACGCTTCCCTTATTCCCAGGAAGAGACTTGGCTCAGTTGTCAGAGCCTTGGAGAGGTTTGCAGAGCTGGCAGCCAGAAACACAGACAGCTTCTAACAGCTCGTTTAATCCAGCAGATATGAAGTCTAGCAAAAGCCAGTCAGTGACAGCTAAAACCTGACAAACTTGGGCAGGATGTCACACAGCACTGGCTGGCTGGGATGTTATTTCCGTGGGGTTCGGAGTTGTTGGGACTCAAATCTGAGGACACGTTTTGGTGGTGAACATGGTGGTGCTGGTCTGATGGTTGCAACTGGTGATCTTGAAGGTCTCTTTCCAACCTTAACAATTCTGTGACTCTATGAAGTGTCAGTGGAGGATTCTGTATCTTGACTTTTCTTTGTTCCCCTCTCCTTGGGTTTAGTGATCAATGACATGAGTGGTGACAATCCCTTTGAGCGATGGCTGAGGAGCACAGCAGGATAAACTGTTCAGTCATCGTTCATCCATGACTGGCAAACTTCCCTGTGTGATAAATTACGTGGGAAATCTTAATTCCAGGGCTTTAGGAAAGCCTCTTCTGGAGGAGCAGGACGTGCTGGATATGTGGCAGGGTGCATGTGCCAAAGACATCTCCAGTGTATTTCTTCTCTCTGTATAGCAGCCTGTCCAGGAAATGCAACTCTCCAGCTGATCCCATCAGGGAAAAGGATTTTCTCTTGGGTTGGTGGCTGGAATCAGAGTCAGGACGGTCCATTCCTGTGCTGAGGGACTTCAGCTCTGCTGGATGCTGTGCTGTGTGAGTTGGGAGCTTTGTCTGCCTTTCAGTGCATGCAGGAGAAGGCTGTGAAGGGATCTCAAAGCAGATCCCATGGGCAGGGACACCTTCTACTCGATCAGGCTGGTCCAAGCCCAGCCCAACCTGGATATGAACATTTCCAGGGATGGGGCAGCCACAGCTTCCCTGGGCAACATGTGCCAGGGCCTCCACACCCTCACAGACAAGAATTCCTTCCTAATTTCTAATCTAAATCATCCCTCTCTCATCTTAAAGCCATTCCCCCTTGTCCTGCCATTGCTTTACCTTGCAAAGCATCCCTCCCCATCCCTCCTAGAGAGGTTTTCCTGTTAGAGCTTTTGGGCCAGCCCTGCAGCCCAAGTGGTGCTGATGTGACTGTTCCAGTTTCAGCTGGCATTTTTGGAGTTGAATTCACATTTTTCAAGTCTGCTGGTGGTGCAGCTGCTCTCAGGTACTGTATTACCTTCTCAGTGGTGCAGAGGTTAAGTGTACATTAACAACCACTTTCCTTGGGCACTCACTCCAGCCTCACCTCTGGAGGGGTTTTTTAAAGAACTGGCTTTTCTGCAGGGTGACCTTTTCAGCCGTGAAATTATTAAAGCAGCAGAGCTCTCATCACACTTCCTTCTAAACCTTGTTCCTTCTGCTCGTAAAATAACCCGAGTAAGTCTTTGCTTTCTGTCCGAAATTAAATCATTGCAAGGAGCTTCCTGGTTCCCTGTGGGCTGTGTGCTGTCAGCCTGATGGATCTGCACGTGTCATCAGGATGTGACCCTGGCCTTGGCCTGCCCTCCCCAGGGCCGCTGTCGCCCTGGGCTGTCACAGCAGCTGCTGAGCCAGGAGAGCTCACCTTTGTTGCCTGTGGTTTATTTGTGGTACCTCATGAGGCAGGTGCATTTCTTTCCCCTTACAGGAAAGCCTTAATGAAACATCAAATTCTCATTGCCATGGGATAGAAATCTGCTTTACTTTGGGCTCAGTTTTGGGGGTTTCCCCTCCCTTGAGCATGGCTCTCTGTCCAAGTCCAACAGGCTGCAATCTGACTTGTGTGTAGGAAATACCTTTTTGGGGTCATAAAGCAGAGAGGCAGCTGGTGCTGCAGTGGGGCTGGGCTGTGCTGCTGCTCTGGGTCCTGTTCCTGACTGGGAATTGCTGCTGGTGCTAAGCAGATGTGCTAGGGCTCTGTTCCCCCACGCTGGAGTGAGGTGGTTTTTCACAGAATCACGATTTAGTTTGAAAGTGACCTCACAGACCATCCCATTCCACCCCTGCCATGGGCAGGGACACCTCCCACTGTCCCAGGGATCCCAGCCTGCCCTTGGACACTCTCAGGGATCCAGGGGCAGCCACAGCTTCTCTGGGAAATCCATCCCAGGGCCTCCCAACCCTCCCAGAGAAGAATTTCTTCTCAATATCCCATCCAACCCTTCCCTTTGTGTCCCTCCCTGAGGTGCCCTTTGCTCCTTGTCCCTTTGGGCTGGGACCTGTTCTTCCCTGTCATCCTTTTGCTGCAGCTCTGGAGATAATTATCACTTCTTTGGAGAGCAGAGGCTTCTCGAAGCGTTCACCATCTGGTCCCACTTACCACATTAATCACAGTCCAAGGAACAAACTAGCTTCGACTTGAGGTTTCCTGAGTAACTGGATTTCTCTGTTTCAGATGGTATTATTGATAAGTCTGAAGTTTTGTAAGATACCTTATGTTCCTGTCATGGCTTGAAAGGAAGAAAGCAAATAAAAATAGTCCCAAACTCCCAAATCTAAAAACAAAACTTGGGCTCCTCTGATTTTGCAGTGAAGCTTCAAAAAAACCCAGGATGTCTGCATTTCTGACAGTATTAAAATTTAAACTTTCATGACCCAAACTCAAAAATATACCTCTGGCAATATTTTAATATTGATAGGCAAAATTGTGATTCATCAACATCAAACTGTTTAATTCATTAGCCAACAACTCCCAGGCAGTGTGGGAATACATTTAAAAGAGAATGAGATGAGGCCACAAATCAATTATGCAGTCACTGCACAAATTGATAATTATGTGTCACAAAGAGCTCCCTATGTATTAACACTTTAGGACCTGGTTCCTGCCCTGGTTTTGAAGCTCTCTGGAGGCACAGGGATATGCTGTATTTTTAAATCGACTTCTCTCAGGAATGGTGGGCAGAGCCAAGTGTGAAGGACTGACGTAACTAATCCGTGCCTTTGGTGGAGGTGAAGTTTTGGAGTTCTCTGGCTCCCATCTGTGTGTGATTCTCACACATAATTGTGAATCGTCAATAACAGTTTTGTGCTGGAAAATGCTTTCGCTGCCTTGGGGAGTTTCTGCCTTGCCCACAGGGACGTGTTGACACCTGTGTCAATTTATCCTGGGAGAAATGCTGCCCTCTGAGAGTCAGCTGGAGGAACAATAACAGCTGGGGGTGAGAGAGGAGGGGCAGGCAGGTGGTGGGGAAGGTGCCCTGGGCTGTGGGGTCACCTGTGGGTGTTGCAGAGCAGCCCCGTGGGCACAGACTGTGCCAAGGGCAGCTCACATCCCAGTCACTGCAGGGACTGGGAATCCTCGCCACGTTTTTCATCAGGCCCTCCCAGTCCACATGGGAATATCCAGGGAGGAGCCCCTGGACCTGCTGTCTGTGACCCTGAAGCAGAGGTCTGTTTTCCTAGGAAGGATCCAGATATGGCAAAACATCTTGGGATGGTGGGGAAATGCCATCTGTCCCTGTGACAGAAGCTGTAGTTTTGTCTCTGCCATATTGCTGATGTTTAATGTTTAATTGCTCTGCAATGTGGTAAAGCACGAAAAAAAAAAAAAGATCTAAATTTGTCCTGGAGACATGAAAGCTGCTGGAAGCTCTGAAAGCTGGAGCTGGGAGCCAGAATGAACCACGTGAGAGCCTGAGCTGGGGCAGGATGCGCAGAATGGGGCTGGAGGGCTCCAGTGGTGCAGAACCTTTGGGGAGAAGAGCCCTCCTTGGGCTGGAGGGACACCCCAGCCTGGCCAAGGTCTGGGGACAGCTGAGCCCTGAAAGGCCCTCAGATCTCCCACCCCACACCATCATCCCCTTAGAGAGCCCTCGGGGGCTGCCAGCCTGAGGGAAATGCAGCTCTGTGCCTTGAGGACCAAAGGCCTCCAGTTCCACCCTGCCTTGCCTGGGATGCAGGGGTTTAGGTGAGGATTCAGATGGAGCCAATGTTACACATATTTGGCTGAAGAAATTTCTTCAAGAATGTTTTCCTAAATTAGGGATGATGGTGATAATGCTCCTACTTCTTGGCTCTTGCCTGCTACTGGCTGAGATTTCATCTGCTAAGAACTGTGTTTCTAAAAAGTCTCAATCTGGTTGTGCAGCTACTTCACATGGTATGTGAAAACACTTTTAACAGCACTGCAGTCAGGAGCTTTGCTATTTCCATGGTGTAGTTGATTTTGCATGTTAAGTAATTGTGTTTCTCCTCCTTGACAGAGAGGTGTAATTTTATTAAACGAGCTCTTTTTTTCTTCAAATAATATTTTCAGGGTGTTTTATGCTTTTGAATCTCTAGTGAAAGGACTAGAGGAGATATATTCCCCAAAAAAGTTCCAAAGGATGTGGGCAGGGATGCTCCCAGACCCTGGAATATTTCTGTCTCTGTTTGCTTTCTTGCAGGCTGCTCTGTGGTTTCCACAAATGCTTTTTGTAAGCTCAGTCCTCAAATGTTTCCAGGAAAGGGCTGAAAATATTTGTGAATGCCAGAAAATCTAATAATTTGGTTTTGAATTAATGAAGACACCTCACTTCCTTTATCAGGAAGGCAATTCAGGAAGAATTGCATCACTGAAAGGGTGGGGAGGCCTTGGCAGGGGCTGCCCAGGGAGGGTTGGAGTGCCCATCCCTGGAGGTGCCCAAGGCAGGACTGGCCGTGTCCCTCAGACACAAGGTGGGGATGGGGCACAGCCTGGACTCCAGGGGCTGGGAGGGATTTTCTAAAGATGCTGATTTGTAAAGTTTTAGCCATAGAATTATCCCTGTGCAGATGTGGTGGTGTCTGTAACTTGCTGGCACCAGGGAGGAAACTCACTTAGCTTGTGATTCTCCAGGTTATGTGGAGATATTTTGTGTAATTTTAGATGTCCTGGTAACTGGCAGTGATCTGTGCCATCTCCTCTGCTGCCTTCCCAGCAACCAGCTCTCTTGGAGCTGTCGTTTCTGTCCCCTGGCATCACAGCAGCACATCATCACCATGACCCTGGGGGTACTTGGGTCTGCCCATGGCTTGAACTCAGTGGAACCTTCCCTTGCTGGGGTAAGAGAAGAAAGACCCAAAACTTGGGGAGATGGACTCCCCAAGCTCCTGCACTCCTGGCAAGGTCAAAATCAGCTGGGAGTGCCTTTATCCCCTCAGCATCCTCTGGGGAGGCTGGAGAGGGAAAGGGGGGGAGCTGGTGATGCTCCCTGAGCTCAGGGGAAAGGCTGAGCTGGTTCTGGGTTGGCCGTAGTTTAGGAGATGGAACTAAGGAATGAGACACACAAAGGGTGGGCACAGCTCATTACATGGAGAAAAAACTTGTGGTGGTGTGACCCAGAGCAGGGGGGAGGCCAAGAACTCATCATTGTGTCAGTGGGGGTAATTAAGTGTCCCTGACATCAGGCCGCAGCTGGACTTGTTTCCCCTGTGCTCCCGTGCAGCCTTTGTGCTATTGGTTATTTTCTTGACTTTTTTCTTGCCTTTGGTTGCTTTTCCACAGCAGTTTGTGGGGGCAGAGGTCTCCATGGAGCAGGGCTGGGGCTGTGAGGCTCTTCCCACTGCAATGCCACCCACCCCAGAGCTGGGTGCTGAGGTGGTGCCAGTCGTGCCCCGGGCTGGGAGGTGACAGGGCAGGGGCTGCTCCCCACGGCAGGCCCACAGTGACCCTCAGTGTCCACAAGGACTTCAGAGACTGGAAGGAGCAGGGGGTGGAGGAGGTACCCCTATGCAGAGCTGTGGGGCTGCTTTGGGCTCCCTCTCACTTCACATCAGCCCAGTGCTGCTGCCTGGCTCCTTAAATCCCAACTGGGAAATGTACACTGGGCACAGGAGGAAGCACTGAGGCTCCACAGCTCTGCCTCACGTAACGTGTGGAGAGCCAGGACACCAACACGGGAATATCCAGCTCATTCCATGGGGACTGGGATCTGTGGGTGCTGCTGGTGTGGTGGCTGAGCCTGCTGCTCCCCTTTCACAATGCACAAATGGTTGAAGTGAAGCAGCATCTCGATGCAGATCATTTGGTACAAAATCATAATAATTTCAGCAATGGATTGTTTAATTCCTACAAATGCACACAAAAGCAGCAATGCAGCGTGTGGTGGCTCTTGTGGGTGCTGGGGGCAAGCAGACTCTGCTTTGATGGGGTGAGAGCAGGAGACACCTGCTGAAAAGGCCCCAAAATTGAATAATAGCCTGGGGGATGAGGCCCAAGATTGCAGAGGTGCCCTAACTGGGGTAAATGGGCTCCTCTCAATCCATTCCCTCTCTAGAAGATTTTAAATTCTGTGTCCAAACCATGCTTATTCCAGCTGCCATTTGCATAAAGCCTTAACCATTAATCTCTGTTTCTAGTGATGTTCATCTGGGAGGTGGGGTGGATGCAGTCTGACAGCTCTGGCTGAACAGGGATGAGGTGTTTGGGTTTCCCACACAGCCAAACCTTCACCTTCCTCCAGACAAAACGTTTCTCCACTCATCTTCTGCAGGGAGGAGGAAATGAGCTTTTTCAGGGCCCCTTTGAGAGGCTTCATTCTCCAACGTGATGTGACAACACTGGATTTCTCTTGATGTTAACGTTGTTGGCCCAAGTTTGCAGAGCGGGCGTGAGAATATTGTTTGTTTCTACTGAAAATGAAAACAAGTTGCTCAGGGTGAGACAGCAGCAGAATTTATCTGCAGGCGTGTGAAGGCTGTTTTGACAGGAGGCATTTGGGTTTAGGGTGAGGTGGTTTTGGTGTGCAGGTGCTCTCTCGTGTCTGTATTCTGCTCAAGATCTGTTTGGGTGAATGAGAAACAGGAGTGAAGGAGCAAACAGGGACAACTGTGCTGTCCCCCCAAAATATGTGAGTCAGAGCCCTCCAGAGGGGCAGCGGGTGGTTACGTCAGGTTAAACATCCCAGACTAAGGCTTCAATTATTTTGCCTCTGTTTTGGAAAGCAGCAGTAAGACCCAGAGAAACACTGAGAGCCTACTCTGAGCCAAGAAAATGTTTACAAATCCCCCTGTAACAACCAAATCAATAAATCCATACACCTTGCTCTGGCCTCTTGGAGTCACAGGAGCCACAAATAGCTGGTGGTTGGTGCAGGTGTTTGTGGAGGAGCTGGTGGTTCTTGTTTGTTTTCCTTTTCCTCTCTCTGGCATGAGGAAGATATTTGTTTAAGAAATGAAAAACATACAAAACACATTTTGGCAAGAGCAGGTTTCTGCAGCGTTGCTTTTGCGAGTGTTGAGACATTGGAATAACCCGAAAAACAAACCCAGGAGTTGTGAGGGCCACAGCAGCTGGGATTGCATTGCAGATGGAGGCAGAGAGGCCTGGAGACCAATTTATGGGGACATTGCCATGCCCTGGGAAGAGAGGCTGGAGTGCCCAGGGGCTGCTCTGCACTGCCTGGCAAAGGGATGGATGGAGGGAGGGAGGGAGGGAGGGAGGGATGGATGGATGGATGGATGGATGTCTCCTGGAGCACAGGTGGGAGCTGGGGCTGCAGAAATGCAGGGGTTTGAAGCTTCATTGGCCTCCTTTCTCCCTCTTGTTAGATGCTTCCTGCTGGTGTCAGGCCAGGCAGTGGCTGCAGCAGCTCTCCATGGCCCTGGGCTGGCTCTGGGTGTGCAGTGCTGGGCGTCTGCCTCTGCATGTCCAAAACACCAGAAAAGCTGCCCCAGCAGATGTTTTCCTGGCAAATGCCACCCTCCCCACTGCTGGTCACAACTGGCTGTGCTTTGGCAGCCACCCAGAGCCACTGTGCCCTGCTCAGACACGGAGCTGTGTCTGACCACGCCTGGCATCGTGGGGCCAACCCAAAGGTCTCCTCAGCCGCTGCTTAGGGAGCCCATCCCTCCTTTGGCTGGCTCACAGCCCCACTCGTGGTCCTGGTGCGCGCCCTCCTCAGCCTCCCTTGCCTCAGGACCAGCCACACTTCCATCCCTGGGGAGGGGGATGAGCTGCAGGTGCCTCACCTGTGCCCAAAGGCAGCTCCCAGCACAGTGTGGGTGTCCCCAGAGGGGGGATCAGCTCTGCCCCAGCTCTGGAGGGGGGTCTGGCCAGTGCAGGGGCTCCCCAAAATCTCCTGCTCTGAGGCAGTTTCTGCACTGGGAAGTGGCTATGGGAGCCACCAGGGAATGATGAAATAAATTACAGCAAATGGATTTACAAAGTCATTGCTCTGGGACAGCCAGTGACCAACACCAGGACTGTGCTGGAAAGGTAAATGAGGAAAAAACAGAGAGAATTTGGGTAAGTGACTAATTCTAATTTCCAGATTCCATTGTCAACAATAAACTCTTAAATACGCAGCGCAGACAAGTGAACCTCTGTGCCTTGCTTGTGTTTGATGTGCTAAGCATAAATATTCAGTTCAGCCTCTCCAGAAAACATGAGGTTTTACACAAGAACAACTCTCCCAGATGAGCAGGATTTATAGCTCCAAAATGGTCTGGTTTCATCATTTGCAAAAGCTTTAACCTTTCAAGCATTTCCAAACCTACTTTTGCATGCAGGGAGTAGTGATGCAGAGACATTAACATTAAAACTTTGTGTGTCTCCAGTGAATATTCTTACAACAAGGAGCATAACACAGCCTTTTTCTTATTTCATTTTCTAATATTTCAGTGCTGTTTGCTTCCATGGAAGGAAAAAAAAAAGAATAATATATTCTTATAAAATTAACAAATACTGCAAAGCTTTAGATACCAATTAGGATGAATAATTTAGCATGCAGATACCAGTGCATGACAACTCTATGCCTCGCTTGCCTGAGCACCAGCTTCTGGTGGAACCTTGAGGCAGGGTTGTTGAAGCAGTTCACCCTGCCCTGAAGGGCCCTTTTAATGCATTTTTAGATTTCCTTTCAGTCTTCAGGTGATTCTGTCATTGCCTGGAGAAACCAACCAACTAAACAAAGAGAAGTAAGAGCAGCTGGAATAAATCCTGGCACCCTTGGTGACCTGATGTCACACACAGCAGCACGGGTCAGGTGTTCAGCTCAGTTCCACCCTTAACAGTTGCACACAGCTCAGGTACCGAGCTCCTGTCTCAGTGCTTCCCATCTGGGAATCCTGGGGCTGTGGGGTGTCTGCTGCCCCTGTGCCAAGGGCACACGGCTCTGCATTGCCTCCCCTTGGCTGTCGGTCCTGGCCAAGGGATGCCCAGATCCTGCCCAGAGAGCTGCCAGCACTGCCGTGTCCCAGTGCTGTGATCCAGTGTCAGTACCGAGACAGCTGAGGTGTCTCCATGTCCTCGCAGTGGAATTCAGCAGGATTAGAGCCCACACACCAGGGTCCTGGAGCGATATCAAATATTCAGCACTGAAATAATGACTCACTTGAGTGGTCCAGGCGAGTGTCAGGGCTGCCCTCCATCAGCAGTGGAGTGGTTACAGTGATTTTTAGGGACAGCTGGAATAAACTGAATGGATAACAGACTCCTCACTGCCGTGATGCTCCGAGTAAAACAGCGTGAATCCTCCCCCGCGGCGGAGTTGGAGTGGCTGAAGGAAGCGGCTCCCGCTCAGATCCATTGGAGCTGTCCCAGGTCCTGCACCTTGGGAGATGGACGGAAAGGCTCTGAGGAAATGGGGCACAGAGAGTGAGGCACCTTTGAAGAGCTGCATCCCAGTGGCTGTGGGCAACCTGTGCCAGAGCCTCATCATCATCATCACAGCCAGGAATTTCCTCCCAGTAGACCATCTAACTGTGCCCTCTGGCAGTGGGAAGCGATTCCCCCTTGTCCTGTCACCCTTTGCCCTTGTGCAAAGCCCCTCTCCAGCTCTCTTGTAGTGAATTCTTATATGATTTTTTTAACACAAGGCTGCATGTCATCTGGAGAAATGCTTGTCCTGCCTTGGCCATGCTCTCTGGATTTGGTGCAGGAGGCTCTGGAGGAAATGTTCTGGCCTGTCCTCAAGCAGATGGACTGGGGAAAAAAGTGGAGACAAATGGAACATTCCTTATTTTGGTGGAAATAGAATAGAAGACGATCACCTGGAAGGTAAGGCTGGTGAATCGCTGGCTCAGTGGCAGCAGCTCTTCAGAAAAGGATCTGGGGCCTCCCATGACTTGTAAGATGGCCAGAATTCAATGGAATTAGGGTGAGAAAACCAGTGGGGGGACACCTGTGAAGAGATACAAACTCCAAGCCAGGGGAACATCCCCTCTAGCTCCCTCAGGGATATTTTAACCCACAATTATGGAGCAGAGGCTGTGACTTGGGCAGTGCTGGCATGAGCTCTCCAGAGGGAAATGCAGTGATCCCACAGCAGCTGAAGGCAGAGCTCTCAGACAAGGTGATGCCTCTTCAGAGCTCCATTCAGGGGAAGGTCACTGTGACCTGTGAAATGGTTCAGCCAAACCTTGGGCTGCTCGAGGCCTGTCAGGAAATTCTGTGTCTGGCTGAAAATCAAATCACCTGCTTCCCAGAAATGCACCATGTCAGTGTGTTCCTGCACGGCTCCATGTGGCACTGCCTTGGCTCTTTAATAAATCTCTGTAGTAAATGTCACTCACCACAAAATTATATATTTGGAATAAAGTCCAAAGTCTCAGCATGCACAGTGTATTGTCCTTGTGTCTGAGTCTGTGGCCTTTTATCCTGAATTGGAAGTAGAACAATTGAACAGGAACTTTTGGAGTGTTCTGGAGTTCTCAGCTGCCACCACCCACTGCATCCAGCCAGCAGAATTCCAGCTCTTTCCATCAGATATGTCGTGTATGAACATAATTGTGCATGCATATACATAAAACATACACATAAGCTGTCATGGTGCTTGCCCTTGGCTTGGGCCTGGGAGCAGAGCCCTGAGCTGGCCCTGGGTCCCAGCAGCTCTTCCCACAGTCTCAGGGCTGGGATGTTCAGGAGCCTGGATCTGCCTCTCTGGGTGCAGCCTCCTCCTCAGCTCCTCAAGGAAGTTCACGTAGCATCAGACAACAGGCCCTTGGAATATGTTTCATGCTCCCCAGTCCTCATCCCAGTGGCTTTGTCCCTGCTCAGCTGGGATTAGCTGATTTGTGTTGGTTGAAATGGAGCTCTGTGTGTCCTCATCATTGTGAGGGGGGTGAGGACCCTGTTCTGTTGGAGATCCTTGGTGGTCCCTGACTTCTGGGAAAGCACGTGGCTGCACACCAGGGCTGCTGTGGACAGGAGACCCTCCTGGAATATTAATGACCAGCACCTCCTGCCCACCCATGGACACGTATCTCTGGCCAGGGAAGAGGGAATGTTGTGTTGTGCCCCAGCAGTGGCACCTCCTGCTCTCCAGCACATCCCTCAGCAAACAGTGGAAGCAGGAGGGGACCCTGTGATGCCACTTGCCAGCCCTCCCTCAAGCACCAGCTGCACTGGACCCAGTACTCCTGGAGCCAGAGAGCCAACAGGAGATGGAGGTGGCCTTTCTCATGGCTTTCCCTGGAACAGGGCTGAGAATCTGTGCTGAGACCTCGATGGCTTTGCACTGCCAGAGGGCAGGGTTACATGGGATATTGGGAAGAAATCCTTCCTTCTGAGGGTGGGCAGGCCCTGGCACAGGTTCCCAGAGAAGCTGTGGCTGCCCCTGGGTCCCTGGAAGTGTCCAAGGGCAGGTTGGGATCCCTGGGACAGTGGGAGGTGTCCCTGCCCGTGGCAGGGGGTGTAATGGGATGGACTATGAGGTCCCTTCCCATCCAAACCAGTCTGTGATTGTGTGATTCTAATTGCTGACTTTTCTCCTACTGATGCCCCCCCTGCTCTTCACTGCTCCTTTTATCTCACGGAACATCAGAGTGACAACATCCTACTTATTCCAGTGTTCCAAACATTGATGCCTCCTGAGGTACTCAGTCTGGAGGAAGCTGTGTTTTATTTTGATTGTAATCCATTTAATGATGAAGGAACCCAAAGCAGGTGGTTTTCAGAGTGTTTAGATGCACGAGGCATATGTCTGGCTGTCATAACAGTTTGCCTCATTACATGGGGATACAATCCCAGGAAGTTGATGTATTGCCTACAAAGGGAGCAGCAGCAGCAGGGAGTGGTGCAGTCCTGTTTGTCTGGAGCATGTGAGACCTCGTCTGAATCCCTCAGAGTTCAACTGAGGCCAACAGAAGAATAATAATATCAATTATTTCGCTGTAAAAGAAACACTATCTCAGTGCCTTTTGAATCTTTTTACTGTTTTATAGCCTTGAGCATCTATTTACTAATGCTTTGTGCTTTACAAGGTTGAAGTTATAATGCTCCTTTTCTCTTTGTTTACTTTAAATTTTTGCTTTTGTTTCTGCTTGTGTTGGTGGGAGATTTTTGTTTGTTTTTTCCTGTTACCCTGAGGCTCTTCAGTACTTTAAATTACATATGTCACCTGGATTATCACCTATATCATTGGAATTTCTCTGCAAATTCAGCTTTATCTGCAAGTGGCAATATAAATGGATTATCTATGGCCTACAAAGCCTGTTCTCGAGGACATCACAGATCTCTGCCTGAGCCCCAGGTTTGCTGACATGTTCTCACAGGTGAGTTGGTTGTTGGGGTTCCTGGGGGCAGCAGGGAGGCAGGTGGGGATCCCACCACAGACCACGTGAATTTGGAGCCTTGCTGCAAGGTCAGGGTCTTACTCAGGCCTAAGGAATAGTTGTTTGTAATTTAGTAAGTGATAAAAGCAGCCATTGCAGAGGCAACTGCTGTGACTGACCTCAGCCCATCCATAATATCCCACAGCATTGTCAGGGAGCCCTGTCTGAGCAGCTGCTCCTGCTGCCCAAGGAGAGCATTTGCAACGAAAGGCTTTGCTGCAAATGAAGTAATTATATTTTCATTACTCAGGGGCTATAATAAGACGAAACTCAGGCGATGACAATTCTGGAGACACTGCACTGAGGCTCCAGTGGCCCTGTAAAATAGGATTAATTAACTTTCCACCAGCAGCAGTGAGCTGGCCTGGCCTGTCCTGTCAAGGACACTGTGCTCCATGGGGACACAGGGACCTGTGGTGACACACGACTGCAGGAACTGTCTTTGGGTGGGAGAATGATGAGCTGCCTGGAATCCATGCGGGAAATCAGGGGTTAAAGAGAACTGAGGATGCCACAAACATATTAATATGTACTGTGGAGCCCAGGGTTTCCCTGTGTGAGGTCTCAAGTGCTGGGAAGTGCTGTCAGCCCTCCCACATTTTCTTTATTTCCCCTCTGTCTCTGTGCTGGAAACACGAGTTGGGGCATAATTTACCGAGGTGGATTAAAATGAACAAAAAGCAAGGCAGACACCCTAAAGCCAAATAAACAAACCCGAGAACTGGGCTCCTGCCACACCTGTTGTTTATCAGGTCAGATCTTAATTGCAGCACTTAGATGTGATTAACAGGTGTCTTGATTACCCTGCCAGAAATAAACCCTGCTCGTTCGGGAGGCTTTTATGTCCTGGAGAGGGAAGCAGCCCCAGGAAGGCTCCTGGGCACAGCAGTTGTGCCAGTTGCCCGACGAGCTCCTTGCCCAGAGCTCTGGGGTGGCTGGTACTGTCCCCGAGCCCTGTCAGCTCTGTCATTGCCGCTGGTGACAAGGTTAGAGCAGCACCCTGTGTTTGTCGTTCCCTTACAGCACCGGAGGCTGTCAGGTTCCCCTGGGGAAAGGGTTTTCCATCAATTAAAGAGATCCAAGCAGGAAACCTCTGGCCTCACACAGTAATTCCAGGCTGCCGGGGGGAATCGGGAGTGTCCTGTAAAAAAGCCGTGAAGCAGTGCCAGGAACTCTGCCATCCTGCCCCCACATCTGGGGACGCAGTGAGGATGGGGAGGATTCCTGGGGTGGGGAAAGTGGAGGAAGGGAAGGAAAGGAGATTTTCTGCTCTCAGTGTTTCCCGCACTGAACTCGTGTTTCTCCTGGCAGAGAGTTCCTGCTCAGCGCTGCTGCAAAGCAAAACTCCAGCACTGATTGGTTTGTTTTGGGGTTTTTTTTCCCCCTAGGTCAGGGATGGGAGGTGTTTGCTTTCCTTTCCTGTAGGAAAAAACCCCAGAGCTTTCAGTTTTATGCAGCAAAGCGTCCCCTCAGCAGCTGACAGTCCGGGACAGCTGCATCCCCTGGGCACTGCTTGGCTGGCATACAGGAGACTCCTGGCCAAACCCAGGCTGAGTGCCAGGCTGTGCCCTCATGGCTGGCCTTGCCCTGGGGAGCTTTGGAGCAGGGGGAAGTTATTTGGGGACAGTATAAAAATGTGTGTCATGAAAAAAAAAAACAACTGTACTTTTCCTCGAAAAATACTTTGTTGCCGCAAATTTTTGCTTCCCCCCAAAAAAATCCCTCCCCAGACCACCAAAAGAGCTCCTACACCCAACTTGTAACCCCCGTAATTATTTTGAGAGGGAAGGATTCTGCTTCTCCTGCTGGAAGAATCTCCAAGTCCAGAGCTCTGGTGATGTGTGAAACTGTAAGAGGACACTTTAGGAAACAGCCCTGGACTCCTCGGGATCCATATGGTGCCTTTCCAGCCCAGGGAAGCTGGGTGGGCACAGGGCCCAGTGTGTGCCCATAGCTGTGTCACGGGTCCCTGGCTGGGGGGGACTCAGGGAAAGGAGCACAAGGAGCAGATGGATCTGCCGTGGGGAGCAAGGGGCTCAGGGCTGGGCTGTTCCTGCCCCACATGGACCTGCTGTGGGAGCAGGGGGCTCAGGGCTGGGCTGTTCCTGCCCCACATGGACCTGCTGTGGGGAGCAAGGGGCTCAGGGTGTGCTGTTCCTGCCCCACATGGACCTGCTGTGGGGAGCAGGGGGCTCGGGATGGGCTGTTCCTGCCCCACATGGACCTGCTGTGGGGAGCAAGGGGCTCAGGGCTGGGCTGTTCCTGCCCCACATGGACCTGCTGTGGGGAGCAGGGGGCTCAGGGCTGGGCTGTTCCTGCCCCACATGGACCTGCTGTGGGGAGCAGGGGGCTCAGGGCTGGGCTCTGGCTGCCCAGGATCCTGCCAGGCTCACCCAGCTGTGCTGGACGCCCTCGGATGAGCTCCCAGTGCCCTTGGCTGACTCGTGGGGAATACAAGGGAGTAGGGGCTGTGCCAGGAAAACACAGATGTGCATGAGAGGAGAAGGGCATTTCCTTGGGCTCTTGGCTGCCGATGTCTCCTCCTGCTGGAGCTGGGATTACCAGCTGATGGGCTGCACTGCATCCCTTGGCTCCGTGAAGTCACATTTGTGCGGACAAACCCTTCACAGTGCAGGAAGGGCCTGGAAAGCTCTTAATGCTCAGCACATCTGCCACTGGCACAAAATGTAGAGAGGATATTGCAGTCTGGGTTTGGTTTTCTTAAACAATAATAATAGTAATGATAGTAGTAATAGTAATAATGGTCTTTTCCCCCTAGAGACTCACAACAATTTGAAACAATAATCCTGTTGGTTACTGGTTCCTCTCTCCTCTGTTTTAGGCAGGTTTTGGTTTGTCACTTCCAGCTGAAGCTCAGGGACCCCATGTGCCCCTTCCAGAGGATGGCTCCAGTGGTGTTCCTGCACCAGGCAGGGATGTGTGTCAGTCCCCAGCCCTTCACCAGCCTCCCCTGGAGCAAAGACCTCACCAAAGGCAGGATTTTCTCTGCTGTTCCCAGCAGACAGGTGTTGCAGGGCACAGGCAGAGAGTGAGCAGAGCCCAAAGGAGCTGCTTCCCTTCTCTCGTGTAAAGGCAGCTGTGGGATCACCTTGGTTCGTTAGAAACCATTCTCATTAATCCACAATCTCTCTCTTCTTCTTATTTCCCACAAACAGGAACTGGATGTGGTTCAGAAAGGTGTCAGTGGTTCTCTGTTTGTCTGTCCCTTGTCACCTGTGCACAGCTGCCTGCAAATGTTCTGCTTTGGGAAGAGCAGGTGTCTCATCGTGACACTCTCTACTGCTCTTCCCTAATAACCTAATAATCACACTTTTCCTCATTCTCAGTTAAAGCACAATAATTCAGTCTCTCCTTGGCCTGTACCTGCTCCAATTCACTGGGGCTTTATCCACAGATTACTGGATTTACAGATTACAGAGCCAGAAGGGACCAGTGATACTTTCCTCCTAACAGAGGCCTCAGGAGGTCCTTCAGTGCCCTCTTGGATGAGCAAGAGAACTGCTGAACAACAGCAACAACAGCAAAATCAATCTTACCCTGATTCCAAAATTCCCAGGCCCGTGGTAAATTTGCTGGATTCTTAATTGCTCTTGTAGAGGAGCAGCCTGTTTGTCCCCTTGACAGTGGTGCCTCAGCTTCCACTGGCACTTCCCGAGGCCTCTGCCATGCAGGAGCTGTTGACTCCCCATCCCTGAAGTGTCCACAGTCAGGCTGGAGCAACCTGGGAGAGTGGAAAGAGTCCCTGCCCATGGCAGGGGGTGGAGGGAGATGGGCTTTAAGGTCTCTTCCGTCCCAAACCATGCTGAGACTCTATGATTCCATGAAAATTCACTTTTCCCACGTTTCTGCTTCCTCGGGAGGTGTCCTCAGACTATCCCATCTGCCCTTCTCTCTCCCAGCAGCAGTTCTACCAGGATGTGCCTTTGATGCTGGTTTTGGGCTTTTCCATTATTCCCATTCCCACGGAGCCTCCCCAGGCTCCAACACTCCTCTGGGACACTGCCCCAGCCTGAAGTTTCCTTGAGCACCTTGTGAGACTTTTAAAATGGGAATCTTGCCCAAAATGAGCTAATTAGATCGGCAAAGCAGCTTCGATTATATCTTGTTCTTGTAGCTGTCTCTTGATTAACTTCCACAGCAGCTGCTCTGTTCCATTTCCCGGTGATGTTGGGCTGACAGGTCTATAATTATCTGGGCCATGCCGTGTGCTCTGTGCTGCAATACTATTACACTTCCTTTCCTCTCACTTTGTGCCAGACATCCACAGTGAGATTTCGAGTCAGCTCTTACAAAACGCTCCGAATGTTACCTCACACACAACTACAGATATCCATAGATCCCTTTCCATGGAGGGCGTGGCAGATCTGCACCCCAGACAACTGTCACCTAAAGCCATACAAAACCCGGTGGGAATTTGTGAGAGACACATTACTGTGGTTTTGCCACGTCTGACATGAATTCCCCCAAAAGAGAGACCACCTGGCACTCAGGGAGCACCATGAACCATCGTACATCCCATCCGTGTCTTTAGTTGAGGGACGATGAAGTATTTCCAGCGCATGTGGGAAGCAGAGGCCGGTGGATGTTGGGATGTGGATGGGCTTGGCCTCGGCTGCCTCACCCACCGCTCTCGTCTTTAACATTTGTTTAACGCTGTCTTTGTCCATCGATCTCCCGGTGTTTGAACTGCGAAGGAGTTAATTGCTTTTCCCACTTCTGCTGGTAGCTATCACTGTGATCTAATAGAAAACTGAACTTAATTAGGCTTGTTCCAGGGAGATTAAGAAGGCCTTTTGCACCTACAGTATCTATGGCTTAATGAAGTGTGCGTGAGAGTGTCTCGTTAATGTGTCCTCAGAGGGGACAGGGCAGTGTCACCGCTGGCTGCCACTTCCAGCCCGGTCAGTGACCTCCAGCATTCCAGCTGTGTTCATCCAGCCAGCTGTGCTTCTGGACACGCAACACAGAGGGTTTAATGCCCAAAGTCACACTGCTGGTAATGCAGTGAAGGAGCAGAGGAGGCTCAGCCTTTAATTGCACACTTATCAAACAGCGAAACCACTTCAGGTGTGTTGGCTTTACCTGAATCTAAGAGTTAGCAGAAAATATCTTCAAGAACAGAAGTGTTTTGACAGAAATATCTCTGAGCACTCTTACCTAAATATGGATAAAATTCAGTATTTATATGTGTACAGGTAAATATTGCTCCCCAACCTGTCACTACAGGCCTATCTGACTAAGCAGATGCAGGTGCCAGTTCCTGAGGTGTTGCAGGATTTCCATCTGAGCCTGACAAGCTTAGGAAAATCAGGCTGTAATAATAATTTGAATTTCTGGCCTGGCCTGCAGAGCTGCACCAGTTCACTTTTGGGCACACTGCAGGCGGGGAGGAGGCTTCCGGAATTTCCCGGCTGCTAATTGAATCCCAGAGGATTTAGGGAAAAAAAATAGTGGGGAGCAGAAAAGATGAAAGAGAAACCCAAATGAAGCTCTGCGGCGTGTGTTCAGGAAATCCTTTTCAATGGAGATTAAAATAACAAAGTACCTGCAAACAGCCTTTGTGCCGAGCGGTTCCTGAGGTCAGGGAACACAAATACCTGGATTGCCCCTTTCGGCTGGAGGAAAAGTCAGTTCCCTTTGCTCCGAGGGACCCGGAGAAGCACAGGGTCCTTGGGGAGGAGCAAGTCCTGCGCTCCTCACCCGTGGCTGGGTTTTCTTTTCGCCGCTGGTTTCGGAGTGGGACAAAAGGACAATTTTCCCCAGCTGTCACTGGAAGCAGCGGAGATTTGCATCCAGCCGCCAGAGAGGGGATGTTTAAAGTGGGAGTGAGGATGCCCGGGACGTGAATGCTGGAAGGTGTGCGGGAGAGAGCCCAGGAGATCTGTGCCACTTTCTGCTTTAATTGCATTCGAGATGCACCGAGAGCTTCTGCAAAACCCAGGCGGCTTCCAGAGCCTCCTGCTGCCTTGAAAGAAGGGACTGAGTTCTTCCCCCTTCTCCATCTCCCTAAAAGCAATATAAGGACCCCTGTGACCCCAAAGGCAGTGACCAGCTAGGCCAGAGTAATGCAGGTCCAGCAGAGCAGCAACAGAAAGCTCTTAGTGCCTATTAATTAATTATTAACCCATTAATGCCGGCCCCTTGCGGGAGTGATGCATTTTCTTATTTTAACCCCCTGCAGGAATTCATTCTCCCGAAATCCGCCATTTCCTTTCCTCTATTCAGGAAGGTTATTTATTGTTGAGTTGTGAGACTCTGGCTGGCAGCCCAATCCCACAGGGGATGGAGATCCCTTAGCTGGGACATGTGTCCCCACCTGTACCCTGTCCCTGCCCATGGAATCCCACAATGGGTTGGGTTACAAGGGACCTCAAAGCCCATCCAGTGCCACCCATGGGCAGGGACACCTCCCACTATCCCAGGCTGCTCCAACCTGGCCTTGGACACTCCCAGGGATCCAGGGGCAGCCACAGCTTCTCTGGGAAATCCATCCCAGGGCCTCCCCACCCTCCCAGCCAGGAATTCCTGCCCAGTATCCCACTGAACCCTGTCCTGCTTTAGCCCAATACCCGCCCTGGGCTCCCAGCCATGCTCCTGCCCCTGCCTCCTTCTCTGCACCAGCCCTGAGATGTCCAGCTGCCAGGAGTCCTCTGCCACTGTCCCCACTGCCAGCCTGTCTGCAGCCACCAAACCTACGTGGGAAGTAAATCCTTTTGTTTGGAGGATCAATGTGACAGCCATCCTCATCACCTCCAAGCACACACATCCCTCATTGCAGAGGTAAAAATGATGTTGCTTAAAATGTCTTTTCCTTCAGTGTTTCAAAGGCAACTAACAATGAAAAAGCATCCAGAAGAGAGGAGAATAAATTGATATTTAAGACCTTCATATTGAAAACCAAAGCATACCCCATCGCAGGTGATGTTTTTATTTATCACTGATGGGCTGCTTTTATTTACTACAAACTCTAAAAGCAGAAGAACAGTGAGAATCAATACTGGGAAAAAAAACCCTCACTCTTGCTCTGGGTAATATGATTTAGCACAGATTAAAAGTAAATTTGGATATTCCCTCTCATTAATGTTTTTACCAAAATGATCAGAATATTGATAATTTGCTTGCACAACTATTAGGACAATTTCTGAAATGATTACCCAGCAGGGAGGCTGTGATGGAGGGTTGAGCATAACAAACCACTATGGATTAAAGGCTTCAGGGAGACCTTAGAACCCCTTCCAGAGCCTAAAGGGGCTCCAGGAGAGCTGGAGAGGGACTGGGGACAAGGGCTGGAGGGACAGGACACAGGGAATGGCTTCCCACTGCCAGAGAACAGCGTTATGAGGGAAAATGGGAAGGAATTCCTGGCTGGGAGGGTGGAGAGGCCCTGGGATGGATTTCCCAGAGAAGCTGTGGCTGCCCCTGGATCCCTGGGAGTGTCCAAGGGCAGGTTGGGATCCCTGGGACAGTGGGAGGTGTCCCTGCCCATGGCAGGGGGTGAAACTGGGTGGTCTGTGAGGTCCATTCCAACCCCAATCATTCTGCAATTCCTTGATTTCCCAAGATGTCCAACAGATCCCTCTCTGGTCTCTGCCCTCGGGACAAGCAGATTCTGCAGGGTAAAATCAACATGTAAAATCAACTCCAAAGCTGCTCCCAGCACAGTGGTGCCCAGACAGACATGGCCATGCATGAAGGTCCTGCTGTCCTCTCACACTGGCCCCGCAGCCTCGGGGCTCCCAGTTGTCACAGGACTTACAACAGATGGAAAAATCCATGGGCTGTGCAGCTGGGACAGCGGGTCCCATTGCCCAGGGGTTCCAGTAGAGAAATCCAGTGCCCTGGGAGCTAATCCATAGGACAGTGATGGTTGTCTTTGGAAGCAAATGATTACTGCTGGGTGTGGTGGTGGAGTCTGACACGTGCCCTGGGCCTTGGGCAGGGGGAGATGAGCTTCACCTCTGTAGGGCTGCCTCAGGCCAGAGGCTGCACTTACAGCTGGGCAGGGAGAGATGTAGGGACCCTCCACCTCTCCTCCACCTTCTCATCTTCTTAAATTAACTCTGAATACATTATCCTTTCCTGTTGAACTTGAGGGTCTGAGGAACAGCTCAGAAAAACCTCGTGGCAAAAGAGATTTCACATCAGCACCCCCAGGAAGCCCTGAGCCTATCTGTGAGCAGCTGAGTCTCCTCTCAGGGTCCTGATGCAGGAATGGAGATGTCACCTGTCAGGGACACTGTGAGGGACAGTGCCACTGCTGTGTCACCTGCCTGTGCTCCACACAGGCAGCTGGAGACACTCCCTGGGGTTAGAGCTCATCCAAATGACAGTGCAGAAATGCAGGTGGAGGTGACATGAGGTTCAAGAGTTTATCTGTGTCTGTTGTCAGAGCAGGGAACACCTGGTGCCTCCCTGACAGCGCTGCCGTGTCTGCTGAACCGTGTCCTGGGCTGTGGGAACTTCCCCAGGGTGACAAGGGACCATCCTCACTCTGTGCCCTCTCGTCACGTCAGTGCCTGCTCGTGGTTACCCACAGAGCCATTCCCGAGGCATCTCTGAGTCTCATCCCTGCCTGGGCCACCCAGGGCTCCCTCCAGGGGACCTGACGTGTCCCATGAGAATCCCTGTGTGTGCTGACAGCCTGGGGAGGTGGTCCCCTGGTCATCCCAGTCTGTCCATCCCCCTCCGTGTGTGCTCCTGCTCCCCAATCCTCCCAAAGCCTCAGCAGCGGCTGGTGCCCACCTGGCCCTGCAGCTCCTCAGGGGGGCTGGGCTGTGCTGTGGGGACACCTGAGCCACAGACTTTGTGAGAAACATGCCACATTGCCCTTCATTTAGTGAGTCTTACTCCTGTTCTCCCTCTTGCTTGGACAAGGAAGAGAGTTTGAAGAAGTTTACGTGGGGGTCTTTGGGGGTTGATGGAGTATTTGACTGTGGCAACAGGCTGACCAAGTTCATGTGGGTGTGTAACTGTGCTGTGTGTCCTTGCCGTGACTCTGAATGTCAGACCACTGGATCTGTCCCTTGGGAACATGGATAAAAATGCCTGAAGTCACTGGGGCTTAAAATCCCATCTCCTACTGCAAGGCCTCGTGGAGCTCAGGGCAATCCTTCTCCTGTCTCTCCAGAGATGAGCAGTTGTGTATGGTCCATTACTGAGGTGCTTGAGCAAGTGTTTACAGGGAGAGAGAGCAGGGTATAAAACTGAAAGGTTAAAAAATAGCTGCAGGGTTTTCATCTCCTTGTAAAGGTGAAGCTCACGGTGTGTTTTACCTCCGGCTTGTACTTTTTTAAAGATAAGGCTATGCAGATAAGGTTGTAAAGCATGAAAAAGCATTTCTGAGAAACACTAATTTTAAAAGTGATGTCGGAATGTGTAAGAGAGCAAACAACCCTGCGTGGCTTATTGCATGACATGGCTGTTGAGAAGAGGAGAAAATGTGGAATAATCTATGAAATGAGTATGACAGACATTTTCAGACAGAAACTATAATAGCAAGACTGCACATTTACATTTCATTTGTAGATTTCTGTATGTAAGAGTAACAGGCTACTGGTGAACTATTGCAATTATTACATTGAACATGAATCCTTATGATCAATGAAAGGCGCGGACAAGGAAACACTGCTACGATACAGTAGGTTGGGAGTCTGAAGTTGCAGTTTTTGCTTCCCTGGCCCCGCAGGGTGGATGTTGGTCCAGGAGCTCCCTCGGGGAGCTCTGTGCAGGGCTCTGCGGGGGCTCAGCCCAAGTACCCCCCCCACACGGCACCGTGGGGTGGGCACAGGAGCCTCCAAAGCGGCCGTGATGTGACTGATGGATTGTCCTGGAAAATGGGCTCCTGGTGATGTGACGGATTGTCCTGGAACATGGGCTCCTGGTGATGTGGCGGGTTGTCCTGGAACATGGGCTCCTGGTGATGTGACGGGTTGTCCTGGAACATGGGCTCCTGGTGATGTGATGGATTGTCCTGGAACATGGGCTCCTGGTGATGTGATGGATTGTCTTGGAACATGGGCTCCTGGTGATGTGGCGGGTTGTCCTGGAACATGGGCTCGCTGGAGGAGTTGCTCGGGCAGCTTGAGTCCGGCCGTGCTCAAGGGAAGGGAGGATGGGCAGGGTGATTTCGCTCTCTGATGTGCTGTAATAGCCTCCGAGTACTGGCTGAGCCCAGGAGCAGTAGTTAAGAGCCAGCCTGAGGCAATGATGTTCCTCCTCGCTGCCTTAGATCCGCTCCGCATCAGCCACCTGCGGGAAGCAGCTCCTGGGTTCAGCCATCCTCCCATCCCAGCACTAGGGACAGCTCCCTCTGCTCTGCCCCCCACAGCCTCCTGTCCAGCTGGGGAACAGAGGGAAAAAACCCATTCCAGGAGTGTAAACTCAGTGCTGGTGGAGTCACAAGCGAAGACGAAGGGGCGAGGATTCATAGCCACCGGTACAGAAAGAGGAGAAAATCAGAAAGCCCTCACAGGAATGCTTGGAATCTCTTTCGAGGACAGCCGGGGAGGTGTTTGCAGGCAGCAGATCCGGGGCAGGGCTGCTGGGGCAGGCAATGCCGGCCGAGCTCACTGTGCTGGGCTTTAGCTCATCCCCAGGAAATACCAGGACTATCACCCTGGAAATGCAAAAGAATGAACTACCGAGTCCCTTTCGAACGCAGCCGAGCAGCGGCAGGAGGGTTTCCCCTTATTTGCAGAGGAAGAAGCTGTGCACTCACACAACAGGCACATGGAAGAGCCTTTCCCTCTCTCTCTCTGGCTGTAAATCCTGGAGTCCCTGGTCCCTCTCTGCAGAACGCACAGCTCTGGCCATGGAGCAGCACAGCATGGCTCAGTTAAGGCTGGCAGAGCCATCTCAGCCGATGATTTAAGGAGTGACACTCCCAGACGTGTTGAAGAGGATTTTATGGTGCCTCTGACAAACTGTAAAGCTTTGTTTACCTTCCTTCCCTACAGAAAAGCACTGTAACTGGGCGATTTTTATTTTACTTTCACTGTTGTTATTTTATTTGCAGCGCCAGAATTGAGGGGCTGGATTTATGGGAACAGCTTCTGGAGCTCTGGGCTCCCAGCAGCAGCTTCCAAGGCTGTGCAGAGGCTCTGCTTCTTCCGTGGAGGTTTGACACAACTTCCCTCCAGTCCAAGTCAAGAGGCCACTGGTCCAGAGGTAGCAGAAGTGCTGGTATCTCCCAGGTCACAGTCCCGTGCTACACATACAGCCTGTACCATCAATTAAGTGATTTCCTTGTTTAGATCTTGTTGGGAAATGTCCTCAACCGTGAAATGTCTTTTTCTCCAGAAAGATTTGTGCCCGATTAAAGATGCCAATGCTCTCAGCGGGCAACAAATTAACTTGTAAGGCTTCTGGGGAGGGGGAATGGGGGAGAAGGAGGACTGGGAGCATGGCAGCTCCAGAAGGAATTCTCTTGGATACAGGGAATAGCTCAGGCTGATGTCTGTGACAACGATGTGGTCCATGGGACAGCACCTCAGGCAGGGCAGGAGCCAGCTCCAATAGCTGCTGAATTCCACACAGGAAAACCAGGAGCTGGATAGGAGTGAGAGCAGAGCAGGGGCTGCCTGGTGCCTGGCAGTGCCCCCTTCCCTGTGCATTCATTGCTGGCAGGTAATTCGGGAGATGCTGGCAAAGGTGGGTGGTGGAGCACGACGTGGGAGGGAAAGGCCCGGCAGGGCAGAGTGGGAGAAGTCTCTGTGCCCACCAGCCACAGCACCTGGCTCCCCAGGGGCCCCTCTGCCTCCTGTCCCACCCCAGTGCCCCTGCAGGTGCCAAAGCACAGTGACAGCACCCAGTGGTGTCTGTGTTTGCACCCAAGGACAGTTTGCCCACCAGGCTCATTGCAGACAAAGAGCTGAGAGGTGGAGGTCTGTGTGGGTTTGGTCACAGGAGCTCTCTGAAGCCCCCACAGCTGCCAGGAGTGACAGTGACAGGGGCTGTGCACTGCCATGTGTGTGGTATCACTGTCCCCACGCTGAGCACTGGACCAGGGACAGCCCAACTCCCACAGCCTCCAGACAGGCAGACGATGGTGCTTTTGTCCCCGTGCCCTTGTGCCTGAGCTGGTTTCCAGGGATTGTTTCCAGAGAAAGGGCCTGTCAGCAGTGCCACCGTCACTCCAGTGTGTCCCCTGCCCCGTGTGGTCCTAATTGGTTGCACAGGTGCATCATATAAAATTACCTGTCACCGGCACAGGGAGTAAAAATGGGCAAAACTTCTGCCTCTACAGAATGTGATGGATTGCCAGCTTCCCTGGGCCACACAATTACCTGAAGGATCTGTGCCTTTCCTGGCACAGAGTTAGAACAATTATCCTTGCCTGTAACCTACATTTTCCATGCCTTCCAGCTCCTGCCCTGGGGTGGGAGAGGCAGTGAACTTTCATTCTAAAATGAAATCATTGCCCAGTGTAATCTTGGCACACGTGGCTGATGTGTGTGTTCGTGTTGTACAGATGCTCCTGCACCCACTCCCAGCCTTGTCACTGGGGCTGGCCCTGCCCTGTGTGCTGGGAGTTGGGAAGGGGAGCACCCTGCTGCTGGCACAGCCCTGTTTGTGTTTTGGCAGAGGCTGAGGTGGGATGGGACAGGGTAAAACAGGCCCCCAGCACTGGGCCAGCCCGTGGACAGATCCAGCCCTGGTCCCCGTGGCTCCTCATGGCTCTGCTGGCAGCCACAGCACAGCCCCAAGGAGCTGCTGAGGCCACCGAGCATCTCCCTGGGCCACTGGAAACCGCCTCACCTTGTTCTGGAAAGCGACGTGTCCCCTGGTGTGAGGGGCTGGGAAATGGTCCCTGGGAAGGGGGAATGGGAGGGAGAAAAAACAAAAGCAAAGCAAGGCAGCAATTTGAGCCCTGAGCTGTTCTGCAAAGAGAAATAAAAGCTGGGCTGAACATTCCTGGGCTGGTGATGGTGCTCCTGTGGAGAGGGGAGTCTCCAGCAGCACTGAAAGAACAGTGAGGAGAGACCCTCAGCTGAGATGGATTTGGTAATTCCAAATCAGTGCCATGGGCTCAGAGCAATCACACTTTCAAAAGCATCAGATTTTAAATTACATATTGAATTTAGTGCAACCCCACAAACGTTGGGGCGAGGCTCCAATCACAAGGGATCGGGGATTTTTATTTGTTTGTTTGTTTATTTGTTGCCACACCACCTCCCTCTCCCTCTGAGCCAGGGGAGCCAGATGGCAGCACTTAGAGAAAGTCGACAGTGGCACTTTGGGGAAATAAAGTGTGTTCATTTAAAAATAAATAAATAATCTGTGCAGTCCATTAACCAGAGCTCAAGGCAAACAGCCTTAATGGTTTTCTTAGTTAAAAGGAAAAGGCCATTCTGGAGTCCTGTGGATCCTGGGATACACCTGCTTGGGGCCCACAGTTGTCATCCCACTCCCCTCCCTCCCAGTTCACCTACAAACACCCACAAGAGTGACCTGAGCTCCTGGGTTGAGCTCACAGAGATGGGGAGATGGGGCGGCTGAGAGAGCAGGAGGATGGTGGATAATTAATTCCATGCAGAGGTAAATAAATAACCTGCACAGTCTGTGTAGAACCAACCCCAAAGGACACTTATGGAGACTGAAATCCTGCATGTTCAGCCAGGCTGCCAGGGCTCTTCAGAAGGGATGTGAGACTCCTCTCTGGGGACACAAAGCCTTTGGACTGGGAGATATTACCCTGCAATTTCTCCAGACTCTTGGGAGCAAATCGTAGCAGGGAACGTGAAGGAAACCCCACAGGCCAGGCTGTTCTTTCTTCTGAAGCCCATTTGCACACCAGCCATGGATGGAAATGCCTTCCCTGAAGAACATCTGTGCTGGAGGCACAGCTCTCAGAGTGTCACCCTCTCCTCCCCGACCTCCTGCTGCCATCCCACCAAGATGTCCCCTGGCTTTTCCCTCCTGCTGCCATCCCACCAGGGTTTCCCCTGGCTTTTCCCTCCTGCTGCCATCCCACCAGGGTTTCCCCTGGCTTTTCCCTCCTGCTGCCATCCCACCAGGGTTTCCCCCGACTTTGCCCCCCATCTCTAGGTTAGACACCAGCAGAGGAGGGCGAGAGGGCCACAGGGAGAAGATTTTACTCTTGCCCGTGTTCAGGGCTCTGTGCTGGAGGATCTGGTGACACTTGGCTGGATGGAGCCGCTTTCCTGGAGACCAGCACATGAAAAACAGGACAAGGGGCTAAGCAGGGGATGAGCAGGGGAGGCTGCAAGGAGTTAAACTCGTTAAAATTGGAAATAGCATTATCTGTGATAACAATTGTTTTGGAAAAGCCAGATGGTTTGGTTTGAAGGAGACATCAAAGAACTGCAGTTTGAAAGCTCAAAGTGAAAGACGTTTTCTCTGCACATGGGGCTTTTCAGAAGTGTTGATTTGTCCCTGGATGCAGTTCATCCCCTTTATTTTTTCTAGCAATAATTTCATTCTCAAACTGCTGAGTCTGAGGCCCCTGCTCAGTGCTGGGATCTGCCAGGACTCAGTGAGATGTTCTCCTGCAACCACACTCTGTCTCAAGTTCCTCAGAAATTCCTTTCTCCCAGTGCCAATGGATGAGTTTTCTGTTCTGCCCAATGACTTTTAATGTATCACTGAACTCGCTTTTATAATGAACATTACCTGTTTTAAATATTTTACTGCCTCACATCTTCCTCTGAGCATTGCTATGGATTTTGCTCTTGTTTCTGCTGAGAGCTCTGATTTCCCATGGATAATGTCTCTTCTGATTCGTCTTTAAATGTTCATTTTATGCCATTGTGCGAATCAAGTGTTTTTGCTGTTAATATGAGGCTGCCATTAGACTTCCCCGAGACTGATTAATTAATAACTGAGCTGGCTGGCTGCAATAAATTGAGCACCAACACCTGCCAAAATCAGAACTCTTGATGAACTTCTCAGGAATTCCAAAGGCAATAATTGCTGCTTGTGTTTTGCTTCCAGCCCTGCCCTGAGTGTGATCCCCAGGAACCATGGAGAGCCCTGAGAGGAATGTCTGCTGCCAGAGCTTGTGCCCATCCCCAGGACGGTGAGCAGTGTCCCCAGGGTCCTTCCACCATGCCTGAGGTGGCGTCAGGAGAGGTTTAGGTTGGATATCAGGGTTGTCCAGCCCTGGCACAGCTGCCCAGGACAGCGGTGGGTTCCCCTCCCTGGAGCGATTTAAAAGCCATGTGGATGTGGCACTTGGGGACATGGGCTGGTGCTGGCCTGGGCAGAGCTGGGGGATGATCTTCAAAGGTCTTTTTCCACCCTAAATGACTGTTTCTGTGGCTGTGATTCAGCCCTGCCCACTCCACCAGCAGCTGTCACCCACACTGAGCACACCCGACACTTCTCCCTCACACACACACAAATATCGCTGCCACCTCCAACAGCAAAATTAAAGGAAATCAAGTTTCTGTGAAAACCTTCACGAAAAGAAAGATGAAAATCACAGAAAACTCATTAGAAAACACATTAGAAAACAAATTCTTATTCAGCCTTGTCTGCATTTAACATTTCAAACTTGGTATTTTTAAAATGCTTAAGGGCACAGCTCATTTAGATTTAAGGTAAACATTTTGCTAAATATCAAACATTAATAGAGTTTTTATAAAAATATTGGTTTGATGCTGCTTGCAGAGTGTGTTTCTTTACAGATATAGGTGCAAGCCTTGATATGCATAATTGCTCTGCAGAAAGTTGAAAATGATGAAGCAATTGAGAAAAATACCTCAAAATAAATAATCTTATGCAAAATAAAATTAAAGAACTGGATGGTTCATTATTTCTTTTATTTCCTTTAAAAGCTTTTTTTTTTTTCTTCCCCCTCCAGAAATGAATGTGTTTGATCTCCACTGCCCCCTGGTAGGAATGAAGTGCTCTCACTCTTACCCACCACACGTGGCTTCTCTTGCAGCTCCACAAATCTCCATGTGGAGATGAGCAAGAGGGTGTTTATAGCACCGAGGTCGGGTTTAAGGAAGGGGGGGGTTGTGCTGCTTCCCTGTGAGTGAGCATTAAATCTCCACTCACTGGCACCTGTTATTTTATCACACACAGTTCTCCAACCTACTCTGCCATATTTCTGCTATAAATGGAAACCAATTCATGCCTGCAAGCTTATTCCTTCTTCTCTCCAACAAGCCAGACATGACTGGAAGGTGAAAAATCCAACAGAATGCCCCCAGTGAGGGAAAGGGGGTGTGAGAGGAGTGTGGGGGGTCAGCAAAGGTTTCCCACACTTGGCCATCATTCCCTGCCTGCCTCAGGCATTGCCAGGGCAGTTTGCAGCCAGGGCAGTGCCAGTGCTGCCCCAGGGAGTTGGGGAAATGGTCACATAACCACCTCAGCAGAGGGGTTAGGAAGTACCTGGTGCAGTTAAAAAAACCATCCTAAATCTTCAAAGCAGCAACGAAAATTGCATGTGGAAAATCAGAGGTTTCTTCCCCTTTAGAGCAGAGGAGGAAGCTGGACGCATTGGAGCTGTGGGCACTGGGACTGGCCTGGATGTCCACCCTGCCCTCAGTGGACACTGGGATGGAGAACACTCAAGTCCTCCCCTTGCTACGTCATTCACCCACTCTGTGGCTGCCCCTGCAGGGCCACGGTGAGGGCAAGAGCTGCCCTTTTGGGCCCAGTGGCAGGACAAGCTCTTCTGCCAACATCTCATCTGTCCCCAACAGCTTCCAGGCCCTGTGACAGCACTGTGTGCTCAGGGCTGTCCCATGTCACCATGCTGGGGCTGTCCCATATCCCTGTCCTGGGGCTGTCTCCATCCTGGGGCTGTCCCACATCCCCATCCTGGGGCTGTCCCATATCCCTGTCCTGGGGCTGTCTCCATCCTGGGGCTGTCCCACATCCCCATCCTGGGGCTGTCCCACGTCCCCATTCCTTGCCTGCTGTCATATCCCCTGCTCCAGCCATGGACAGCTCACTGAGGGCACTCCTGCAGGTGGTACCTTCAGTTGTGCCACTGCCTTTCCCCCCCTCCCCAGGTTTCCATGATCAGTCAGACCAGTTTTCTGGTGTTTCTCTGGAGTTTGAGGCTGTTCACTGGTGATCCATCAGTGTCTGTAAAAGCTGGGTTAGGCATTGCCTGTCTCTGGGTTACTCTCTCTCTGCTTATCTCCATAAATCCTTCACTGGTGCCGTGGAAGTGAGAAACTTTGATATTTATATGAAAACACTTTTGTTTAGAAAACAATTGCGATTTACAGCTCAAACAGGCTTTCTCGATTCCTATTTAAATTTATGACTCCTTTCCAGAAGTGCCTTCTGGGGACAGTTCTATCTCTTTCAGAGCATCCTCATGCTCTGAATACATAATTTACAGCGAGATACTTCCTGACAATATCCCCCCCTGCAGCTGGGGAATTGGAGATGCTCACAGAGATTTGAGTTTGGAATGTTTAACTGTCATTAATTTGCAGATTACAGTCAGCAAGCTTTGTAGATTGTAATGTATGATGCAATTACACTCTGCTAATGTAATATATCTAATTTTTTGAATAGATGATTTGTTTTCATATTTTCAGTGCTTGAAGAGAAAAGGATTTATAACCCAAAATGCTATCTCAAGTGAGGTAATTTACTCCTGGGGTTGCAGTGGGAACATCCTCTGCCCAGACTTCCCTCTTTGCTGGATCTCACTTGGTCAAGCAGAGAGAATGAGTCTCTGTGTTCTGTGTTAACAGGGTGTTTTATTATTTAAACACACAGTGCTATCTCTGCTTCCAAGGAGCACTTTAATGTTGCAGAGTGGTTTGGGTTGGAAGGGAGCTCAAAGCCCATCCAGCTCCAGCCCCTGCCAACACACACATTGACATTGCATCAGCTTCTCTGTTACAGACAACAAATGCTTCAACTGACATGAACCTGCAACACAGAAAAGGAAGAAATGTAGGTTTGTGAAATATCTTACACGCATTGGACAGCTTTGCTTCAAACCCTCAGGTGTGGCTGCACTGAGGACTGGTGTAACCAGTGTGGCCAGAGTTCCCTCCACCAGTCCAGCAGCTGGGGGGGCTCTGGTTCCCCCCAGTAATGATGCTCTGGTTTCTTGCCCACCTGCCCATGTGCTCAGTGGAGGAATCAGTGGCTTTGGTCTGTGTGGGATGTGCTCCCTGTCCTTCAGGCCTTTGTTAAAAGCTTTGGCTGGGAAGTGATTCCCTATCTGTGGCTGAGGAGCCCAGGCCTTGAGCTGCCCCCAAAACCCTTCCAAGGAGACCTGATTTACAGAAGTGAAGGAGCTGAGAAGTTACAAATGCCCAACTTCTGAAAATTTTTGTCTTAAAGCAGTTTGTCTCTTGGCCAGAGGGGTTGCCTTGCAGTGGTGGTGGCTGGGCAGGAGGGAACGGATTCTGGTCCCTCTCCAGTGCCACGAGGGATTTTCCAGAGAAGTTCAGGCCTTTTTCCTCCTCCAAGAGTCTCACAAGTGCTGAGTGCAGCTCCAGCTCAGCATTAACATACAGCCATTCAGGGCTACCTCTGATTTGCATAAGAACTTCAGAGATAATTCAATAAATGCCATCACAGCCTCAGAAAAACTTGTTGAGATTTAATTGGATTGAACAATAATTTTATCTGCTGTTCATTGTATTAAATGTTCCAGCAGTGTATTAATTTTTAGTGGAAGGAATTAATTTTGTAATTATTGGAGCTGGGCTCTTTTGGAATCTCTGAATGTGGTATTACCTGCTCTGTCAGTGCCTTTTAGCATCACTAGGCGATGTCTGTTGTGCTGTTAAATGGGGTCTGACCCCGTGCTGGGAATCAATATGCTGTCCAAAAAGGGTTAATTGCTGGGTTTGGCTCTCCCCGTGGCTGCTAGGGAGGGTTCCCTGGCACAAGTGGCTGGAGCTGTGGCTGCAGCTGTGCCAGGGTCCTCTGCACGTCCTTGTCCTGGTAGTGACCTGACATCAGTAATGGGATTTATGCTTCACTGGCCAAGCGTTCACCCAGGAGTGCAGCTGGCACTGGGATGGTGCCGCTCCTGTCCCGGGGATGGTGTCCCTGCTGCTGTCCCAGGGATGGTGTCCCTGCTCCTGTCCCATGAAATGATGTGCCTGCTCCTGTCCCAAGGATGGTGTCCCTGCTGCTGTCCCAGGGATGGTGTCCCTGCTCCTGTCCCAGGGATGGTGCCTGCTCCTGTCCCAGGGATGGTGTCCCTGCTGCTGTCCCAGGGATGGTGTTCCCGCTCCTGTCCCAGGGATAGTGTCCCTGCTCCTGTCCCAAAGGATGGTTCCTGCTCCTGTCCCATGGAATGATGTGCCTGCTCCTGTCCCAGGGATGGTGCCTGCTCCTGTCCCAGGGATGGTGTCCCTGCTGCTGTCCCAGGGATGGTGTTCCTGCTCCTGTCCCAGGGATGGTGCCTGCTCCTGTCCCAAGGATGGTGTCCCTGCTCCTCTCCCAGGGATGGTGTCCCTGCTCCTGTCCCAGGGATGGTGTCCCTGCTGCTGTCCCAGGGATGGTGTTCCTGCTCCTGTCCCAGGGGATGGTGCTGCTCCTGTCCCAAGAATAACATTTCAACATGATTAATCAATATTTTAATAGCAAACAATATTTTAAGAGAATTCAGTACTACCACTAATCATCTCAGACCCAAAAGTCCATCCTCCCTTGACATGAGGATTTCACCATTTCCAGTTTCAGCAGAAGGAATTTCTTTCCAATTTTTTAATTGGTTTGTTATTGTTGCATTATTCTTTCCACCAAAACACCCTTGGATTTAAATCCCAGCCACTGACCCACCCCTGGGTGTTGGATCTAAAGACTGTGTGAATAAACCCCCCCAACACGGTGCACACTCCTCAAGGCAAGTGACTCCTCACCCTCTGAAATGTTATGATATTTAATGCTGCATTGTGTTTTGGAATGATAAATAACACTTTGCTTGCTCAGAAGTCATTATCAATCAGTATTATATTTCTATATTGCATTCTTTTCTTATCCCTTTTTAACAGAGAAGCTAATTCTGAGAATTGCAGTTCTTCCCAGGGATTTTCAGGGATAAAAACCAGCCAACCCAGGGGACAGGAGCCATTTGCAGAGTGCAGAGAGAAATGGGAGGCAGCTGCACAAGCAGGAGCTCTACAATCTCCTCCCTGCCAAAGGCTGCATTGCACAGCAATATTATTTAAAATAAAGAGAGATTTCAATAAAAATAAGAGGTCTGATGAGAACGGTTTAGAAAATACAATTTCCATACAGATTCCTTGTTTAGTGCCAGAATTTCCAGCTCCATTAGAGGTTTGTTTATGTGCAGAACCCGAGGTGCTGCCCTGCTCTGCACCGTCCCCACTCAGAGGCAGATGGACAGTTGGTCTTTTCACCAAATTACACACTTTGCTTTTGTTTTTTCTTATCACTTCTACCAAATCTTTTTCCTTCTCCCTCTCCACCTGCTCTTCCCTTCCTTCCTTTCCCCCTCCTTTCCTTATGGAAGGGAGGCCTTATAGCCCAGCACAGCTCCTGCTGCTCACTGGTGCCTTTCCAGTATTTCCTACGACTCTGCCCCTGAACCACTGGGGACAGACCTTTGAGAGCCGCACAAAACACACAAAACCCTTTTCAGGGGGGAGTTGGTTCTGGCAGAGGCTCCTTGGCCTCGTCAGTGCCCAGAGCTGGTATCAGCTGTGCCAGGTGAAGGCAGTGCCCATCTCTGCCCTCCATCCCCAGAGAGCATCCAGGATCCCCTCCCACATGGAGGAAGCAGAATCTGTGAGCACACCCCAAAAACTGCCTGTGATCACCTGCAGACTGCCTGAATCCTCCTACCCGAGAGCCTGTGGGTGTGCACAGCTTAGTGTGAGGGCCACCTCTTCTGGAACAGCATTCATGGAGCCCCAATCACGCAAAGAATGAAACTCTATGAAGTGGAAGAACGTTTTCAGCTGAGCTCAGTAAAGGCACAGGGCACCAGGACAGCCACAGATCCAGCTGTGCCACCTCGTCTCCAGCAGCACAACTCCCTGGCACTGATGTCTGCAGGGAGCCTCCCCAGCTCCCTGCCCTCCCTTCCCCATCCGAGCCCCTCTGCTCCTGCCAGCAGCTCCCAGCCTCTCCCTCCTGCCATCCCCACGGATCTGCAGCCGCCGGCACAGGGATGCTCCGGGCTGCGCTGCGCAGCATCATTGGCGTTCCGCTCCTGTGCTCGGCTCATCCGGCGCTTTGGCACCGACACGCTCTGAACCCGGCGGGATGGCAGAGCTGGGGCTGGGCTCTGAACCCCCGGGGTCCAGACGAGGGACCGTGGTGTCTGCAGGACAGAAGCCTCAGGGGACACCCAGCAGGGGACACCCAGCAGGGGACAGGTGGGGTGACAGAGCTGTGGCCACCCCTGCAGATCCCCAAACCACAGCCCCAGCCCTCTGGCTCCTCTGTGCCCCTTCTCCTGTGACACCCTCTCCCCTCAGTCAGACCACATGCCTTCACCATGGATGTCACCATGGATGTATTTGCCCCAAATGACCCTGTAGCTAAAAAAGAGCCTCAAACTCCCGCGGGGCTGTGCCTGAGCCCAGAGCATCCCCTGCAGCCCCCCCTGCCCAGCCCTGGTGTGCCAGCCAGGATGCCACGATGGGATCCCAGGTGGCAGAGCCCCTCCCGGGTGAGCAGCCAGCGCAGGGAGCTCGGGGCTTTCACACACTCCTACTGAGCTTTTATTTTTATCCTTCTTTCTGATACCCAACGCCGAATTAAAATAGCACTGATAACACTTGTATGGAAATAGGGAACACATGCCCATGAAAACGAATACAAAATAAGTTCATTATTATCAGTGTTATTACAATGAATACTTAATTAATTGATCATAGCAGCACACTTGCAGGGAAATGTTCTCAGTGGTGAGAAAGTGCTAAATCTCCAAATGAACACCTACGGACACGTGTATGACAGCACAGCAACAAACAGGGACTCAACTGGCTCTCATTTATAAACAGGAACTCTTTCAAATACATAAAAATAAATTAAACAAAAACCAAACCCAAACCAGCCACTTCTCCTCTGTCTCTGGGCAACCTGCATCAGTGGAAGGCGTCCCTGCCCATGGCAGAAGGTTGGAACCAGATGGGTTTTAAGGTCCCTTCCAACACATCCCAGTCTGGGATTCCATGATTCTATGATTTTAATTTTTTTTTCCTGATGCCATCACACCACCAGCCAAAACCTTGAGACATTTTGGCACAATTTGCCTTTTTCATCTGGGCACTATATTTTCATGACCAGCCTTGCTGGAATCTCTAATCAGCACTTCACTGCCCTGTGTCAGACTTAGGACTGTTTTCATAGAGAACTTCATAGTAAACACTCCAACAGAAGGTAATTTTACTATAAATCTAAATGCAAAATCTTAGATCCTGATTATAGGGGCAGGAACCATATGGCAGAGGAGATACTGGGGAACAGCTGCTGAACACAAAGATAATTCCTGCAGTATTTAGTCAAATACTGTAGAGGGTCGTATGCCTTCCTTGCTGGGATCTATAACGCACCTCTTGCATCCCTGAACATCTCACATCCCTGGATCTGCCTGCTGTCCTCCCCTGGGTCACCCATGAGCCTCCAGGCCAAGGAGCTGGGCAGAGTGTCCAGCTCAGTGCTCACCCCTGAGCCCACACACTGAGCATGGCAGAGGGGCTCCCTTTGGGTGTCTGGCTGCCAGTCAAGCACAGAAAGGATAATGTCTCCTCATTTCTCTCCTCCCAGTGTTCCCATTTATACAGGGGCTCAAGGGAGAGGAAGATGGAAGCAGCAGATATGGGTTATCACACAGAACTGTTCCCCCCTGGCTGCCTGACCTCTCACCAACCATCTTCTCTCTGGATCTGCTCTGACCTTCCCAGACATGCAAATAATGCCCCCCCCCTTCCCAGCCAGTGCTCACAGGTCTGGTTCTCCTGGGCAGCAGCCCCTGCTGCTCTCAGCTCCTGCCACACATTTCTCACACAGCTTCTCCTCATGACTGACTCTGTAATTTGCCTGTTTTCTCCTTGGGAAAGAAAACCACTTTACAGATTAACAATCAAGCTAACAGCTTCTGTTGTGGACCTGAAAGAACATTAGCCTTGTGGCACACGAGTCCTACAGCTCTGTGGCTTCACAACTGTGAGAGGGTGCCCGTCTGCTGCCAGACAGGCAGGGCAGGCTCTGATGTGGCCTCAAAAGATGTTTCTGAAATCAAATCTCTTGTTCCTGGGAGAAAAGAAACCTTATTTTCCTCTGTGCCAGATCAGACTCAAAGGCCTGTATTCCTCTGGTCTCGCTGATGGAACAAGCCCTTTGTGTTCAGCCTGGATTAGCTTTGTGGCCATTGCAATTTGGGAGCACCACAACCCAAGGCAGCACATGCTGGGCTGGGTGGGGTGGGTGGTGATGGGGAGATGCCCTGAGGTTTGCTCTGGGGCCTGTGGGCACAACCCAGGGCAGGATGGAGCCAGAACTGGGGGATTTATCTGCATGTCCCAGCTGGCTGAGTGTCAGTCCTGCAGAAACACCCCTGAGCTGCTTGTCCTGAGAGACCTGGCCCTGTGAAAGCCTTCAGCCACCTCCAGGCTCTCATGTCCCTGTTCCACAGCGAGAGGGGATGGGGAAGGCCCTTAATGTGGCACCTTCACAGCACAGGAGGGAAGTGTGGCCTGGCCAACCCCCAGAGAAAAGCACATTTCCCACAGACTGGTGTTTCTTGCCCCTTCCGAATGCTGCTGTCAGGAGGGAAGTTGCTGGAAGCCTCTCCCAGGAGCAGGAGCTCTTCCCTCTCCCCTCTCCACTGTGCTCCAGCCATGCCCCTCAAGTCCTTTCTGTACCTTCCACTATCCCAGGTCACTCCAACCCCCTTCCAACCCGGCCTTGAACAATTCCAGGGATCCAGGGGCAGCCACAGCTTCTCTGGGCAACCTGTGCCAGGGCCTCCCCACCCTCATAGCCAAGAATTTCTTCCTAATATCCAATCTCAATCTACCCTCTTTCAGCTCAAATCCATCCCCTCTGATGTCTCTCTTTCCCCCAGTAGGATCAAATATCTTGAGCCAGCAGTGCACTGGAAGCCTTGCACTTCATTCCTGGGCTCTTGGGCCAGGTTTGATGCTGCAGCTTTTAGTTCCCACAGCCAACCCCACTGCCTTCAGCAGGGAGTATTCCAGAGTGCTTTTTGAAACTGTAAGAATCTGACGAAAAGACTTCTCTTGGCATTTTTAAAAAAGCTTTTTTTGGTTCCCTGAGTGCTGACACATCTCCAGAGGCTGTGTCACGATGACTTAATGTCTCTGCACATCCTGGTGGATGCAGTGCTGTGTCATCCTCCAAAAATCCTGGAAACACCATCTCCCTACAGATCCCAGACCTGCTACTCCCACAGTCACACCTGCCACTGGAGCTGCTGCTGGGCTCAGAGAGCTGGAATCCCTCCAAACCCTTCTGCACCTACTTAAACACCTGTCCTGTTCCATGGGAGGTAGGCAGCACCTGGGCTTGGCTTTGTGTTCTCCAAGGATAAAACAGAATTCATGTACCCCCAGTCATGCAGCCAGTGCTGGGGGCTTGGCCCCTTCCATGGACTGCCTCTCCTTCCTTCCCTGCCAAACTGATCTGCTCCTTTATTACCTGGGCTGTAGGGCACAGGTGAGATCCAGGACTGAGGATGGGCTGGCTTTCCTAAACGCTGGGAGTGGGCAATGGGAGGAGTTTATGGACCCCTGAGCATTCCTCGCTGGTGACTCCTCTACTTTTTCCTTCTCTCTGGTGTTTTCCCTTGTTAATCCCCCTCATCAAGGGCAGAGGCTCTGCACATCTTATCCCTGTGTTGTCCATTGATATTTCTGAAACTGAGCTTGAACTTGAATGAGCCACTGCCCCATGAGCCTGGCAGTGATGCAGGAGGTGAACATTCAAAAACAAGATCCTTGGAAAGAGGAGAAAGTGTGAAAGCAAACAGGGAATCTGATTTGCTTGGGGGTTTTGGTTTGGTTTGGGGGTTTTGTTTGGTTGGTTTGGTTTTGGTTTAGCTTGGGGCTTTTTCTTCAAAATTTCTGGGATGTCAAAGAGGTGAAAAATAAGGGGGAAAGTGACAGAATAAAGAGGGCAATTCAAGACATTACTATCAAAAAAACTGCCTACAATATTAATGAGGTGCCTTCTGCTTCTTATGGAATGTTCCACAGGAATGATAAACATGTTGCAGAACACCTGACAGCTCCATTGGGTTACAAATAGATGGGACCTGTCAATAATGCTCGTGGTGGTGTGTTGAGATAACAGAGCAAACAGCTTCGTGTTTATGCAGCAGCTGAAACTCTTCAAAGATATGTTAAATGAAAGTAAAAGTATTAAACGAGGAGAAATAGGCATTCTCGTGTCATTTATCACCCTCGTGGTAAAGAGAAACAAGCTCTCAGCAATGATAATGAAACCAGGGGACAAATAAGTGTTTTTGGGGAAGAGGTAGAAGAGCTGGAGAGAGCAAACCTCTTTTGTCCCATCCTTCAGGATTCTCCCCCGTCCCTGGAAGTGTTCAGGGCCAGGATTCTGTGATCTGGGGGAGACAGGAGGGTGCTGGAGGTCTGGCCCAGACTGCAGGAAAGGGGGTGAGTGCCGTAGCAGCCTCAGAGGGGTTCAGTGCAGTTCAGTGGCCAAGAGGATTTCAGGGAGGGGCTGATCCCTTCTCCCTGCTGATGGTTCCCAGGGTCAGCAGTGCTGGCCCTGCCATGTGGGCACACAGCCTGGATTCCACAGCAGCTGCAGGTTTTCCCTGCTGGGGAGCACAGATTATTAAACCTCATCCAGTATTCACTGTGCTCCCTTTCTTTCATCAACTCTCTCCTCCAATATTGTGTTTCCTGTCCTTTTGGGAAAGCAGGGCTCTCTTTAATAAGAAAAAGGGGTTGCCTCGGTACACCTGAGGATTGATGATTGACTCAGGCTTCTTTAATAATTCAGCTGCAAGACAGGCCCTGTGTACCCACAGCACCTGGAGAGTGTCCTGGAGGGGAAATCAGGGTGGGAATGTTTTCCTGCTGGATCCTCAGGGCTGAGGCTCCTTCCAAGGCAAAGCCACCTCCCTGTCCTCAATAAAGGTGGTTCCACCATGGAATCAGCTCATGGAGTCACCAAGCCAGTGAGTGAAATACCCAACGTGGAGCAGACAGGACAATGACTGATGTGGAGGATGGACATCTGTGTGGACCCTGTCCATGGCACTGGGTTTGAACTTGCAGAGCCAGCAGCTTTCCTCTGAGAGCTCTGTGTTTAACTTAGGGATGGAAATCCTTTGCAAGCCCACGTGGGCAGCAGGACCTGACCATTCTGCCCATGTTCTGTCTTTGCTGACTCTTGGGTTGGGGTTGTTGGACTGAATCTGACCCAGAGGAGACAAAGCACAGAGTAAGCAAAGCACATCCACTGACATCTCCCAGTGACACTTCCCACGAGCAGCTGCCCAAGGAACAACCCAGCACATCAGGCAAACAGGCTTTATTCACCAGAAAATTAGGGGAAAATGATAGTTTTGTCTTTTCTGACATTCATAGCACAAGCATATCCACACACAACACACACTCCCTAAATCCATTAGTTAGAAGGAATTTGTTTCTCATCCTAGTTTTTCCACAGCTTTTGAGTTTCTTCCCATGTTCTGTAAAGTCCCTGGCAAAATTTCCCCCGAGTTCAGCAATAAATTAGAGCTTTTATGAATTACACACGTCTGACACCTCCTCAGAGACATCAAACATTAGTGGGAATCATCCTGGAGCAGGAGAGAGGTCTGAGGATTCCTCACTCCATCAGTGCCAGGCCTTGTACATCACCCAGAGCAAGGGGGTCCTTACCCTTTTTGCTGTCATATTTTAATCCTCGCTTTGATAAACTGCTTCCAGCTACGCAGAAAGAACAAGGCTCCACCAAACCCCAAACATACTTATTCGCAGTGGAACTCGGACAGTTTACAGGGCATTAAAACTCTAAAATTATTTTTTTCACATTGCTGTTGGTAAATACTGAGTTTGTACCCAGGACATTCAAACAGATGTCAGCCCCAAAGTGCCAGTGCTGATGAACAAACCTGGGGAGTGGAAGGAAGGATTCAGTGTGGGATACACCACAGCCTGTCCTGTGGCCTCTTGTGTTTGTCCATTGAATTGCTCCAGGCCCCTTCAAGGGCTCAGAATCACACAGAATCACACAGAATATTATGAGTTGGAAGGGACCCACAAGGATCATCTAGTCCAACTCACCATCTAACACCCGTACAGAGTCCGAGAGCACATCCCAGAGCGTAACACCACCTAGATCCCTCACAGTCTAGCAGGCCACTCCGAGCCGGAAGGGGCCCAGGATCATCCAGCCCTACACCCCCCGGCTAGACCATGTCACTAAGCTCCTCGTCCAGTCTTCTCTTAAACACCTCCAGGGATGGCGACTCCACCACCTCCCTGGGCAGCCCATTCCAATATGCAATTACTCTCTCTGTGAAAAACCGCTTCCTAA
>WEKX01020594.1:42634-85614 GCA_013390025.1 Pitta sordida | reverse complement strand
CCTTCCAACCAGTTTGTAACCCAGCATAAAATATTCCTTTCCAGCCCGTGCTTTACAAGTTTCTCCTGAAGCTTATTGTGGGAAACCGTGTCAAAGGCTTTGCTAAGGTCCAAGTACACAACATCCACAGCCTTTTTGTCATCAACCAGTCGAGTCACTGGATCATAAAAGGAGATCAGGTTAGTCAGGCAGGACCTGCCTTTCCGAAATCCATGCTGACTAGATCCAATGTCATGGTTGTTCTGCAGTTGCTGTGTAATGGCACACAAGACCATCTGTTCCATGACTTTGCATGGGACTGAGGTCAGGCTGGCTGGTCTGTAGTTGTTAGGATCATCTTTCCTACCCTTCTTGTGGATGGGTGTCACATTGGCCAATTTCCAGTCTTGTGGCACAACCCCAGTAAGCCAGGACTGTTGGTAAATTATGGAGAGTGGCTCAGGTTTGGTTGTGAGAGAAACTGCCACAAAGGTAAGAGGGGAATAGCATGGGAACAACCCTGCCAGGGAAAGGAGAGTTTGAGGGGGACATTTCTGACCTGTTTCAGGAGCTCTGAAGAAACCCACTGACCCTTTGCATGCTGGTGCCTTTCTTCATCCCATCAAGTGATGGATCTTTGCCTTCCTGTAGAGCTCTCCTTCAATAAATGTAGGGAGGGGAATAAAAAGAGGAGTGGAAGTTTGGTTGCTGTGACAGCCTTTGCTTTCTATAAACCTGAGATTGCCAAGTCCCACTAACCCATGTCCAGGTGACAAAGGCACACACCTTTTAAATCCCTGCAGGGATGGTGACTCCACCTTGGGCAGCCTGTGCCAAGGCTGGACAATCCTCGGGGGGAAGAAATTTCTCCTGATGTCCAACCTAACCCTCCAGAGTCATGGCTAAAATAAACACAGCTCCTCTGGGCTTGATGCTCGAGTGGCCTGAGACCTGAAGTCCTACCAGGAAAAGTTGAGCTCACAAGGAGAAGGAGCCACAGCAGCAGCAGCAGCAGCACAGCCAGTGAGAAAATGGGGCAGGTGCAGAACAGAACAAATCACAGCTCTTGGGAGACACAGATTACAGCCATCAACAGATGTTACTGAGGAACAGCCATGTCCAAAGGAGTTAGCAGGCATGAAAAGGAATTATTCAGTATTCCACAAGAGCATTTTACTGCCGTAGCTACAGACCTACCCAATAATGTTTCTATACAACAGCCCAGAGAAAGCAGCAGTGTTCTCCACATTTCTGATGTTTTGAGGGCTGTGCAGAGGAGATGTAATCATGGATTTGAGGGGAAAAAAAGACATTCCTTCTGTCATCAGTCACCTGGAGAGACACAACAGCACCGAGGTAATTAAAAATAGTTTGTGAGTCCTAGAACTGCTCCAAGTGTTTCCTGACCTGTTGTTGACTTTAACAAATTGACATTTAGAGAGCCCTGAGAAGACAAATCCAACATGTCCCACCAGCCTGTGCCAGCACTGGGGCAAGGGCTGAGCAAGGGAAAGGTGGGTCAGCCAGAACATCCTGGTCCAGCCTTGTTCCTGCTCAACTGGGACCAGTCTGGCTTTGGGGGTGGCAAGAGCAGCTCCAGCCCCCACTGAGGCAGAGGTACAACAAGCCCTCCTGGAGTTGCTGAACTCCTGCTTGGGATGATGTGGAGCAGCTGTGCTGGGCAGTGCCCCTGCCATGGGGACTCCTGTGTCCTGCAGAGCCACCCCGTGCTCTTGGACACTCTCCCTCCTGCACCCCACACCCTGTCGGTGCCCTGGCCCTGCCCGGCTGCAGCTCCCATCACAAAGGGTGTCAAAGGACATTTTCCCAAGGCCTGCAGCCTCTGTGGAGTTCAGGAAGTCCTGGCACATTTCAGAGCTGCTGTGATGGTTTTTTACCTGTTTGTACAGACAACTGCACATGCATTTCTTACCCAGCCTCTGCTTTCCTCCTCATCCTTCTGACAGCTTTGCACACTCCTGCCTCTGCCTCATCATTCCAAGGCTTTCTCTGGTGCTAATCCCTGTGTTCCAAGAGCCTGGTTCCTGCCAAGGCACTGAGCTGAGCCCACTGCTCCCAGCCCTGCTGAACTCCTGGGGAGGTTCCCTCGTCACTGGCTGCATGTGGAGAACCTGGTGCCAGGCCAAGTTACTCATCAGCTGCTTCTCCTCACGTGGAAGTGGCAAAATTTCTCTGTGGGTCCTCCAGGTTTGCATCTGACACATCAAAAGGCTCCACCCAGCAGGTGCATCCACAGGAAAGAGTCCCATCCTGCCAGGGGCACATCAAACACATTCCCTGCTGCCGCCCTTCACTGGGGGCTCCATATTGACCCAGATCCTCCCAAGGACACTGGGAAGGAGGGATGGGCTCAGGCAGGGTCCCCTCAGCCCTCAGACAGCACAATCTCTCATCTGACAGGGGCTTCTGCTTCCAAACCCACCCATCCCACTCTCTCCTGAGGCAGGGGAAGGCTGCTGGGAGACAGAGAGCAAAGTTCGTCAGGTACGAGTCACTTTGTCAGTCGTGATCTTACACTGACAGCTTTGTGTCTGAAAGGCAATTTTAGTTTCCATCAAAATGAATAAAATAACAGGTTTAACATTTGGAAAACTCATTACTGGAAACTTTATGAAACCTAAGGCTAACAAGACTGAATTATTGCATGAAAGAGCAAATTTTCTTGTTAAAAATGCATATATAAAAAGATTTATAGTATCTAATCCAGTTACATCAGTGAAATACAGCACTGGCGTTCTACCCTCCTCTTCCCCCCACATTTCCTCTTTTGCATCCAGCTGAGCACCACGTTGTTACCACAGAGCACTTGGCAAACACGCTGCCCTGGGGATGGGTTACAGGGGCTCTGGGAGCCCTCCCCCTGCAGATGACACTCCCTGCCTGTGTTCCCTGGGCCCCAAAAGGACCACAAAAAGGATTACATTGTGATGAGTTCAGTTTCCATGTGGGGAGGGAATGAACAAAACAGCCCAGAAAACACCAGCCTGTGCCAGCAGTGGTGCCCAGCACAGCCAGCACTCACCTTCCTGAGGCAAACAGCAGCTCTGCTTTATTTACTGACTCATTTCATTTGCTTATTTATTTATTTATACAGCAGAATCCTCACCCAGCACCTTCCTGCGTGACATCCAACCCCCTTCTGAGCTCTTGTGCCATGTCCCAGGAGTGCTGTGCTCTGCACCATAACACAGAAAAGTTGCTCATCTGCTCCACAAACCAGGAAAATATTCTGCCTGTGACTCTGACCTGCCTCTGGACTCTGGTCAGTGCAATCTCACCAGCTCAGCTTGGTGTACAGCTGGGAATCCTCTCACACCACCAAGGCATGTGTAATGTGTCAGTTGTTTATTTGTTTCCCCCCCTCTAAACACAGAAATATCGTAGCTGTGAAAATGCCATGTTTTTCCCTACAAAAACCAGGGCTCTGGTGCCTCGTTTGCCCAGAAATGTGCTGAAATATTGATATTTTAATGATGCATTCTTCAGAGTGCCCCGTTTGCCCAGAGCCTGGTTTGCAAAGGCTGGTTCTAACAGGCATTGTGGGAGCTGCAATTGCAGCACTTGCAGCCTCTAGAGAAGATGGATGTTGGTAGCAGCACAGAGTAAATACTGCAAGGCTCCACTCAGAACCTCCCAGTGCTCTCTTTGGCAGGTACTGGTCTCTGCTGTCTTGCATGAGGGTGCCTGGACTCATGCAGAGCATTTGGCTAATTAGCTAATATCCCTAATAAAGCTAATTTAAGTAATACAGCTAATGTCGTTCTTGGGTGAGCTCTGGAATGGAACCTGATATGCCAGCTTTGATGAGTGTGAGAGCTCTGAAATCCACTGCTTTGGCTTCGAAAAGTAACTGTAAATGCTCTGTACTGCAGATGCACAATTCCTCTGGCTCAGTTCATGCTTCAGGTCTGTCACTGGTGCAAAGTAAAACCACAACAAACATAACCAAAGAGCTCCCAACCCCAAACCCTGAAATGCCACAGCCCTTCTGCCCACTCCCACCACGTGCACAAGAAGGAATTCAGTTAATCAGGTTTGGGGTAGAGAGGAAAAGGGATGAGCACGTCTCCATTGTTTCTCTGAGGATCCATTCCCTGTGCAGTGTTTGGAGGTTGGAGTCCTGGGTTGGTGGCCCCTGCCCCGTGTTCTGGGCCTGCTTTGGGCTCATCCTGCCACTGCTCACCTGGGGATGGGGATGGGTGAAGGGCTTTGGCAAACCCAGGCAGCTGACCTTGAACTGCTACAAACACCAAGCTGCAGTTTTAATTTGTTTGTTTGTTTTTAACCACTTTAACACCTGGGGATGAAAACACAAAAAACCTGGTGTTGTTTCCATTCAATTGGTTCAAGGCAGTGCTGCTGACATGGTTCCCCCTCTATCCCAGCCCAGGAACCAGGGGGTGAGGAGGCTGCTCTGGCTCTATCTCCACCCTGGGCAGTGACAGTCCCCAGCTCTTGCCCAGGACCGGCTGCCTGTCACTGTGTTCCAGAGTAATCCATAATAACACAGAATCCCAGACTGGTTATGGTTGGAAGAGACCTGAAAGCTCATCCAGTGCCACCCCTGCCATGGGCAGGGACACCTCCCACTGTCCCAGGGATCCCAACCTGCCCTTGGACACTCCCAGGGATCCAGGGGCAGCCACAGCTTCTCTGGGAAATCCATCCCAGGGCCTCCCCACCCTCCCAGCCAGGAAGTCTTTCCCAATATCCCATCTACCAGTGTCAGTGGGAAGCCATTCCCTGTGTCCTGTCACTCTTGTGAAAATTGTGTGAGGCTCCCTCTGGAACAACCAAACAAATAGTCCCTTTCTCAGCAAGCAGGAGCACTCCAGTGTTTGGGCCTATTTTCCTCCCCTTTATTTGGATCAGAAATTAATTACACCAAGATGATAATTTATTGAATCTCTTAAAACTAAATCAGATTGTTAAAAGAAAGAATGCTTCAGCTGAGCAGGTGTTCTGAAGGTGATCATATGCTGTGTTTTACTACTTTAAATAAATTACTAGAATTAAATATTCATAAAGCTCCATTGTTTGGCTTTAGTGCATTTGCTTCCTGTAGCATAATTCATTCAACACTTTTGTAGAAACTGTGCAAGTGTGTATTAATTGCTGTAACATAATTTACAGATTTCCTCCCATATGGCTGATTGGAAGAGTAGATACAGCAAACTATGGGAGCAGCGTTTGCTAATACATGGTGTGCCTGGGCAGGAAAGCTGCATTCCCAGGAATTCCTGCTCCTCAATGTTTGTGACTGTTGCACCAAATTTGGTTAAGTTGGTGCTTAACACAACCCCCCACCCCACAGCATCACCAGGGCACAGCCAGGATGTCCTCCCAGGACCTGGAGGGGATCTCCCTGCTTGGCTCATCCAAATGTGGCATTCCTGCTGCCAGGGTGTGAAACATGCCATGTGGAATATGGATTCCTTTTTCCTTTGACCTTTTTCCCCTTTCATCCTGCACTTGCACGTTGGCTGCTGTGGGAGAGGCACCAGGCTGGTACCAGCTCGTGGTTGGAGCAGACACGGGCTGAGGAGACCTTTCCATGTGCTCAGCCCCAAGGCCCAGCCAGCATGGCAGGTGGGCATGCTTGTGATCCAGGCTGTGGGTGTGCAGGATGTGACCCTTGATTTGCAGATAAATTGCTGTGACCTGCTGAATTAGTGACTGTGAGTGTGGTGCTGCCCTCAGAGAGGGCTGGGGTGTGTTATGGCAGGGCCAGGGCATGACACAGCTTGAAATGTGAACTGAAACACCTTTAAATAGGAACTGATCCAGCTTTAAATATGAACCAAAGCATCTGCACACAACTGGTGTTTGAGGCTGTCGTGCTCCTGCTGCATGACCAGTATCAGGAGTGCAGGTGCCAAACCAAGGGTGTCAGGAAACTGGTGGAAAGGGTGGAGGAATGTTGGAATGTCAGTGTATGTGTGCACAGGGACAGTGTGCCCAGAGCCTTCTGTGACACTCGTGGCACCTGCACCAGCTCATCCCACCTCAGCCTTACAAACACACCTGAGTCCTTCCTGCTCAGCACATGTTAATGGTGCAGATTTCCTTGTGCATATCGAAAATTGAACAGGAATTGACCCATTTCTGTCGGTGGAAATGGCTCTGGGCGATTTTTGCCTCGCTACAGTTAGTCTCAGAAACATTCCTCAGCACAGGACTAGGCTCAGGCCGCAGAGTTACATTCCAGGATCAACTTAATGGCCTTCAAAGTGCCTGTTTATGAAGAGGGAAAGGTCTCCTTCATGTCACAGGCTGACGGATTTCTCTTTGAACTCCAGCACATCTCCTTGTGTCCAAATACAGGTAACAGGATCTAACAAACAAATAACTTTTTGTTTAGCATCAGGGGGTAAGAAAAAGCCCTTCCATGTCCACAAAACAGTCGTAGGATCACAGAATCCTGGAATGGTTTGGGTTGGAAGGGACATTAAAGCCCATCCAGTGCCACCCCTGCCATGGCCAGGGACACCTCCCACTGCCTCAGGTTGCTCCAAGCCCCATCCAACCTGGTGCTGGGCATTTCTGTCTTTATTTTGTTATCATTGCACCCCTAGTGCTGTTGCTGATATTTTTCTAAAACTATATTAAAATGAGGAAAATCAAGAATTCCTATTCTTCAAACCATTCCAATATTTCATTTTTTCCCCTCATCCTGAAAATGTATCAATACAATTAAGAAAAGCAATAAAAAATGGATAAAAGTTTATGGCACAAATACTTCAGGGCAGTGCTGAGAGGTGCAAACACCTCCCTCACATTTTTGCAGGGAACACTGAGTCGTGCCCACCCAAAACGTTCCCATTCCAAGGATTGTGGAACAGCAAGGTAGAAAGTAAAACAAATGATAGAGCTGGAATGATTTCAAAGCTTAATCCCCTAATTAATCCAAATAACGAGCATTTAGTACAAGAAAGGCTTTTAAAATCATGCCATCCTTGAACACATCCCCACTTTTCCTCAGCCTTTAAATAGCTCCCTGGCTGGATTTCCATGTCAGTTCAGCTTAGCCTGCTTCCTTTTTTCGTTCTTGCATTTATTTTAAGAATTCTTTCTTTCAATAGCCCCTTCACATATTTCATTAACATTGTGTCTTATTAAAATTTCTTTGCAGTGATTGGAATTTTAAACGAGTGTTTAAAGGGAAACCAAGGAGATTAAATGCATGTTAACAGAATTTAAGACACTCCATTAACAACTTTGTGCCATATTTGTAAAATTCATGAAGCAATGTGTTTAATTACACATGCTGATGGACTCCAGGTTGTGGGCCCAGCAGTGAATTAATGTCAGCCTTGTGTGTTTAGTTTAAGGCTGAACAATGCATCAATCTTCATATTTCCCGACATAAGTCATCCATCAGCACTGCCAAAGTCACACGGATCCATTTATCAGCCGGTTAATGATCATTTATAGAGGAGATCATCGGAAAGTTTGAGCACCTCTCCCACAGTCTTTTGCATCTACTCCTTTTTTCCGAATTCTTGGTTTTGCAGCATCTCAGGAGCCTTGTGGGTGCCTGTTCCTGCCCTTGAAGAGGCTCAGAATAGCCCAGAAATAGAAGTCCAGCTCACGGAAGAGAGTGAGGTAATTCAACCCCAAATACATTTTCTCTGGGCTGCCAGTAAAGCACCTTATCTCCCTGCAGGCCTTCACAACTCATGATCTGGTGCTTCCTTGCCTTAAAACCCATCTTCCACTACGGGATTCTGAGCCTTCCATGCCCAGTTTAAACATTAATCCAAATAGATGGGTGTAGACCTCTTCTTCCAGGCTGACGACACCAGAACGAGAGGGCACGGCCTCAAGCTACGCCAGGGGAGGTTCAATCTTAACGTTAGGAAGCGGTTTTTCACAGAGAGAGTAATCGCATATTGGAATGGGCTGCCCAGGGAGGTGGTGGAGTCGCCATCCCTGGAGGTGTTTAAGAGAAGACTGGACGAGGAGCTTAGTGACATGGTCTAGCTGGGGGGTGTAGGGCTGGATGACCCTGGGCCCCTTCCGGCTCGGAGTGGCCTGCTAGACTGTGAGGGATCTAGGTTGGTGTTACCGCTCTGAGATGTGCTCTCGGTCTCTGTACGGGTGTTAGATGGTGAGTTGGACTAGATGATCCTTGTGGGTCCCTTCCAACTCTGTGATTCTGTGATTCTGTGATTTAGGAGCAGTTTGGGTAGCAGTGCTGTAACAGGAGTGGGACAGGATCCCAGCTGAGCCCCAGCCTAATGACACACCCAGAACGAACCCCAGCTCTGCCTGCAATAATTAGGGTTTTAATCAGCCCTGCCCCCATCACTCCCGGGTTATCTCACCCCATTCCAGCCTGGCTGTGCACCCCCAGCCTGGATCTGGGTCGTTCCTTTATTAACCCCAGGCAGGATGGATTTCAGGCTGTACTTGCTGAATAAAAGCCTCAGGTTCCTGCTATCACCTGGAGAATGGAGCAATATGAAGTTAATCACTTATGTTCTGGCTCTCAAGAGGGTTTTTTTTTCCTGTTTTTATATCTTTGTAATTCTGGTCTCAAAAATAAGTTTGTTCTGTGTGAGCCATGAATTTGGCGCTGCCTGTCATAGGTGGCTTAATGCTGGGTTTGCAGGCACTCCATATTCTCCTGATCCTGATTAACAGTCTTTGTGCTGCTGTTGCCTGGAAGTTATCCAGTACAACAATTTCACTGGAGAATGGGATTTCATCAAAATGTATTACAGGAGTGTGCCAGTTTCAAAAACTTTAATCAGAAAAGGGATCTTTGGAGCCAGGGAGGTATTTTGTGTTGAAAAGAGACACTGTGTTGAATGCAGGTGTGCTCCTGGTTCATAAGCTCTTTTCACAATTTTCCTCGTCCTCAGCAAAGCTGCTGCTGGAGAAGTTCAGTTCCTCTGCAGGATCCTGTTCCAGCCCAGCTCCCAGCTCAGCCACAGTGTGTGCTGGGCAGGGGGGGGATTCCCAGTCCTATGGCACTCACCACACTCCTATTCCATTCCATTCCATTCCATTCCATTCCATTCCATTCCATTCCATTCCATTCCATTCCATTCTGTTCTATTCTAATGTAGTGAACTCTTGTTCTCATCCTTCACAATTCTTTTTGTTGCCTAAATATTTTTTTAATGAACAAACAATCAAACCCCCTCTCCTCAAAAAAAAAAAAAAACCACCAAACCAAAAGTCAAAATATGAGGAGTAATTAAGGTCAGAAGAGTCCCTCAGGGTCTCTGGCCCAGCCCTGCACTTGGGCCTGGGCTGACTCTGGAGTGAGACCAGACTGCTCAGGTCAGGCTTTAGCCCCCCAGGGCTGCTGGGCTTGGCCCAAGTCTGGCACTGCTGGGGCCACAGGGAAACCAGGCTCATGGGCAGAAGGGCTCCTGACTTGGTGCTCTGCAGAGCTTGAGGGTTTACAAAAATCACAGCAGCTGCATGAAAATCTCTGATTAGATTCCAGATTTTAGTTCCAGTTGCTGCTCCTCAGGATGAACCATTTATTGTCTGGGCTCTTGCTGTATTTGTTCCCATACTTTGTATTCTCTGGTTTCTCTGTTTTCTGTTCTCGTTGGACTCCTGATTAGTGGTGACATCATTCTTTGCTTTTGCTGTTGAAGAACGCTTTAAAATAAAAATCAGTATTCCAGCCAGACAAAAATAATCCTTGGTTTAGTGCCCATGGATTCATTAATGTGACTCCCTCTCTCTGCTATTGATGCTAAGCCTGATGTATTTTTAAAAATCTCTTACCCACAGAGATCACTGAAGACAAATCCCTGTCTGTTACAGATACTCAGTATGGGAGCAGTTCAGAAGGAAAAGAGAAAGGCAGGAGGGCCCAGCAGGATTTATTAGCCGGGTACCAGGAGCTGGCACTCGAGGAGGGGTTCCCTTGGAAGTCACCGGCAAAGTCACTGCCCCTGGACACTGGTGAGACAAACCCTTTGCTGTGGCTGTCCCCCAGCTTCCCACCCAGCACACTCAGAAATGTCTCGGCTGGTGTTGTCAGTGAGCACAGAACCACAGCGAGGGATGGAGGTGCCCACGGGCTTGTGCCACAACAGCTCAGCCTCTCCAAAAGCCGCCTGGAGAGCGGGCGGGGAGGGGGAGGGCAGTGCCCTCTGCGCTGCTCTTTAACCAGCCTTTAATAAGCTCGTATTTAAAGAAGAGCTGCTGAGATTAGTCACGGGCACCCGCGGCCGGGTCGCAGCCCCATCAACACCTCTCTCTGTGACACATCCGTGCAAATCCGAGCTGTTCCTGCCTGTCCCGCTGCTCCTGCTGCTCAGCCTCCAGCCACTGCTTCATCCTCCATTGGCACTTAATCGCCGGCTGCTCAGATCGCTCCCTCCCAGCCATTTGAGTCCCCCACCGCCTGGGACCCGGCCTGGAGAGGAAGGTTTGAGGGTCCCCCTAACCTTGTCTGAAACGTCCAGGGCTTCCTGGAAGGAAGAAGTAAATTCCCACTGTTCAGGTCTGACGGTGCCCCAGGGAGAGCTTTGCCAGCCGTGGGCAGGTCCTGACCTGCAGGAGGTGGGAAGGGCATCCCACAGCTCGGTGAGCATCCCCTGGACGGAGCTCAAGGCTGAGGGTGAGGTTAAGTGACACCCACCGCTCCCCACTTCTCCCTTGCCTTTGGTGGAGCCTCTCCCGTTGTGCCCCGTGTCCCCGTGGGGCCGGAGCATCTCAGTCCGCTCCAGGGGATGGGGAAGGAGCTAAAAGGGAAAACGGATGGACAGCTCCAGTGCTGAACAAATCTGGGCATGTTTTATCTCCCCGGGCTCAGAAGGTGCCCGGCTGTCGTGGTGCACCTGCACACAGATGTCACTGCTCGTGCCACCACAGCTGTCCTGGTGACACCCTGGGAGGGGTGTCCAGCTGGGGCTGTGACAAGTGTCCAGGTGGGGCTGTGACAGGTGTCCAGCTGGGGCTGTGACGAGTGTCCAGCTGGGGTTGTGACAGGTGTCCAGCTGGGGTTGTGACAGGTGTCCAGGTGGGGCTGTGACGAGGGTCCAGGTGGGGCTGTGACAAGTGTCCACCTGGGGCTGTGACAAGTGTCCAGCTGGGGCTGTGGCCCTTGCGGGCCTTGGGGACTCTTGAGAGCATCCTCTGGGTGAGCCTTGGCAGAAGCCCGGGGGTGCCCATGAGTGCCAGAGGGGCTCTGGGGATCAGTGGGGACACTCTGGGGGTCCCCTCACTGGTGGCAAAGGGGACCCAGCTGTGACTCCTTTTCATCCCAGCCCTGACTTCAGCTGGGGGACGGCTCATTGGCTTAATTGGGACTATTCCAGTCCACATCAGTAGGAGAGACACTAAATCTGTTCCCTTCCTTCCTTAAAATACCAAAAGAGGAAAAAGAGCACAAAATGCTGGTGCCTAATTAAGAAAATAAGTTTCTGCTGAGGTGTTTTCTGAAATATTGGCCAGGATTGATTCCTCAGAAACTGCTAAATAGCAGAGTACCCATTGTCTTTGCCTTTGCAGGCTCATTTTTGCATTAACACTCCCCTTGATAAGTACTGCAAATATAATCTTCTGTCTGTTTACAGAGAGGAAAAAGATTTTGTTTCAACATAATGTCATTAAAAGTGAATATTTTACAGCAAAGCTTATGGCTGCAGGGGCTTTGTTTTTGAAGGATTATTCTTTCCTCTTTCATGAAATTAAAGGGCAGCAAAGATATCAAGTACTTTCTAATAGCATCAAAAAATTGACCGGTTTAATTGACATTTTTAAATAGGATTAATTTAGCACTTGAGAGATATGAAAGATTGATAGGTCAGGGAAGTAAAGGCTGGAGTTTATGAACATGACAAAATGTGGGCTCCAAATGCCCTGCTGGTCTCTTGGAGCTTGTCCTGAGCAGACTCTTGAGACAATAATTCAGACTCGATCTCATCTTGTCTTGATCCCGGATGAAATGGAGAGTGACACTCATTACAGGTTTTGCTGAGCTGGAGGGTGGTTTGGGATGAAGGGGCTCCAGTGCAGTGTCAGAAGTGCTGAGGCTTTCACATTCCCTGGGTGAGCTGAGGAGGGCAGAGGTGCCAGTCCAGCCCCCAAGTAGAGTGAGACACACAAAGTGAGATCTATTGTTTTAACTCCTGAGCAGTTTAAATACAGCACCGAGGATTAATGCCCTTCCATTGTAGGCAAGGACTACTTGCCGTGAATGATGAGGTCACTGTACATTTGAGTGTGTGTGAAATAGCACACTCAAATCATCCTCAGAATTTAAGAGACACAACAATGGTAGGAAAAGCAGGGCTTTTCCTTTTCCTCTTTTAGAAGGAAGATCGTAGCTGAAATGTTGAACAACCTAAAATATTCCTTGAAGTTGACTGTAGATGGAATAAATGACCCATCCCGTAGAGTTCATCCCCGCTGTGTGATATCAACTGTAACTTCATTATGTTTTCTTCTCAGGTGTACAGGGATATTCTGCCTGATCAGTATTTCTCAGATGTTGCACAGACCAACTCTCTTTCAAATCTGTTCTGAAGAAACACTTGTTTTAAGTTCAGGGATCTGAGGGTTTTGCCTTGGTGAGAGAGTAACGAGGTCAGCAGAGCTTGGGGTGGGAGGAAATTCCTTCATGGAAAGGTTTGTCCAGCCCTGGCACAGCTGCCCAGGGCAGGGGGGGATCCCCATCCCTGGAGGGGTTTAACAACTGTGTGGATGTGACGTTTGGGGACATGGGTTAGTGGTGGCCTCAGCAGTGTAGGGGAATGGTTATGCTTGGTGATCTCAGAGGACCTTGCCAGCCTGACTGATTCTGTGATTCTGTGAGTCAGTGATTTCTGTTCCAGTTGGGACCTGTGGGTCATGATTAGCTTGTTTTGGAGAGGAGGGTCCAGGACCCCCGAGCAGGAGGGACAGAAGGACAGGGCCCTGTGCCCATCAGCCCCTTGCCCACACCATGGTGGCCCAGGGTGTCCCAGCATGTCCCATGCTTCGGGTGGGAGGCCGTGTTTGCCTGCCCGTGCTCTGGAGGGCACAGTTCAAGCGGGGACCTTTTCTGTGCTCAATGAAGTCACCAAAATGCTGCGAAACAACTGTTCATAAGTGGCTTCTGGGGCTGCCAGTTTGGAAATACGAGTTTCATTTCTGCCGTGTGCTGTTCCAGGTCACTGGGCCTTTGTTCCGCTCCCCTGAGCCCTCGCTGGAACCACAACTATTGCTCAGCCTCTTTCGATTGTCCCCAGTTTATTTAAGAAGCTGCTGTCTGCAGATCATTTAATGAGGAGGATTTCCTCATGCAGGAAAGCTTCCATCTCTCCCTTTTAAGTGGCAGGGTGGATGTTTTCTCGGCTGAGCAGAGCCATATTTAACTGTTGGGTTTCTTTGTTTCTCAGCAATGAAGTTTCCCTCCCTGGGTTCAGGGTGAAGTGATCCTCAGGCAGCGCTGTCAGGAGTGGAAAGCCAAGCTATTGCAGGAGAACAGCGCAGGAAATAAGGTTGAACATACTGGGAAGGTTGGAAGGGACTTTTAAATTTCTTCCTGCCCTTTGGAAAGGAGGAAAGGAAGGAGAAACACTCCAGCAGGGGACTCAGCTCCTGGTCTTTACCTAGGGGTGGGTTTGTGTGGGAATTGAACAAAGGTCAGAGGCTACTATGGGTCTAGTTCCTATTATTTTATTTTTTTAATCACTTTAAAGGAAAAAGCTTTCCCTGGAAATCTAAAGGCAAATCACCATGATTAACTTCATCCAGATAAGAAAGCCTTGTGGAACCTTGAATTTAGGATGGTGGGTGCCACCCCCTACTGAAGATGGACTTTAGTGTTGCCATTGGCAAATGGGAAGAGTGAGGGAAAGAGACTTTTAATTTAAAATACTGGATGTGTTATAGGAGCTCATGGCCAAAATTTGTGTTTTCTGTTCTTCTTTCCTTATTGTCTGAGGTTTGTATTGACCTGTTGCAGGAATCACTTTATTCCTCACAGCTCCCTTGGCATTCCCTGCACTGTGCTGCGAATGACCCCATCTGTCTTGGCTTACAGGAACAGTTTCTGCTCCTCTGTGAGCCCTCCTGCTAAAGGAATCTGACAGAATTATTAGAGAAATATAAATATTTCATTATGAGGCACTAAATCTGCTTCTTTCCCAGGGAGTGCCCTGTCCTTGACTCACTCATGGCACCCCATCAGCTGCTGACTCAGATGCCATGGCAGTGGGTAGGGGGCTGGGAAGCCCCTGCCCAGCACCACAACTGGGCCTGAGCGTTAACACTCAGTGTTGTGCTGTGCCATTAACTCACTGGAACAAAAAACCCCAAGAGGTAATTATTTGTTGTGCTTGTTTATTATGGCCATTTTATTTTCCATGTCACTTAAACATGAGTCGTTCCTAACAGGACGAGGTTGGGTGAACAGATGGGAAATAAGTGGCAGAGATCTGTGATCAGCCTTTTCATTATCTCCCCTCCTTTTCACACTGTCCCCGTGCAAGCACACCACTTAAGGTTATTCTGTGTGTTTAATGGACTCTTGTGCCTACATGTCACAAACAGCTCCCAGGAGCTCTGAAATAACCCAACATGGCACTTCTGTGTGCACCGAGTAGTTCAGTAGCAGAGCAGCCCCTGCAGGGATCACAGTGCATTCCATGGCAGCTGTCCAAGGGCAGGGAAGGCAGTGACTGACTGCAAGGATTGTCTGTGCCATGGAAACTCTCTTTGGATCTGTACTGGTGATACAGGAGGCTGTGACATGCAGTCAGTCAGGTCACAATGACATTTGAGGATTACACAGCAGCAACTGATCTAATTCCCCTAACGCAGTCGTGTTTCCTCATCAGGAAATCAAACAACTCAGGAGCCACTTGGATACTGAGTCACCACCCCCAAAAGCCTCAAGGAATTATAAAGGTTTGGTCCAGAAAAATTCTGGAAGCAGCCAGTGGAAACCCCAGCAAACCTGGGCCTTGCCAGAGTCTGTGGAGCATCACAGTCACTCCCAGGCAGGAACCCCAACCTGCTCCTCCACACTGAGGTATTTCCTTGAGATTGTGTTCATTCTTCTCCCACTGTTCTGAGAGGTTCTCCAAACCTTAGGCCGTGGGTTGTGGTTATGATCATCGTTAGATTGGGGCATAAATTACTTGTTTCTGTAAATCCTCATTTCTGCTTCACTTAATTGCTGTGTTGGGGTTTTGTTTGCTGATTTGTTTGCTTTATTTTTCTGGGCTACTAAAACCCCCTTCCATGATTCATCTTTTTAGGAAAGTACAGGACAAAATGCTGAAGCAGGTTCTGGAAGTGCTGCTGCCATAATTTGCTGGTCGGCAAATTCCAGACTATTTGTGCTATTAAATAAAAGTGCCTGGGCCGTTCTGTCCTCTCCACTGAAGAATCCTCCTTTGTTCCTGGAACAGCACATGTTTAGTTGATACCCTCAGGAATTATCCTTTTCAGCACCATGTAAACACAGCCCAATCCCACAAGTGAAGCCTCAAAGACTCCAAGTCTCTTCCGCAGCCAATTTCAGACTCTGGAGAATGAGAAAATCACCATGTAGGAAAAAGATTACTCGGCAATTATTTCCAATTGTTTCTATTTCTGCCTGCCTAGAAAATCAGGGAAAAAAGGATTTACTTGGGAACAATTGCTGCAATCCAGCCAGTCAAAGTTTCACCTTGTTGGAAGATGGTTTGAGCTGGGAGCTGCAGAAGTGCTAATCCACCACACTTGACCTTGGTGTAACGTGATCTGTTTCTAGAGCCTTAAACCGTGGCAATTGCAAAGCCCTCGAGCTCCTCAGCACTCCCACATCCTCTCCACAGAAGAGACATCACAGCTGAAAGGTGCTCTTTCACTTTCACAGGGAGAATTAGACCCTGTTTCCAGAGGAGGGATTGGGCTGGCAGCAGAGGGGGGTCCAGGTCACCTTGAACGAGAGGTGGCCCTTTCTGGGTGTTCCCAGGGGTAGGATGGGATGGATTCCTCTCCCTTCCCATTTCCCATGGGCAGATGGAGGTGCTGTGCATTCCTGTGACCTGGGATGGGTCAGGCTGGGAGGGACCACAGTGAGTCATCTGGTCCAGCCTCCTTGGTCCAGCAGGGAGATCCCAGGGCACATGGAACAGGATTGTGTGCAGGTGGAATTCTCTGTCAACAAACAGCCACCCCTGTGGGCCTAACCCTGCCACCATCTCTGCTCTCATCATGGGGGCTGTGACTGAGAAAAAGGATGACAATGAATTGTCCCTGTCCTGGCCTGACTTGTGACCCTCCCTGGTGCTGTGGGTGGCTAAGACACCTCCCACCCTACCTGAACACAGAGCAGGTTCCTGTGCACCAGCCCATCAGGCAGGTCTGAGAAGTGGCTCCAATCCCTCCCATCCCATTTCCCCACCTCCAGCCCTGTTCCAAGCAGATGTCTGGGTGTGGGGTGTCCTCCCCAGCTCTGAGCCCTGCAGGGTGTTCACTAGTCCCAGACACACCTGCAGACCCCTCAGTGCTGGATTCCCAACAGAGCACATTATCCTGCCACAAGTGTCATCATCCCCATTACCTTTCCCTTTGCTTCCCACGGGATTCAAACAGAGAGGTGATACCTGGGAGAGTCCTTGACCTTCCTGAGTCTCTTATGAATCACTAACCTGAAGGATGGATGGGGAGAGGTCCTGCAGGCTGGCAGGCCTAATCTTGCATTTCATTTCTGTCTCTAACTCAGCTGCTGTTCTGCTCCTTCCCTGGCACTGTAACGTTCCTGCATGTGGTGGCAGCCCAGTAAAGGTTGGCATTCCCAACCTTTATATACCTGCTCAGTTCTTCAGTCTCTGCCCTTTATCCTCACACATCGACATGATGTGAGGATAATGGAGGTGCAACAATTCTACCTTATCACTCCAGAACCTGCAAGTGAGGTTGTCACAGTGGCTGTTTCTTTAAAGAAATAAGGTTGCACTAATGTGTAACCTCTGGGAAAAACAGACAACACCTTCTAGTAGAGCAGTTTTATGTTTCTTATTTTGGGGTTTTTTTCTCTCCTCTTTTTTATTTTTTCCCAGTGTTACAACCTTTTATTTTTGCTCTTGGTTTGAAGAAAACTCTTCCCTTTTCTCAGGGCTCTCATAGACCCCTCTGAGGGGTGCCCAAGGGCACGGCCACATCACACTGATATTTCCTGTTTGTGGGAGAGCTGAGCATTAATAAAAGAAAGCTGTTTAACATCTCCCTTCATGGGACTAAACATGGAGCGGTGCCGGGATGTGAAATCATTTGGGGATGCACAGCAAAGGGAGGGAAGGAGAAACTGAGAGAAACGAGATAAGGAACACAGAGACAGGGATAGAAATGTGGATCGTTCTGGCAGCAAGGTTAATAATGAATTCCTTGCTCCTGATGTGGAAATGGAATGGGGCTGCTGCTGACAGTAATACATCTTGAAAAGGAAAAAAAAAAGAAAGATTTCCCATTCATTCTCTCCTTGGTGTACCTCCTTTCATGTACCCAAGTGTGTTACCCGTCCTCAGCTTGGGTGTGCACTTGGCCCAGATCAGGGAAGGATGGAGTGTGGTGCTGATTCTCTGAAGATGCTTTTCCCTGGAACACAGCATCAGTTTTCTTCAGGCCAGAACCTGAGTGAGGGTTTCTGTGGGTGCCATGGGAGAGGGGCACTCACAGCTCCCTCTGAGGTGAGAGCACTGAGAGCTTTCCTGGGGACAGCGATGAGTGGGATTTCCTCTCTCTGACAGGGAGAAGAGCAGCATTTCCTGAGGGCTGTTACTGAGTCAGTCAGCACAAAGTACATGTGAAACAAATGTACAGAGGAAAAATGGAGAAACCTACTCCCAAATAAGGAAAAACTCCATCCTCCCACCAAGAAAGTGCCTGTCCAGTTGGCCTGTTCCTAGGCACTGTTCCTAGGCTGGCACTGCGGGAAGCTCTTCTAATAATGAACCACAAACCTGGGTCAGTGCCTGGAATCTCAGGCAGGATCTGCCAGTGGGATCCTCCCATGAATTCTTTGCTTTTGTGCTACTCATGTACAGGGGAACAGGCCTTTCCAGCACTATGCCATGGCAAATAACCCTTCCCTGAAACCCATGTCCTGGATTTCCACTCTCCTGGGTCCTCACTTGCTGTTTTTATTTCAGTGTGTTTCTTCCCTGTGGGTCTCTCAGCTGCTGCTCTCCCAGCCCCAGGAGCTGGATGGTCCCAGTTATCCCAGGCTGCTCTCTGGGGCTCCTTCCACAGCCAGCTCCTCCCAGGGATTCAAGAGCACAGCTGGGCAGTCAGGTCACGGAAAGTGGGGGAAGAACAGAAATCTCACTTCCTTAGGAAAGCAGGCTGGTGGCCAGCCAGAGGTGGAATTCTGCTTCTGGATCATGCCTGGAGCACCTGTGCACCATGTCACCACTTGGAAACTATTTTATCAAAGCCAGAATGGTCCTTACAGGCACCTCACCTCTTCTTGAAATCCCCTTTAGTGCAGTGGTGAGTGTCCCTGTCTCTCATGTGGGAGACCAAGGGTTTGATTCCCACCAGGAAGGCAGTGGTGCTGTTGGACTCGATGATCCTTGTGGGTCCCTTCCAACTCAGGATATTCTGTGATTCTTGGGCACTGGCTGCTCCAGCAAGTCTGTCCCAGCAGCTCCTGCAGTATAATCCCAGGCAATGTGTTCTGGACTGTCCCTGGGGACATGTTACCTTCAGGGGATCCTGGAATCACCACAGAAGGGTTTGCGATGGAAAGGACCATCCAGTGCCACCTCTGCAATGGGCAGGGACACCTCCCACTGTCCCAGGGATCCCGACCTGCCCTTGGACACTCCCAGGGATCCAGGGGCAGCCACAGCTTCTCTGGGAAATCCATCCCAGGGCCTCCCCACCCTCACAGGGAACAATTCCTTCCCAGTATCCCATCTGAGTCTTCCCTCTGACAGTGAGAAACCATTCCTGCTTCTCCTCACACTCCATGTCTACAATGTCCTTTTACTGAATTGTCTCAGCAGTTAATTACAGTCTGCATTATCTACAGTTTCTTTTTTTTGTTGTTGTTTTTTAATTTCTGGAAATTGAAATTCATCCCTTTCAGTCCTGTCCTGCTTTTCCTGGTGGGTCAGAGCATTCCCAAGGATCAGGTGTGTGCTCTCTGTACATGCAGGGTGTCCACATGCAGCTGACCCTCTCTGAGGGGTCCATCAGGATGAGTAACCTGGCAGAACTGGGAGAGAGGGAAAATCTACCCGAGATCAGTGCCCTTGTTGTCCCAGAAAGCTCCCAGTGCCACAACAGGAATCAGATCCCCCCTCAGCTGCATCCTGGTGTACAGCACACCCACACTTCCATCCTCCTGGGCTGCTGGGGAGCACCCAGAGCTGGGAATATTCAGGTTTATTATTTGGAATATGCCCACGAGTTTGTACAATGTAATGGTTTGAAAATACCATGAATTTCCAAATGCACTGCCTCCTTGGAACACAGGGAAAACAAGAAACCAGAAAAGGAGAAGATTTAACAAATGCAATTAATCTGGAATTACTTGGCAGTGAAGAGTTGCCATTGATGTATTTAACAAAGAACTAATTAAACCAAAATGCAGACTGAAATAAAAGATGTTATGTAATGCAAATAGTGCTGATTAGAAACTGTAGCCTCGAGAACTCCGAGCCTGTGTGGATAAATCACGGACACGTGTCCGTTGTGTAGAGATCAGGGTTTAACATGATTCTAGTCCAGACATGACCACTTCTTTCAGTGGAAAAATGCCCTTTTGAGAGCCTTTGAATTTCAAAGACAAGAAGCCTAATGCAAAGCTGCTGTGGGAGGTGCAGCACAACAGGGATGGGCTGGGTTCAATTCCCTGCTCATCAGTTGTGTTTATAATTTCAGCTCAGGGGATCTCTGGATTTGGTGTTTCAGCTCACTGCCCCCAGGCCGGGGGATCAATAGGAATTATCAGCAATTTTCCAGGGGCGGATAAATGGCACTGCCATGTGGAACCACTGCTAATCCTTGCCTTGTCCTTGCTCGTTGGGTTGGTGGTGTTTATTTTAATCCTCTGAGGTCTCAGGGGTGTGCTGCTCCACAGCAACTCGTCTGGGGGCTTCCGAGGAGGTGACACAAAGAGTGGCACCATCAGTAAATGGCTGTGAGGAGACCTGTTACTGCAGGGCAGGGTGCGGCAGCGTCACCCCCGGGCACAGGCAGCCTCAGGCAGTCTTGTTCCCACATGGAAGCGTTCAGTCTGTCCCACACACAGCTCCTGTGGTCCCAGGGCAGTCCCTGTTCCCACCTCCTGCTGGAGGCACCTGCCTTGGCGCAGTCAGAGCCACGGCTGTGAAACCCCTCAGTGGTGCTGAGGCCTCCAGGCCTTGCCCTCCTCCATATCCCAGGCCTGACGCAGGGGGAGGGAGCTGAGCTGGACTGGCCTTGTCCAAACCCCAGGACAGGGCAGAGATGTGGGGGAAAGAGGAGTGTTGGGCTGTCCTGTGTCTCAGATCCCAGCAGGATGCTCCAGGCAGGAGCAGCCTCCCCTGCAGCCCCACGGCGTCACTGAACGCTCAATATCTGTCTCCAGGAGCCTGCTGATATTGAAGAACTGAGGAGATATTTAACCTGAAACCAGAGTTCAACTGCATCAGACTGTTCATTAAAAATGAATGGATGCATCCGATAAGGATCACATTCCCTGCGATGGGATGCAGGAGTAGAAACTGCTCTGCTGTGCCCTGCCCTGCTCTGCTCTCCACACAGCCACTCCTGTGGTTCTGGGCGCTGGAAATACACTTGTTCAGCTTTTTCACCCGAATTCCCCACTTAGGGATCTCTCTGGTGACAGAGAGTGCATCAAACAGAGGAATCAGCTCGGTGAGAGCAGCTCCCCAGAGCCCCATCTGGTACCAGTTGCACACTGGTGTGAGGCTGGGGTGAGGCTGAGGTGAGGTTGGACGCCCTTGGGCATGCAGTCACAGGACATCTCTCTTCCCAGTTGCTTTTGGTGCACCTGAAAAAACAGGTCCACTTCTCCTTTCTCTTTTGCCCACCTTTCATCCTGCTGGACGTGTCAGTGTTGAGCCCTGGGCTGGGGCTGTCGGCCCCTCGACAGAGCAGGTCTGGGTGTTGTCAGCCTGGAGTGACAGAGTCCCTTCCAGTCCCGGGCAGAGTCAGGGGCTGGGGAGACATTGCTCTGCTGTGACTAAAACACAAAAGATGGGCTTTTGCAAAGCACTTTATTATCCCTGTCCTGGCTGAGTGTGCAGGAGCAGAGTGATGGGGAGATGGAGGAGATACCCAGCTCCAGCAGCGTTTCCTCGTGGAGATTTACAGCTCAGCTGTCAGTGTCCCATCCTGGTGGAACAGTTGGCAAGTTCATTGCCAATATCATTTTGTAGGTGTTCTGGCCAATCAGAACAGTGCAAGGTTCAGCATTTTGGATCTGAAGTGACAGTAAAGGAAATATTTTTCCAGATGTGAAAACTCTTGAAATCCCAGTTTTCAATGTTTTTATAATAAAAATTTCTCACAGATTAAACATTCCCACTCCCACCCAGGCTGAGTCCTGATTGTCACCAGTCTGCCATCACATTCTCAGTGACATTTTGTCCTTGGTTTCCTCACGTGGCTCAGGTTGGAAGGACTCCTATGTGCTCTGCAGGAATTGCAGGTGGAAAGGAGTGAGGGGTGTGGTATTTTGTGAGCCCTAAGCTCTCTCCTGTGCCCTCCCTGCGATGCCAGCGGGTCCCTGGTGCCCCAGATAAAATTAATGCAAATAGTCCCAGCAGCATCAGGCAGAGTCTCACCGTGGTGTGGGCACTGAGAACCAACTCGTGGAACAGGAACACAGAACCAGAGTCTGGAAAAGGCCTCAGACCATCGAGTCAAACCATTCCCCAGCACTGCCAAGGCCACCACAAACCCATGGCCCAAAGTACCACATCAGCTTTGAAATCCCTCCCCCAGAATGTTTCAGTAATGCTTTCAGAAACTGCATGAGAAACAACTGTGATATTTCACTCTTTTTTGTTTGTTGGTTTGGTTTTTCAATGAATTGTTTTTGTTTCCTGTTTTAAATCTCTCCATTTTTCCCCTTTCCAAGGGAGATGTCGTGCCTGAGTCCCTTGCCTGGGGACTCTCTTCATGGGCACCGAGGGTGTCTGTTCCTATTAGAAATGGTGCAATAAATCCAAAATTACATGCAGCACTTCATCACACTCAGGACTGGAGCAGGAGCCTGCTTTTGTTTTTTCCGTTGCTTTTCAGTTTTTTAATTTGCTTTGGTGAGATGCAATGCAGAGAGAAGAAAGCCATCCTAAAGGAATTATGTCTCATGGAGATTAGATAAATAAGACAACTATAAAAGCCATGCTAAAAAGCAGTTTTGCATACAAGTCCTAAAAACTGGCTGGTGGTTTGTAATTCCATCATGTGAAGGCAAAGCCATCGCTGAGACAAAGATCTGGGTAATAAGTATGCACTTGAATTTTAGTTAAGAAAATAATATGTCCTGAGGGTGCATATTCTCTCAGTCATTTCACATTCATGCCGTGCTCCTCTGGAGACAAGGAGCTGCTGCTCTGTGACAGCTGAGTCCAAGAACTCGGAAAATTAATAAGAAGATGCACACAGAGCATGAGGTTTACGGCGTGGGCCAGGCTGCTGAGCTGAGTGGGACCCTGCAGGAGCCCGAGGGGCAGAGCTGTGCCTGGATCCCATGGGAACACCGAACCAGAGCCCACCCAGCACACGGCCGGGGAGAACTGGGGCTTGGAGAAAGGGATGGGCCCTCAGGGAAATCACACAAGCAATTTGTTCACCAGTTGGGTTGGTGAGAATTTGTCAAATTAGCAGATTTGTTATTCCAGTAATTGTTTTTTTGGGAATTGAGCTGAAAGCAAGTGACAAGAGTTAATTGGCAACTGGAGGGCTGGTGGTTATTGCCTTGAAAGGGGAAGGGGTCCCGGGTGATGCCTCTCCTTGGGAGAACACTGATTTTTTTTTTGCATGCATTTGATCCATGCCTGAATAAAGACTGTTCCAGTTTAATTGAAGCCCAAACCTCCCCCAGGACCCCTGGCCCAGGGGTCTGTTGGAGGGTCCTGCTGGGCATACCAGGGACCTCATGCAGTGGGGCAGGAGCAGGGACAGCAGTGAGGGGACACAGGGGACACCAGGACTGGTGCTGGCTCAGTGCTGGACCTTGGGTGGCACCAGTCAGGGAGCAAAGGCAGGAGCTGGGGTGGCACTGGAGGCCTGGGATGGCTCCCCTGGTGTCACTGGTGAGGTGACAGGGTGGGCAGAGCTGGGCATGAACCTCGTGAACAGTATTGCAGAGACATGTACCCTGCTGAGGGTTTTTGGTGTGGCTTTTCTCCTCGAGCACTTGGCAGCTGGACACGAGGATGTGCTGCAGCAGAAAATCGATGTGATTATCACGGGCTCAGCCCCAGGGGCCAGGCCCCATCGCTCACAGGTACTGCTGCATTGCAGGTGAGGGGATGTCCTGCCTGCAGGGAAAGCCTGGGCTGAAAGGAAACCAGCCTTGGTTATCATGACAGCCCCTTCCAAAGGCAGCACTGCCCGAGGTGACTCTGGATTCCCAGGAAGGAAGAGAGTTAATCATTGTGGGCTCATTCTGGCTGATTTTATGGCTGACACTATGCCAAGGCTGAGCAGCCACAGAGACTCTAGAGAGAGCTGTGGAATCCCAGGTGGGAAGGGACCTCAGGGACCATTTGGTCAACCCTTCCCTGGGGGAAGCAGTGTGGACAGGATGGCCCAGCTCCTGCCCAGCTCCTGCCCAGCACCTGCCCAGCTGCACTCGAGAAGAACCCAGCTCCAAAACCATTCCCCAGGTTATTGATGAACTATTTGGGAACAGCCTGTGCTGGCTGAGGAGTTTCTGTAATCAGTGTCCACATTAAATTTCTGAACCTGCTCTTTGAGCCCATGCCTGTGAACCCAGGCACAGTGAGCAGTGTTCCTTTCCCACAGGCCACAACCCAACCCCAGAGGGTTCCTGTGGGTGACATTCCCAGGGTGACAGTCCCTGCCTGGAGGCCGGATTTGTCATGGGGTGAAGGTTGGTCACTCACCAGCTGTGCCACCAGCCCTGGGCGCTGGTAGAGGGGGTCACTCCGATCTGGGACATGGCTCTGGGCTCCTGGCAGGGCTCAGCCTGGGTGGGATGTAGGTTGGGATGTAGGTGCCTCTCCCCACGGAGACGGCTCATCTCCAGCCATCCATTCCACAGGAGATAAATGTCAGCCAGGAGAAGTTGTTTGCAAACCACGATTGCCCCCCAGGTAACCCCACAGACCACCAGGAAATGCTTATCCCTCATGTGTGTCACAGAGCGGGGCTGGGGCTGCCAGGAGTGTCTGGGCACTGTCACTTCAGGCAGCCTCCCTCCTTCCCCGAGGTGACGGCACCGCTGGCAGGAGAGAATTTATCAGATTCACACTTCTCCCTCACCATTACTCATTTCCTTTCTAATTCCAAACCACATGGACTGATTTGAAAAATGGCAAAGTCAACAGGGCTGCCGTGTCCACCTGCTGCTGCTCCTTTCCTTTTGTACCTCTCATGTGGAAACTCAGATTTTCAGCTGAATCACAGCTCATCAGGTGTGGGTTTGTAACAACTTCGGTTATTTATCTCAATTCATCAGGAGCCAGCAGTACATAAAATGGGAATAACAAGCCATCCAAACAGCCCTGTTTGGCCCTGGTGCCTCTGTGGTTACTGCAAAACTTGGTGCTGAACATCCTGGGCTGGGAGAGATCTACCAGGATCATGGAAGAGAATCACAGAGTCATTTTGGCTGGAAAATCCATCTCAGACCATCCAATCCAACATTCCCCCAGCACTGCCAAGGCCACCATGAACCCATGTCACACAGCTGTGAAATCCCTCCAGGAATGGGGACTCCACCCCTGCCCTGGGCAGCTGTGCCAGGGCTGGACAGCCCTTCCCAGGAAGGAATTTTTCCTTATATCCAATATAAACCTCCACTGGCACAACTGGCAGCCAAGACAGGCAGAACATAAGATTTTTTTCTAAATATGAAGCTGAGGAACCTCACTCTTTGCAGGTTGTTTTAGGGGTTTTTTTTGACTGTGACTTTGTCCCCATTTGGTTGCCTCTTTGCAGGAAGTGGCACATTCCCATGGTTTTCCATGGAGCAGTGCATTGGACAGACCCTCTATGGCTGGGAGATGTTTGGCCAGGTCCATCACGACTGCTGCTGGGAAACCAAAGGGATTTGGGCTTTCTCTTTGTACCAGCACATTATTCCTGGTCCCCAGACAGAAGCTGAGCTCCATAAAACAAACTCAGGTGTGAGCACTCTCTTTCTCAAGGTCAAAATTTGCTGCCTGCAGATGTATTTTAAACCCGTATTTTCCTGGTTTTACTGTTCCTCCTTCCTCACTCAGCCTTCCTGGCACCAGCAATGAAATAAAGTCCTGGAACGGATCTCTAAAACACTAATATATATGTATATATATATATGTATTTCAAGATCTATAGGCTGTGTATTTTCTTATTCCATAAACATAAGGAGAACTGAACACTGCAATAATCCTGCCACAGTCCATCCAATTATTTCTTCTGTTACCCAGTCTTGCATTAATTTACTCCCTTGAAGTCCAGTACTGCTCATCATTTGCATATTATTCTTTCTCTCTTCTGTTAATCCATCTCTGCAAAGGAAACACGTTATGAGAGAAAAGGAGCAACCTGTGGAAGCTTTAACATCTGCCCCACGAAGTTCCTGTCACACCCAGCAGCTGTTTCACCAGTGTAAGGACACAGTGAGATCTGTAGGGTATTGTCCTATTTGAATTTTAATATCTTTTCATTTCTTGTTTCTCCCTTGTTTGCTTGTTTTTGAAAGAGTCGGGAGCACATAAACACGGGGCTGTAAATGAGAAAGTGAAAGATTTGTCAATACTCTCACTCTCGGGGGACCGAGGTACTTTAATTTTAATTACACTTAAGCCAGGCTCCCCACACACCCCGTGCTGGATGTTTTTCTCTTCCTAATATTATATGGGAAAAAATGCAGCAGCATCTGGTGCCTTCCTGACAGGTTCAATTGATTGGAGCGGGAATGAGGAGCAGGGCTGGGCTGGAACAAGCTCTCATTGATCGCTGGAGTGGCATTGACTGCACGGGGAATTTGAAACAACAGCAGGTTCAGGAGCCAGAGCCAAAAAAAAGAGTAAAAAGGAGCTGATGTCGGAGTTTCTGAAGGGTTTTGTCCTGGCTTTGCATTTTGCCATCTCTCAGTGCTGCAGCAGCCATGGTGGATGGGATTTTTATTGCTCCTTTTCTTTTGTTGCAAATTACATGTTTGATATTCTGAGTAAAACTCAAAAAGTTTTCCAAATTGATGTGTGATAAAAAGGCCTTTTATTTCCCTCCAGACATGTGTGCACTTCTGACCACAACGATTAGTTCAGATAAAGGACATTATCTTCCCTGCAATCTGCGCTGCTGAATCCTCGCAGCCTCTGAAGGGCTCGGCAAGTTTAAGAGCCCCGGTGTGATTTTATCAGCCAGGGCCTGTTGTGCAGCAGGTATCGACACAGACCCCTGTGTACCATGGGCCCGGGCTGGGATTTGATCACAAGGCCAGTCAGGGTCTGTCAGGTGCTGCCTTTTGTCCCCAGAAGTTTGTCAGAAGCGAAGGAAATGATCCCTGTTCTGCAGCCGTGTGTGCGCTGACACGGCGCTGACATGGAGCTGCGGGGAACCTTCTGCTGGATCAAAGCAACCCCTGTCCCCTTGAGCCCCTTGCCCTGGGGAACAGACAGTGCCACTCTCTGAAGCTGCCAAAAGGGGGTTGGGGCATTCTCGTGGCATTTTCTCCTGAAGGGGGAAACAGGCTCCGGAGGGACAGGACACAGGGAATGGCTTCCCACTGCCGGAGGGTTGGATGGGAGATTGGGAAGGAATTCCTGGCTGGGAGGGTGGGGAGGCCCTGGGATGGATTTCCCAGAGAAGCTCTGGCTGCCCCTGGATCCCTGGGAGTGTCCCAGGCCAGGCTGGATGGGTCTTGGTGCAATTTGGGATAGTGGAAGGCGTGGGCCTGGATGTCACTGAACATCCCTTGTAACCCAAACCACCCTGGGATTGCAAAGGAAGGATCAGCTCAAACCTGGGCCTGTCCTGGGCTCTGGAGAGGCCAGTGACACTGCACAGCTCCTGGATCCTCCCCATCTGTGCTGACCTGGGATTCCTTTGGCTGCCCCCATGGAAATGTCCCCCCTTTCCTGAGCTGGTGTGTGAATTCCAGGTGATGGGGGAGGGCACTGCTGGATCAAGATCTGTGATTTCAGCTGTAACTAACAGTGATTGCAGCTCAAAGAGATGTTGTGTGCAATTTTATTATATCATGTGCTGAAGCACCACTATTAAAATTATGACATCCCTTGTATATTCCAGCAGCAGATGTGTGTGCTATTGATTTCTTTGTGCTGACTTTAGAACTGTTTATTCTGTGTTATCTGTTCAATGAAAATGAAGATACAGAGAATCCAATGTGATTCTTTACTACAATGATAAAAACCCCTCCTCCTTTGAAGGGCCACAGAACGACATCCCACATCCCAGTGTTCTTATCTCGTATCCAAGTATGGAATGTATTACTGTAGGACAATAATGACTTATTTTTTCACAGAATACACATAAAAAGAAATGTGTAAGCAACTTTCACTTCATTATTACTCTGCTATTTCAGCTGAGAATGGTTCAGAGCAAAAAACAAGACTTAAAGAAAACAAGACTTAAAAAGCAACAATTTTAATCTCTGTGCTGTTTTCCCCCCAGTGTTTTGCTTCTTCCACTCATTAAAAAACACACTTTTAATTTTCTTACAAGAAAGAAGCACTAATATTTCATATTTGCCAGTGCACTGAGTATTGCCTGGCATTGCACTAAAAATAATTGTTAGACTTTAAATGTTGCCTGTGCCAGAGGTGAGAGCAGAAGGACTCCTGCAGGAGACCCCTGCCCTGGGACATTTCTAGCTGGAATCAGACATGGATGACCCTTCCCACTTCCATACTCAGTTCTTCCATCCCCATGTTCCCCTTTTTTAGTGCTGTGCCTTTGTCCATGGGCTCTGGTGTAGCAGTTGAGCAAACACAAAGGATTTCTTGGTAAGATACTGCAGGAAATTATTGATTCTCTTTGCAGAGGAGTTCAGCTGATTTCAGTGAGCTACTGTGGGTCTTTTGGAAAATAAAGTCCTGGGCAAATGACAGGTCAGAAGGACTGATGAGGATGGTGAAGCTGTAAAGCACAGCAGCTCCTGTTCACAGGCAGCTGAAGGTGAGAAGAATTTCTCATATGCCTCACAGTTATTAAAATATCAAGTATCCTTCCCTACCAATTATGTAACCCCTGTGCCATGAGGGCAAATTATCTTAATTATAGGATTGTTGCATGTTCAGAGAATATGATTTCTTTTGAAAATAAAATGAGCTGGAATTCAGGCATTACAGAGGGAAAAAGAAAGGTTAATTGCTCTGAGCTGGAGATTTGTGCTGAGGGATGTGGGGTGCTCAGAGAAATTCCAACAGGTCTGGCAAGAAGCCCCAAATTCCAGTTAAGAACATGTTAGGCTGAATGACTGCTGACTTCATAAAATCATATCAAATCAGTGAGAGGAGAGGGTCATTAGTGGCTGTAGTACAAAGGATGGGAGCAGAGAAAGGGAAAAGAACATTTTTCCTGCTGGAACAGGGATGAGAAAAGTCCCCTGTACCTGAGAGCAGGTGGTGGCCAGGTCACTGTGCCCCAGCCCCACTGTGGATGGTGGGATCTTGCCTGGGCCAGGGGTTAATTTCATGTTCTGAGGCTTTGGAACTGCTCATCCAGCCCATGAGTTCAGAGAGCTTCTGGACTGACACTTCCAGGTCCTTTTGGTGAGAGCCAGGAGAAACCCATCTGCAAGGTCTGGTGCTTCAGGAGCCATCCTGCTGCTGGGACATGGGTGGAGCAGGAAGGGAAGAGCCAAGAGAAGCATGTCTGGGTGTCCTGCTCTCTCCTGGGGGCTGAGAGTGACCATGGCCAGCTGGGGATGTCACTGCCAACCCTCCTTTGGCTCTGGAGTAGGATGTCTAAGGGACATGTTTGAGCACAAGATGAGCAGAGAGGACTAAGAGAATGAAAAGCAATTAGACTTGGGGCAAAACCCCAAAAATCTCACAGACACAACGAAGCACATGGCCTTATCCCCGGTTTCAGCCCTTCAGAGCCTAGATTCAGTTGGCACAGGCTGGCACAGGTGCCTGAGGGTGCTGAGCTGACCAGAGGCTGGACAGTGTCACAGGCAGGGCCTGGGACCCCAGCAGCAGCTGCTCAGACCTCGGATATGCAGAGGGATGGTGGGATCTGAGGGGGGATTCACATCAGAAGGTCCAGAAGCTCCTTAATGTGCCCTTCCATGGGATAAGATATTCCCTTCAGACAGTGAATCCTTCATAATCCGTCTCCTTTGCTGCACAGGGGAAACAGGAATTGTATGGAAGTTTTATCCAGAGGCGCTGAATGAAGCTGGAAGAGTTTTGCAGATACATTGAAATCTTTCCCCTTCAGAGAATGAATCACAGTTTAAGCAGAGTAGAGGATTAAGCTGATATCTTCTGGACCAGTAATGTGTTTCAAAGGGCACACAAGCCACTGTGGCCTCCAGTGAGTCTTTGTCTTGCTTTTATTAAATACTTCATCACTCTAGAAAATACCTCAGAGCTTGCTACAGCTGAAGGCAGCTTTAAAATATGATAATATAATGCACCACAATGGTATATCCATTTCACATCTCCTCATTCAGGCTGCAGAACAAGGACACTCAGAACTGCTGGGTTTGGGTGTCTGGGAACTGCTCCTCAGTCCCAATCCCTTACGGCTGCTCCCTCTGTGAGTCCCCTCAGAAGCGAGTTTCACATGGAAGTCATTAGTCAAGGAATGTTTTTTTCTCTTTGCAGGTAAATAATTAACAAATGTTGCCCAATTTTTGTGAGAGCAGTGTATTCCATGCACAAGAAAAAGGTAGGCTGTTGTCTGATCACAAAGTGGTTTGGCTGGGAAGGGACCTTAGAGCTCATCCTGCTCCACACTCTGCCATGGGATGGGACACTTCCACCAGATCGAGCTGCTCCAAGTTTGTCCAGCTTGGCTTTGGGCACACCCACTCCCATTTCAGATGAAGGAGTTGAACCAGCTGAACACCAAACTGCAGGAGGTGGACAAGGCACAGCCATGGCCCTGTGGTCTTGAGCCCAGCCAGGGGCTTTGCCTGCCCCAGGATGGGGAGGCTGGAGCTGCTCAGGGCAGGGGATGGGGACGTGGTGCATCCCCAGAGCCCAGGCCCTGGCTGGTGGAGCATCCCTGTCCTGGATTAGAGGCTGGAGCTGCTCAGGGCAGGGGATGGGGACGTGGTGCATCCCCAGAGCCCAGGCCCTGGCTGGTGGAGCATCCCTGCCCCTGCCTGGGGCTGCTCCCTGCATCTCCTCACCTCCTCAGCTCCTGACTCCTGCCAGGACTTCACCTCCTGTGCCATCCGTGTGTGAACGGTGAGCAGAGCATCGGCTCTGTCCTTCTGGGAGTGCTCCTGACTGATGGCTCGTCCTCTCACAGCCTTGAAAACACTTGAGGACTCAGACACAGATTAAAACCCAGGCACGGGAGAGCAAGGCAGGCCTGCAGCAGGAGCAGCTGCCATGAACTGCTCCCCAGGGACAGGTCTGTGGAATGCCTGTGGGATTCACACCTGGATCCAGAGATGCCTGCACTCAGAAATATATATGCACACAGGCAAACAGAGATATATTCCTGCAACTCAACAATAATTCCATAATTCATAATGAGCTGGGAAATACTTCTGCCTAGTGAAAACGTTGTATTTCAATGCAGGGCTTTGGATTATTTAATCAAAACCAGAAACATTGCTCCATGAGCACTTTAAACTCCTAAATCCTGAGGCTGGAGGTACCCGCTGGGGCTGCCTCTCACTCCGAAGAGTTGAGGTTTAGAAAGCTTTTATTTTCAGACACAAGTAGAATATTTTCTGACAAACTCTCACTTTTTCTCGCCCATCCTGTGCTGGGGGTCTGGGTGTGAGGAGGGGCTGCCTTGGGGCTGGTCACAAGTGCAGCCTCACCCAAAGGCTGGGCCTCCCCAGCAACCACTTGGGAAGAATCCTGAGTTGGAGCCTCCCCTTGCTGAGGGAAGGGCAGCAGGCGCCAGGCTCAGGCTCCCTGCAGATCTCCCCTCGGTGCTGGGAGCTCTCTTTTATCTTCCCCCTTTCCAAGGGAGCTCAGGCAAAGCTGGAGCTGAGCTGGAGGAGCTGGGAGAAGGTGGTGCTGCCATGTTCTGTACTCTCAGAGCCATCGCCATGGAAACGGGAGGATGGGGCTGACCTTGTTAGTTTGCCACTGATCCTGCCAGGGCTCAGCCTCGCAGCTCCCGCTGAGCTCCTCTGGGGCTGGAGATGCACAGCTGAAGTTGGTAAATTGGAGGAGTAAGAGCCAGAGACTTTTGGAAATGTAAAATGTAGGATCTGTTAATCTGCTGGCTGGGAAGGAACAGCTATTTCTGTGCAAATGGTGCTCTGAGATAGAAAAGAGGTTGGATATTAAGTTCACTGTTAATTACACAATTCCCTGGGCTTTTCAGTGCCTTTCTACGATACAAGTCTCCAAATGGGAAGATGCTTATCCCTGCTTCCAAAGCCTCCCTCCCATCCTCGTGTCCTGGGCAGTGTCCACCCACATCCCACTGGGGATGTCCTTTTAGGGGCAGCATGGGGCAGTGGAAGGTGTCCCTGCCCTTGCCAAGGGGTGAACCAAAGTGGTCTGAAAGGTCCCTCCCAACCCAAACCATTCCAGGACTCCACGGTTCTATGAGTCTGTGATTCGGTGATACTGAGCAAAAACTGAATTCTCTCCTCAGGAATAAGGGATGTGAGGAAGTGATCCAGCAGTGGAATGTGAGAAGGCCACAGTGGAAGGCCCTGGCTGCTCTCAACACTCCTACACCATCTATTCCAGCCCTGTTTGCTCACAGATATTCCCTGCAGGGACCCAGAGCTCGGCCTGTGTTTATTCCTCTCCAGGAACACGGAGCTTCTCTGGGGAATCCTGAGTCCATCTTGATAAGTAACAATAGCAGGGTAATTCCAAATATCTGAATAAATCACTGTCTTCAGGACTCGGCTTCGAATGCCTTGTCCTGTTATTTTAGGTCCATGGGTATGACTGCAAATATAAGGAAATATTTATATGGGCTTAATTTGTTTTCTGCTTTTTGACCTGCAAGTGCCCTGCATAGTCTCACACGCAGCTGTCTGAGACTGTAAAGATGGTACTTTCATATTTACATTGAATTTCACTCATAAATGTCTTGCAGCCTCTATATCTGTTTGCATTTCTGGGGTTAGTTTACAGGGATTTTCAAAGGGGAGAAACCTTCAGCATTCCTCTCATGGAATCCAATCACAGACTGGTTTAGGTTGGAAAGGACCTTAAAACTCCTCTTCTTCCACACCCTGCCACAGGCAGGTTCACTTCCACTAGAGCAGGTGGATCCAAGCCCTGTCCAAGTCCGTCTTTTCTGCCACATTTCCATTTTCAGAATAGTTTTTCTTCTCACAGGTGCCACAAACCCAACAAACCCCACAGAGGAAACACTCAGGAATAGCTGAAGTCAATCCAGCTTGAATTTGAGAGGAAAAGTCAGAGAACCTCATCAGTCCAGCAGAGTGTGTCACCAGTTCAGCTCTACTCAAGGGCTCTTCTACCCAGACAAGCTGCCCTGCCTCCAGCTTTGGGGAGCTCTGGGGTCTGGGCAGGTGCCTCTTGTTTCCCTTTCATTGACAGTTTGCTTCCACCCTCCAGTTTTCTCGGGCACGGAGCTCTGGTGGGATGTGTGGCAGCGTGAGAGGAGCTGTGTCCCTGCCTGAGCCCTGGGGGAGGTGACCCTGCACATGCCTGAGCTCCTGTCCCCTCCAGCTGCAGCAGGGGCAGGGCAGTGTCACTCAGGGACGGTGGCCTTGGCACGCAAAGCCCTGGCAGCGGGAAGAACATTGCAAGGGAATGACCATTGCCCCTCCTGGCTGTGGAAAGATATGTTTTGTAAAGTAACATTTTGTCTTATTCTTGCTGAGGCAGGAAGGTGGGCCCGGCTCAGACATTTAATTTTGTCTTTCAAATAACGCAGGCCAAAAATAAGAGCTTGGCAAGGCATTAGAGAATTTGGTTAAATTTTAATTAACGGTGTGAGGTGAAATCTTCTGCAGGAGACACAGCAATTTATTTCCACTTTTTAGAAAATCAATATCTGATTTTGAAACATTTACATTTTAAATTTGTCAACATGAAATACTGAAGAGCTTTAACAGGAAAAGGGAGAGCCACTGAAATGACTCTTTTGCACTGATAAAAGCAGACTCAGGTAGATTCTTTCTGGGTTTATTCCTATTGCTTTTATTATTTTCAAGGAGATAGAAAGTAATGAAACAAACAAAAAATCATTTATTTCCTTAATCTTGCTGGAACTTTTTTTAAATTGAAGTTACTTCATAAACCCAAAACTTCAGGAGTGCAATAAAGATGCAGTGACTTTTGGGCTGGAAAAAAATCAAATTTTGGCATAAAAGCCAAACCAATTCCTGCACAAAGATTTCCTCCTCTGGCTTGGGCTTGGAAGGAGGAGACCTGTCATCTGAACATCTTCACTGGGAGACTGTTCCTGGCCCTGGGCATTCCTGGGGGAGGGAAATGGGGACAAAACTGGGAAGAGTTTCCTGTTGATCATATTTCCCCTGTATAGGAGGACTGAGGGCAAATCTACTCGTCTGTCCAGAAGCCTCAAGCCTTCTGTGGGAAGAAGGGATAATGAGGTTTGCAAAGGTCAGTGTGAGGGTGTCAATCCGGAATGCCAGAGAGGAGGACAGGCCGGGTGCTGTGCCAAGGGAGAGCTGAGCACACGCAGGAGAGCTGCCAAACAGGATTGGATGTGTGCTTTGGCTGGAATAACTCCATTTACTGGGGCACAAGCACCAGCCTGGCCAAGGAAGGGTCCTGTGGGCTGGGCAGCCCGATGGGCACAGGAGAGAGGCTCCATTGCCCACTGGGGCCGCTGCAGTGGGGCCTGGGGGACACCCGGGGGTCCCTTGTGCCCACTGTGGCTCCATGGCTCCAGGATTCCAGGATCCCATGCCCCAGCCAGGCTCCAGTGGAGCTCCCACCTGGCTCACAGATGCAGCTGGTGAGTGTGGCAGCCCTGGTGCCCCTCACACACCCTGCGAGATGCTGCTGCTGCTGCAGACTGCAGGAGGGTGAGAGTTTGCCACAGGAATTCGTGTTTCATGTGTAAATGAATCATTCTGTGTCTGTGGTTGTGCAGAGCTCTGAGGTGAACCCACACCACGGCCTGGCCAACATGTGAGGGGCTGAGCAGGGAGATATCCAGGATTTTAGGTCCCTGCCCACAGGGAGCTGATGTGTTTCATCCAAGGAAGAACCCAGGTAATGTCAAAGAAAATGTTACCAGGTGTCAGAGAGGGTAACTTTAAGTTAAAAATAAAACTTTTCTTTTCTTTGTTACTCCCGTATTTAATGAGAACAGTCCACAGAATCATTCCACCTTCCAGCTGTCAACGGCACTTCTTTGTGAGAAGGTATAAAAGAGGCTTCAAAGGCTGGTGATGCTCTGGGATCCTCAGGCAGAGCTGACCATCACAGACCTGGAGCTGAAAGCAGCACACTGCTAATTAAGCAGAAAGTTTCATCTGCCCACAAATGGTTGGATTGGGATCCCAGGTGTGCAGCCCCAGAGCTGGGCAGTGTCTCCCCCAGCACGGAGGGACCCTGGAGCACGCTGGGCACCGAAAGCTTTCCCTGCAAAGGCTGGATGGGTTTTGTGTGAGAGATGTGAGGGAACTGTGGCTGAGGGTGAATTCACTGCTGACATTTTTACCAGCAGAGTTTCAATGATAGTGGGAATTGGACATGAATATAGAGCTGTCTCGTGCATGTTCACACTGAAACGAGTTCAGGACTCAAACAAACAGTCATATATTCCATTACTGTATCCACACAGCTCTAATCTCCAGTAATAGACTTGACTGGATAATTGCAGACACTCCTTAGTGTGCAGCACGGAATAAATTAAATAAGTGAGTCAGAGCTGCTGTGCAGCTGACAGGGACCTGCAGCTACGGCTGGAGAGCAGAGGGGGATCCTCTTCAGGGGAGCTGGGCTGGTCTGCACTGCCCCTGTCCTGAGCCTGTCCTTGCTGTCCTTCCCCTCACAGACACCGCCTGCCATCCTGAGGAGAAGAGTTGGGAAACACCTGTTGGCACAATTTTTTGCAAAATATTTTTGCACAATATTTTGCCTCTTTTTTAATACATTTTTTTTAAAAAAGCACAACACAGACATAAATGAACAGAAAAGATAGAAAACAAAAGCCCCAAATTGACGTCTTGCACCACATCAGGGAGATACGGAACTTTTGTCCATTAGGAAACTGCTGCTTTCCACGAAAATGATTGGTGAAGCAAAATATATTAAAAAAATAAACCACCTTATAATAATGTCATCATTTGTTAACAGAAGGTGTTCCTCTCTTGTTTAAAATGCATTTTTCTCATGAAGATAAGGCAGAGCTGAGAAAGAGAAGAGGTGTGTTTGATTTGTGGATATGAAACCCTGTGCTGGCTGGTTCCTGGCCCATGTTTTCTGCAGTGAGGTGTCCAGAGGGGGCTGAAGATGGGGCTGAGCCCCAGGGAGAGCCCCCACACCCCCCAACCCCTCTGTGGGCTGGGGACAGCTGCTCTGCTCTGCACAGGGGCTGTTGTGGAGGGAGTTTTCTTTGCACAGACTTTGTTTTCCTTGTGGAGTTGTTGTGGGAAAGGCAATGTCTGGTTCAGACACCCCTGGAAGCACCTCCGAGTGCCCTGATGCCTCATCCCGCTGTTCCCGGCCTGCGGCATCAGCCGTTCCTGCTCGGCAGGAGGGGAGGGCACAGCCTGTGCCCTGCCAGGTCCCTGTCTCACAATCTCTGTCACCCTCACAGGGACATTTCCAGCTCCTTCTCTATTGTCTCAGCCCCGCTCCTTCTCTTGCTTCATCACCCTTTCTCAGTGAACTGCTGTGTGTGTTGTGCCATGCCAAGGTGGCCTTTTGCTCCTCGGCTGCCGCTGTTTGTGCCTTTCTCCCTCTCTCTTTAATCAGGACAGGCTGTGTTTCATTGTCATGCAGGGAACACGCCGGTGTCTGGCTGTTCCACCGCTGATTGGTGTGTTCTGATACTCTGCATAACAGAGCCTTCCCGAAATACTCAGCCCTCCCTGATTTCTTTATCAATGCTCTGTAATTTTGCTTCTCTTCACACACCTTGGAGTCCTGATGAGGACGTCCGGGCTGCCATGTGCCCTGTGCCTGCCAGGAATGCCAATCCACCCTCACACCCTGGCCCTGCCCGGCACAGCCTCCGCCTGCTCGGGGAGCTCACACTGCTGGGGAAATCAAATCATTGCAATGGCTCCAGCGAATCCCAGAAATAACCTAAGTGGCAGTGCCTGGAAGGGCATGAACAGAATAACGTGAGCACTTGCAGCCGCTGTAATTAATTGTTATGACTCGCTCTGCTCCTCTGTCAGAATCCTGTTCAAATCCTGCTCCGTGCAGTCCCAGGTGGTTCAATCAGCTCGGTGAGTAATTCCTAATATTGTCTAATTGAAGGTAATTCTGCAGGGGAGCTGCTGGGAAAAGCAGGCTCTGGATCCTGGATACCTGCAGCCCCTGCAGGGCCAGCACCCCCCTGTCCTGTGCAAGCACCAGGAAGGAGGTTTCGAGAGGCTCTCCAGGCACCACATCTGTTCCTGGGCTGGGTTTGAACTCCAGCAGTTCTAGGGTCGGTTTATGGGGTCCTTCCACCAGGACAGCCCCGCGAAGGGACAGGGACGGGGGTGTCTGGGGACACTCTGGGCTGGCAGGTCCCGGGGTGCAGCAGTGGCTGTCCCCAGTGCACCCCATGGATCTGCTGCAGGGCACAGCCACTGCCCTGCTCCTTCTGGCCTTGGCCCATTCCTCCAAAGCTTTCCTGGCCAGCCTGGCCTGTTCTGCTCTGCACAGCTCTGGATCTCCCTCTGCTTCCACATCCTTTCTTTCTTGACCTTATGGGGTGACCAGGCTCATACTGCATTATAGATTATATATGTCACACATGTTACAGTAATATTACACACTGGCACAAGTGCTATCTTCAAATTTATAGAAGGTAACATATATCAATATAAAATTATACAAATATACAATTATAAAAATGTAATTGATTATATGTATTCTATTCCATTATAATAAATACTATAATATTACATAATACTACAGTAATGTTAATCTACAACATAATTATCATTAATATATTAAGTTATATCCATATATACATAGTATACAATTATCATATATACATACAGTATACGATTATCATATATTCTATATACACACACACACAGCCTTTCTTGGGTTAAATTCCATGTCCAATCCACTGCTGTTCTATCTACAGGTTTCTTGCCAAGCTCCACCTGTTCCCATCAGTGTGTTCCTCGGAGTCTCCATGGGCACTGCCCCTCTGTGCTCTATAACAATGTTTTATTTAGTGTAGAACCCCATCAGCAGAGTGATAAATCCTCCATCAAACACCCAGCTCAGCTCTCAGGAGTGACTCCCACTCCTACCTGATGGCTTTGCCTTGACCCAGCACTCTCCATGGTGCAGGATGCAGGAGATGGGTTGTGTTTATGGAATGGCAGCAGGGTGGCAGCAGCAGCTCCTGCCAGCCTTGGGCAACTTCCTCAGGCTGCTGAGGAGGTAAATAACATCCAGAGAGTCTGCCAGTGCTGGATGTTCAGTACCAGGACAGGACAAGTGCCCTGTGTCCCAAAGCAAGTCCCAGATGCACACAGAAGTGTCCCAGCAGGATTCCAGAGCTGGAGTGATGACTGACCCTTCCTGTCCCCATGTCGTGGGGGACAGAATGCGACTCAGACCTCCAGAAAAAGGACAAAATTCTGACAGCTGCTCTCTGCTACTTCAGCTTGCAGTGCCAGCTTTGGCCTGGGAGCTGCTCATCCCCCTCTCTGGAGGTGCTTTATGGGGACACCCAGCCTCAGTATGACTGGGGTGCTCAGCTCTGTGTGGGACAGGGATATTCGTTCCAGGTGGGAAGTTCCTCACAGCCAGGATGGAGCCAGGCTGTCAGTCCACAAAGGTCAGGTTTTGTACTGGTTCAGATAACAGCTGAGGCTGTGGCACTGTGTGCACTTACTGTTTTCAGGTGAAAACATACCCATGAAATCAGCACAAGCAGAGAATCCAGAGGAAAAAAAATGTTTTCCTTTCTGCTCCTAACATATCAAAGAGGATTGGAAGAAAGCAGTGTTTTATTGGGAGCTGGTTATGTCGTGATAAAATTATAATGAATTAAGTAATTTCATGACAAAAAATTCCCCTACCTGGCAGAATTGTGTGAGTGCCAGGACAGGCTCCTGCTGAGAGCTGTGTCTAAAATCAGTGTTTTACTAATGCATTTGTGTCTGCAGAAACGAGGTGCAGGGAAGGGAACCACCCCTGTGACAAGTGACAAGTACCTGTGCATTGTTGTGACACCCTGGCAGTGCCCAAGGCCAGGTTGGAGCCACCTGGGGTAGTGGGAGGTATCTCTGCCCATGGCAGGGGTGGCACTGGATGGTCTTTAAGGTCCATCCCACCCAGAGCAATCAGGGATTCTGTGATCAGGAAAGCTGCATCCTGAAGCAGATCCCCTTTCCTGGGAAGTGGGATGAGCCCCAGCATGGTGTTCCCTAAGGGGGAGGAGGGAACAGCTGGTGGCATTTCTGGGTGTCACAGTCAAGCACTAGAGAAGACATTGAGGAATCCACAAAACCAAGTTAAATGGACACCTGGGGAGGTTAGGGGGCAGGTGACTGTCTAGAAAAGGACAGAGGTGAAGCAGAGTGGGTTGTAATGGTGTCAGGGGGTACTGGGAGGGATTGGGGTGGCAGCTTTGGAAGGAGTAACTGGGAAAAGGTGTGATAAAAGTATAAATCAACCTCCCTGTGTCCCCTCTGCAGGCCAGCAGCAGCATCCACAGGCAGGGCAGGAGAAGTGAGATAAAGCCATGCATCCAGGCTTGGCCAGGGACTCCTGGGTGGCACAGATCCCCTGGATCACTGAGGGGCTCCTGGCACAGCTGGCAGCAGAGAGGGAACTGGCCACTGCTGATATCTGGAGCCTGGGCCCGGCAGATGCTGGATCCTGACCAGTGGCACAGCTTGGAAACCGAGCCAGGTTTGAACAGGCTGTAAACACGTATTTCTCCTGAACCAGGGCACGTCTGCTGCATTTACCTGTCTTATTTATCCATTTCAAAATATCTGGGAATGTATATGCTCCAGTCTGGGAGGGCAGCGGTAAAGAATGTGCACTTTTGTTACTCTGGAAGGTGCAAGAGTACACACAGACACACACATTTACACACAGACACACACTTGTGAACACAGACACACGCTTGTGAACACCCACAGACACACAGACACACAGATACCTGCACTGAGGATGTGTGCACACACACTCATGTGCAACCTGCCCATCTGCTGCTTCCTCTGGCCCGTGTCTGTGGCTTCAGAAGCATCACCATCCCAGCACTGATAACTCTGCCTCAGAAAGCTCCAGCTCCTGTGAAAGGTGCCTCGGGGGCATCTCACCTTCCTGCCTGTGCCCCTGTGCTCCTGTGCTCCTGCCCTGCCCTGGTCCATCCCCCCTGATCCCCCAAGCCCGCACCACACCAGTCCTTCCTGGGGACAAATGAGGGGTTGTTCTAGAGCCTTTCCCGGTGTGTGGGTGATGAGGGGGCAGCAGAGGTGCTGGAGGTGGTGGCAGGGCAGGAGGGTGGCACAGTCCCCATCTGGGGTGGCACTGAGCGTGGCTGCTGGGGCGCAGCTGTGCTGCTCTGACCTCTGAGATCACTCCTGGAAAGGCTTCAGGTCTAACAAACTCACATGTGCACCAGGGACGGTGTCATTTGTGCCCTGATGTCCCCACTGAGACAGCGCCGGCTCCTCCAGCCCGGCAGCTCCGATCCGGACACGCATCCTTCACTGGGATTCCCTGGACTCCCTTTTCCTCCACAAGGCAGCCAGTCCCGTCTACTTTCTCCCTTAATAAGGTTGTTTGCCTCCTCGGCAGGGACGCCGTGATCCGTCTGTTGGTGCCACATCCTGCACTCCCGGTTCCTCCTGTCAATTTTAGGATGAATTATCTCGCCTTTGCAGGGCTGTCAGGAGCGAGCCTTTGAAGAACCCATTAGCAAGAGGCTGCAGTGGGGCAGCCTAACCCAAAAAGACGTGTTTATCTTTATCATCTCCCTCGCATCTCTTTATTAACTCTCAGATATCTTCCTGTTCCAGGGGTGGCTGTTGTCACATCTGGTGAGCGATGGCATTAATCTTCCCTCACGCCTCTGCCTGGGGTCCCTCTGCCCTGTGGCCTCCTCTGAGGCTTCCTGGTATTCCTGTAATCAGGTTAATGTTGCAGCTCTGCAGAAACAAACAAGGAAGCTTCCTATGAATCCTCATGAATTTATAATGACAGATATTCTTCTCTTTTATATGCGCAGTTATTCCCTGACCTGTTATTCCGTGTTTCTAATGCAGCTGGAAGTTTCGGAGCTGTTGTACATGATTTAATCTCTTCTCTCACTCCATTAACATTTGCCTCTTACTGAGGAATGTCCAGCTCACTTTTGATGACAATGACATGGTGACAGCCTGACAGGGCCACCTGTGCTGGCAGGATGTGCCAGAGGGAAGGAAGGAGTGAAAGTGGCTCTCAGTGCTCCTCCAGGGCAGTGGGAATGGAGGGATCCATGTAGGGATGCTCCCAGTCCCACTTCTGGCCCGATCCCTGCCCAGGCTGCACGTCTCACCCCTTGTGCCCTGTGGAAGTACCACATTGCTCCCAGATGCTGCAGAGGGTCAGGAGCAGCAGCTGGAGGGCTGATCCCTCACTGTGCTGCTGATCATGGGGCTGGGAGGGCTGGGGAGAGGCACCGCTGATGGGGGAAGCCTCTCTGCAGGAGGGGTGAGATCTGTGGGGACAAAGGGACCAGGAGAGGATGGTGCCGGTCCTGCCTGGAGGGGAAACCCTGAGGAACCTGGAGTGCTGGAGTGCCCAGAGCCACCGGCAGTGGCACAGCTGGAATACTGCCAGGGAATTCTGCAGGGAATTCTACCCCATCCAGGTTTGCCTTCACGAGGGACAGGTGATGCTGGAGGGGAACAGAGTGTCAGGGTCAAAGCTCTGATCCCCCCGGGCTGGGATCCATCACCACTGGCACCTGCAAACCAGGAATTAAAGCAGCTCGGTTCCAGATGTGTGCCCAGCTCCCAGCAGAGCCCAGGGCACTGCCCAGACCTTCTTGCAGCTCCAGGCCACTTTACCTGAACTGAGGGAACTGAGCCAAACCAAACCAAGCCAAACCAAACCAAGCTGCAGGATGGAAACTCCCAGGTCACAGGTGATGCAAAGGTGACTCCCAGATCCCCTGGTTTGGCTCATTGAGGAGCTTCTTTCACACTAAAAAGATGCTGAAGAAGTGCAGATAATACTGGATTATCTGGGGTAAGATCTGTGCCAGCTTGCTGGTGTAAGGGGTCTGGGGGAGACCCACCAGTTTCTCCTGTATGTACCCCCAAGATCTTTTACTCAATGTTCTCCCACCTGTGGTTCTTCCACACCTCTTATTCCAGGATCTCCAGGCTCCCCCAAGCCCTTTTCCCTCTGCCCACCCCTGCCAGCAGCACTCCAGAGACAAAAAGGAGCTGAGTCGTTTCCAGAGCCAAACTGCTGCCAGGACATGGAGCTGTTCCCAAGTGCCCTGGACAAGCCCTGCCAGAAATCCACGTCCTCTGCCAGTGCCATCAACATGTGCCACAAGGAGATGGCTCATTCCTGTAGGACAGCAGGAGACAGAGATGGAGCTGTGCAATTGGAATAGTTTGTTTGGGGGTTTTTTGTTTGTTTGTTTGTTTTTAAATCATCCTTTTCTCTTTTCCCCCCATCAACCAGCCCAGTGTCTCTGCTGCTCCCCGTGCCCTGGGCAGGGTGAGTCAGTGTGTGTGTGCTGGTCTCTGCTCACAGCCCTGACAGCTCCTGCAGGTGCATTCCTGGGCTCCTTGTCCTCAGAGAACACGGACCCAACAGGCTCCACGGGAGTTATTTTTAATCTTGTGTATCTTTAAACCACCAAACTGAGTCACAACTTCCATTGATGCCCTTTCAGAGGCGTCCAACATGATTATTGTATGTTTTTTAAGTAAGGATTAATGGCAGCAGTTTATCAACAACTTCCTGATTTCTAACACAGCTTTAATCTCCAGAGAGCACAGGAATGGGGTTTGGGAACAGCAATTTCCAGCAGGCAGGGATTATATCTGCCTGCAGTGTTGTATTGGAAAACATTAACTCAGTGAAAGAGAAGGCACAACACTGATCCTTCGTGTGTTTTATGAACTCCCTCCGGATTGGGGAGACCTGGAATTTCTTATTTATTTAGTTTTTATGTGATACAATCACTTCAATGGACTGACACAATTTAAATAAGAAATGTCTGCCAGGTTACATGACTAACAGGCAAACCATTGCCTTCTCCACATCCAGCTCCCAAGGTGAGTTTTCAGGCTGGATTTCCATCTCAGGTGCTGGAGAACTTCCCCTCCTGAAGCCCATGGTGACTCTTCCCAGGGGAAGGGAATGCTTGGAGAACATCCACAGGGCTGGGCAAGATCCAGCAGGGCTGAGCAGTAAAACAGAGTTAAAATCTGGACAGAGCAGCACTGAAAGGGCCTTACCTCCCAGTGCTGGGAGCTGGGGGTCAGTGCGGGGAGCTGGGGGTCAGTGCAGGGAGCTGGGGGTCAGTACACAGAGCTGGGGGTCAGTGCGGGGAGCTGGGGGTCAGTG
>WEKX01020594.1:30799-42432 GCA_013390025.1 Pitta sordida | reverse complement strand
GAGCTGGGGGTCAGTGTGGGGAGCTGGGGGTCAGTGCTGGGAGCTGGGGGACAGTACGGGGAGCTGGGGGTCAGTGCTGGGAGCCGGGGGTCAGTGCTGGGAGCCGGGGGTCAGTGCACAGAGCTGGGGGTCAGTGCTGGGAGCCGGGGGTCACTGCTGGGAGCTGGGGGTCAGTGCAGGGAGCCAGGGGTCAGTGTGGGGAGCTGGAGGTCAGTGTGGGGAGACAGGCTGTCTCTCCACGGGCTGTTGGGTTGTGCTGCTGGAGGTGACCCTCCCCAGGAGGAGGTCCTGGAGCAGCGGTGGGACACTCGCTCTCTCCGGGTCTCGGGTCCCTCCGCAGTGTTTTATTCATGGAGTTACACAAGCCTGGGCTGCCCCGGAGCGCCGTCCACAGCCGCACTGTGCACAGGCAGGAAGGGCTGTCAGGGCCACGAACATCATCCCCTGCATCCCCCCGCCCCCTCCTCCCGTCTGCATCCCTGTGTGCTGCTCTGTCACACGTGTCCCCTCTGTCACACGTGTTCCTGGCTCTGTACCCAGAAGCCTGGACTAACTGTGTGCAATCAGGATCTTGTTATGCTGGCTGCAGCCACAGCCCAGGATGGAAAATAACGTTATAAATAAATTAAAAAGTGAGGCCACAGTCAGTGTTAGCGGGTGTGTTAATGGGGGGAAAATCACAGAGTGAAGCATCTTCCTTGCCCACATCTGGCTCAGCTCCATGAGCCTGGTGGGTCAGGAAATCACTCCAGTGATGTTCAGTGGGGCTGCCCAGGTCCCCAGAGCTCACTGGGCTTTGAGGTTTGCTCTGACGCAGAGTCAGCAATTAAAGGCTCGGTTCTGACATTTCTCAGTGTTATGGGAGGGTTGTAAGGGGAAGGAAGGAGAGAAGGAGGTTGTGGGAGCAGCACCTTTTCTTCCCATGGAGGAAAAAAAAGACTTTTAAATTCCCAGTTACTTATTCAGGTAGAAAAGTGGGGGATTTTGTTCCAAAAAGGAGTCACTTCTGTCCGGTGCAGGCAGTTCCAATGAGACATCTCCAGGCCCAGAGCACCTGAGAGTGGCCAGAGCCATAGGGAGACGTGAGTGTTGCCTTCCCTTGGGAAGGGAACTCACCCTCAGGTCATTCCAGCTGCCCAGCAGGAAGGGAAGGGACGTTCTGAGTCACCTGAGACTGTGTCAGGTGTCTCTGCCCATGGCAGGGGGTGGGCTGAGATGAGCTGTAGGGTCCCTCCCAGCCCAAACCAGTCTGGGATTCCATGATTCGAGGACTCTGTGATTTTGGTGCGTTGATCACCAGAGCCAGGACAAACCCCTGAGGTTATTCCCAGCCTGTTCCCAGCCTGTTCCCAGCCTGCACAAGCCCCACCACTCCCAGCATCTCTTCCTGCTCCCATCTCTTCTCAGTGTCTGCTGATGTAGGTGGGGAAGAGGCAGTGAAGGAAATATGCAAAACCTGAAATGGTGATGAGCAAAACTTCTTCTTCATAATTAAAAGCATGACATGGAAATGTGAAATGTCAGAAGGATCAACTTCAAAGCTGCATGAAATGAAACCCTCACTTTGATTCCAATATTGCCTTATAGAGAGAGATATAAGAAAAATAGCTTTCTGTGTAAATATTAGAATTACAAATCACAACTTTCAGGATTAAAATCATACTCTGAATAGTACAAAAATTTCATACTGGAAACTTTGAAGCAGGGAGAGGAGCAGAAAAGGTGGATTTTCTTGTTCCATCATGACGTTGGCCAGTGACACACAGAGCTCCCCAACCTCCCCCCTTCCCTTTGGACACATCCTGCCCGAGGGATGTCCTGGGACAAATCCTGCCCGAGGGATGTCCTGGGACACTCAGCCCCTCCTTCCCTGCAGCTCACCATTCCCCTTCTGCAGCTGGTGGACACAAACACCTGCCATGCCTTGCTTCTCCTCTCTCAGCGTTTATCCTGACTCCTGAAGCGCCAAAACCTCTTCTGAGGGGAAGAAAAATAAATAAATAAAGACAATTACTTTTAAAGAAGCTCCAGCCATGGGGTTACCTGTGAGAGGCTAAACCAGAGAAAGGTGCTTTCCCTGCATTCAAAATCCTTGTGACTTTTGGGGTGAGAGAGGGGGTTTTTTTGATAACAAAGTGCTGTATGGATTCCAGACCTGGAAAACTTCACATTTGGGAGGTTTGTTTGGTTTGTCGTTCTCTGGAGCCAGACACGTGTGGTCCCTGCATCCCCACCCAGGTCTGAAACCAGCTACCCCTCCTGGAACTGCTGGGGCTTCTGCCACACAGGGTGCCAGAGCAGTTTGGGTGAGGAGAGACCTTAAATCCCACCCAGTGCCACCCCTGCCATGGGCAGGGACACCTCCCACTGTCCCAGGGATGCCAACCTGCCCTGGGACACTCCCAAGCAGTTCAGCTGCATTTCCTTGCTGGGGGGATGGGAACTTCCATGGGAAAAGACCACAAACCCTTTGATTGCAAGGAAATAACACACGAGTGTTCCTGGCTCAGGCCCTGCCCACGGAACCTCTCTGGGAGCAGGGAGATGAACACAGGGATATTTTTAGATCCTGCTCATTTCTTAATATCCTGATTCTATATCGAGCACGTTCTGGGGACACTTTTGTTTCACTTCTTACCCCAAGTGAAATGCAGCACATCCTTCCTCCGCCCGTGGCCTCCGCATGCTCCTTACCCACGGAAAAACTAATTGCTGGCAGATTGAGCACTGCAAACCTGAAGATAAATGGAACATTGGAGTTTCTTAGCCAGCAGAACGCAATTATTTCAGAATGGATTATTTTTGGCGTTTCTATTCATTCTGGACTCCATGGAAGGTGTCACCGTGGCTGGTTATAAATGAGCACTGTGGTCACCTCCCCCACTGGAAGATGGATGGTGTCACCCTCATTTAAAATTCATCACTTCTACCCAATCTGAGGCACAGGTTTTTACAACAGCTCAGACTGAAAAATTAAAAATTACTCTCCAGAGCATTGAATAAAATTCTCTAAATTATTTACTCAATTCAAAGTATTAATTAGTGTGGCCGAGGGCTCCAGTGCAGGAAGGTCCCCTCCAGCTTGGGGACATCGCTGTATGGAGCACAAAGAACCATCCTCTTTCCATTTACTGTTCCATGGCCATGGCCTTGAGGGTGAAACCCCCTTTTCTCACTTCCAGTTGTTACTAAAACCTGGATGTTTGGCACTGCAGGGCAGTGGGAGCTTTGCTTGCTTTCAGAGGCTGGACCAGGCCTGGGATTAAGCCCCCTGGGATAACATCACTGGGATTAACTCCACTGGGATAACCCCACTGGGATAACCCCACTGGGATTAACCTCAAAGGGATTTTATGATTTCATGAATATCTCACTGTAGGAAATGTGTGAAATCCCTCTTCACTTCATGCTCATTGTATTTATAAAACATCCCTTATTATAAACCACAGTCCATTAAACATTATCAATTTCCTGATCAACTATTGTCTGGAGAAACACATTTACCAACCACCATATTGTTTCCCAGGGAATGAAGTGTTAATTCTGTTAATTGCCGTGTTTGGGCTGCTGTGAGGATGATGAGCAGGACAGATGATTTTAGTCCTGGGAGCAGTGCAGAGTCTGTTCCTGGCTCCCAGGAGTTAAATCATGCCCTGAAGGGCTCTGGTCTTCCCCTGACTACTCAGCCTGGATCCCACAGCCTGTTGGAGGCTCTAGGGCTGGCATCCACAACGTCCAGAATGTTCTATTGCTGCCCATGTTGCCAGCCAGGGACAGATTCCCCCTTCCATGTCCCTGGAGAGGCTGAAGGGCTCCTAAGGAATAAAGGCAGGGACAGTCCTGGAAGGAGGGTGTCCTGGTGCTGCAGCCCTGTTGTGGAGAAAGTGCCATGAGGGGCTCGTGTTCCTAGTCCTGGTTGTTTGGCTGGAAAAAAAAAGGGTTTTTATGTGGCTGGGACAAGCACCTCTGGAGCTGATGTGGGGAAATGGGTGAGCAAGAGGAGGCTGGGATGGAAAAAAGACAATATCAGGGAATGGTGCAGGGGAGATTTTTGTCTCGGCTGTTTGTTTTACTGGGCTTTGGTTTGGGCTGGGAATGCTCCTGCTGGGCTCATAAATTCCCAGGAACAAACCAGCAACAATTGGTTCAGTGTGGTGCTCAGGGCCAAACACTCTCTCCTCCTTACAGCATCCATCCATCCATCCATCCATCCATCCATCCATCCATCCATCCATCCACAGCCCCAACCTCACCAGGCTGCTCTGGGAGCTGGCACTGCCCAGTCACCTGTGGGAGCATCCCCTGGAGCACAAGGATTGCTCACTGAGGGACAGGGGGACACGGTGGCTCAGCAAAGGAGAAGCATTTTGCAAGAGCAAAGCTTTGGGGGCTCAATCAGCCATTTGATCATCCATGAAGAATAGAGGCTTGTTTTCTGGTTGCTGGCTGCTCTGCCAAGAGGGAAAAACAAACAAACAGCAAATGAGCTCATTAGTTTCTGCTGTGCTCCCGGAGATGAACCATCCCTGGCTTCAGAGGGGATAAAACACCCTCAGGGATGAAGCTCTTCTTCCAGGGGGGCTCTTCTCTCCTAATTTTTTTGGTTTAGGCTTTTTTTCCCTGGGTCCAAAAGTGTTGGTTACAATCACTGTTGCCTGAGAAGTGTGACAAAGAGAGAGGCTGTGGCACTGTGAGGACATGAGGCAAAGAGAAAAAAAAAAGGAAATTATGGGGCTCCTGTTGGCTGCACATTTGTGTCCATTCGCAGGGACAGGAGAATGTGAGCGCGTCCTTTTCCTTGTGCTCTGGGTGGTTTTGGAAAGGCAAGGGGTCAGGTTTGAGCAAAGGAGAGTTCCTTGAGTGGAACAGGGTTAGAAAGGGATGAATCCAAGGGATGTTTGAAGAAGGGTTTTCTGGACTCATCAGGAAGCTCACACTGAGCTGCATATAAACAGAAATAGTGTTTCATTAATTAATACCAAACATATAAACACAAATAAGACATTGCAAAGTAAAAGTCAGTGTGTCCTGTTTCACTAACTTACCCCTGTGTGCTCAGCACTGCCTCGAAGGGGTTAAATTTGAGCCTAATTAACATAAATCGACTGTTAACAGAGGCTTAAGTGCAGACACAGTTTCACCTTCTGCACACCACACAATTAGTTTGTGGATCTTTCAGTCCTCAATGTGTGTCATTATTTGGAGTGCAGTATATTTATATTTTTGTTTTCCAAACCCTCCCATGGCTCTCAGGTCTGTGTTTAATTATGGATTATGTAGACGAGCAGTTCTACTAATTAAACTCTGTTTTTATTTTAAACCCATTGTAAGACTAATTGTTCACTGACCCCTGTTCTGAGGATGGAGAAACAACAAACAGTTGTCCCCAGTTATATTTTCATGCTATTCACCTTGGCTTTTTTTTTTTTTTTTTTGAATCAGGAAGCTGTTTCAGATATGAAAATATAGAATTATTTTACCTGGCTCCCAGAGGAGAGGAGGAGCAACCTCTCGTGGTGTAGCTCTGTCACAGTGGCATGCCAAGGGACAGGAGGGGGGGCGGGTGGCACAGGGAGGAGGTGCCAGGGCAATCCCTGTGCAAGGAACCCTCTGAGCCCCTGGGGCACATCCCTGTGAACTCACCTGGAGCTCTGAGGACAACTCAGAGACCTCCAGCACAGGAATGACCTGGAGCTGCTGGAGAGAGTCCAGAGGAGAACATGGAGCTGCTCCAAGGGCTGGAGCCCCTCTGCTCTGGAGCCAGGCTGGGAGAGCTGGGAATGTTCACCTGGAGAAGGGAAGGATCCAGGGAGACCGTGGAGCCCCTTCCAGAGCCTAAAGGGGCTCCAGGAGAGCTGGAGGGGGACTGGGGACAAGGGCTGCAGGGACAGGACACAGGGAATGGCTTCCCACTGCCAGAGGGCAGGGATCGATGGGAGATTGGGGAAGAATTCTCCCCTGTGAGAGTAGTGAGGGCTGGGATGGATTTCCCAGAGAAGCTGTGGCTGCCCCTGGATCCCTGGGAGTGTCCAAGACCAGGCTGGGATCCCTGGGACAGTGGGAGGTGTCCCTGCCCATGGGAGGGGTGGCACTGGATCAGCTTTAGGGCCCCTTCCCACACAAAGCTTGCTGTGATTTTGGGGCTTAACTCCCATTTCTCTGCCAGGTGAACATGAGGATGTGAGGCAGTGACCACAGCAGTGCCAAAGTGTCCTATTTCCCAGAATTTTACCTTGATTTGCTGGAGTTGCCTTTCCCAAGGACAGGCAGGCTGACACTCGCTTTATTTCCCACCTTTCCTTGGTGTCAGCCAGAAGCAAAAAGCCACGTTTGGGCAGAGCCCCATCCCTCAGTGCTGAGAGCTGCTGGGGAGCCCCACAGGCTGGGACATGATGCTCCACACTGCCGTGGATGTGGGCTGCTGTCATTGTCACCCACAGCTGGCTCCAGAGGCCACCAACACCCCCTGATGTGCTCAGCTGAGCTCCAGTGTCCCACACACAAACTGCTGCCTGTGGGGAGCAGCAGCAACAAAATGCTCCTGTCAAACACCTGAGAGCAGGTTCCTGAAACAAGCACTTCATTTATTCTTTGCAGGCAAGTTTATTTTACTTGCCTTTGGTTTATGTATCATGAATTGCAAAAGGAAATGCGGTTTAAACTGTGAGTTTTATTGCAAGTGAGCACTGTGGTAATGGTAACCAATGTCAGCAGGGGTGGCTGGGGCTGAGGAGGAACCTCCCAGGCTTCCAACCCTCCTGAACTGCAGCCTGAGGGGACATGCGGTGCCACAGACAGGCTGTGCAGTCCCAGGAGGATTGGGCACTGGGCACAGCAGAGCCCCGTGGCTCTGGGGGGTGTGGGAAGCCCTGGGCAGGATTTTCTCTCTGCAGGTTCAGCCTCCAGCAGGCCCTGCTCCAACCCTCGGTTGGTTCCTCTGCTCCTGCAGGAGAGCTTTCCTGAGCTTTTCCTGCCCTCAGGAATGCTGTAGAAAAGATTTATTTTGGGGCCCAGGAACAAGGAAAGAACACATTGATTGGCCTGCAAAGTGTCTCCCAGCCCTGTCAGGTGGCAAGAGCTCCAGCCCTGGTTTGTCACCCTCTTTATACACCTGCCTCATACATATGGAAATCACTCCATGAATATGGATCCTTCAGCGTTGTGGCAGAAATTTCCACCTTGCTTTAGGCCTTTTGACCAATGAGCTCCCATATTTCACATTCTTGCCCCATGGTTTGACCAGGACCCTGTTCTGTTCATGCTTCAGGACTGGGAAACAAGACTTTCTTACCTTTAATATTGGATGTTAAATCTCAGGCCCAGTGAAGGCTTCTAAAGTCTACCAATTCTTCTAAAATCCTTCTACAATCCACTAAAATGTCACTGTTTCCCTAAAATCCCTAAATCTCTAAGCCTATACCTCTGGAAGGAAATCGCACAATCCTGGAATGGTTTGAGCTGGATGGGACCCAGAAGGGCCATCCAGTCCAACCCCTGGCCCTGCACAGGCACAACAATCCCACCCTGTCCCTGAGAACCTTCTCCAAACACTCCTGGAGCTCTGGTGGGTCTGAAGTCCCACTCTCCCCCTCCTCAGAAATCCTGGGGGGCCGTGGGAGCTGCTGGTGCTGCCCTGGGGGCTTTGCCTGGCCCTGTTTCCCCCCCAGGAACCTGCAGGGATGTCACAGCTGAGCGACTTTGCCTCCTCCCCCAGAATTCCCAGCACTGAGTATTTGTTCTCCGGTAACAGGACGTGTTTTGATTTAGGTGGCGTTGCTGGGGAATAGATTTAAGGTGCATTGAAGGAGCTGCTTTGTTCAATAGCAGTCACTACAGGAAGAGCTACAGTGAAATAATTACTGGAGTATGGTTATATGGTAATTATGTTGGTGTAATTGATGAACCTTCCCAGTGCACAAAAACCTGTCCTGCTAATAGCAAAGAGGGATTGGAGCTTTCCTGGCCTCAGAAAATGGTTTATTACCCGGTGAAAATACACAGGCAACCAGTTAGGGAGGGAAAGTTCGGCCAGAGGGGGAGAGATCTCCACAGCACAATTAATCTTGATCTATCTAGAGCCCCGTGTGACGGGCAGAGTAAATTCTGGGATATAATTAAGCTTCAGTTCAAAAGCCTAAACTGAAATTGCATTGCCTGGCCTGCTGTGCCCCTCTGCACATTTCACCCTCAGCACAATTAGAGTGTGTGGGGCTGATTTCCTTTGGATACCAACCCCAGGGGCTGCAGGGGGAACCTTTGGCTCCCACATGGGTGCCTGATTCTCAAATTCCCATCCCAGGGCAAAGCAGGAGAGGCCTTTCAGCCACGTTTTGAAGGAGTAACACATTTAAATTCGGCTGCTCCGGGGATCACACCAAGTGCCACATCCACATGGGTTTTAAATCCCCCCAGGGATGGGCACTCCACCCTGGGCAGCTGTGCCGGGGCTGGACAGCCCCTTCCATGAAGGAGATTTACCAATATCCAACCTGGAGCTCCCTGGCACAACCTGAGGAGATATCCTCTCCTCCTGTCACTTACAGGCCCTCATGCCAGTTGTCCCCACTGCCCCAGTGCCTTCTGTCCCCACCAACAGTGCACAACTCTTGGGGGGAAGGAAAGGAATTTACATTTTCAAAGCAGCTTTTCAGAATCAGTTTAAACCTTGATGCAATTTCCTTGAAAGGCCTGAAATTAAATCTATTTGTCACAGCAGGAGGAGTACAAAGGCAAAGCCAACATCTCCTTGTCCCCACCCTGAGTCCCTCCGCCACACATGGGGTCCTGGCACTGCCATCCCGGGGGAAATCGATGGGCAAATTAATTAGAAACACCTTTTGTGCAATCAGTGACATCGTGTGCATACCTGAATTATTACCATCGTTTTCAATACAATTAAACCCATTAATTGTTGAGTTTCCAGGAGCACGATGTGGAGCTGCTCTAACAGATGCTCCCCTATCATGCTGGAGAAATTTTGATAGAAGACACTGATTAAAGGGGAATAAATTGTCACTGCTGCCCACAGAAATGGGGACATAATATATTTTTTCTCATAACTGTAATCAGGACCTTGAGGGTTCAGTCTGGCTCCATTTCATGTGTCACTGGGGGCAACTGGCCAGAAGGGGAGGGGAGGGGAGGGGAAGGGAAGGGAAGGGAAGGGAAGGGAAGGGAAGGGAAGGNCATAAAATGTTCCCATCCATTCCGTGCTTTACAAGTTTTTCCTGAAGCTTATTGCGAGTGTCTTTGTTCTTTCTGAGAAGGGGAAGGGAAGGGAAGGGAAGGGAAGGGAAGGGAAGTTCAAGCTCTTCTGGTTGCTTCAGATGTTTTTCTGTGGGTTTAATTAGGAGCAGTGTCAATGCCATGTCCTTGCCAGAGGCTTGCTCCGGTCTGTCCCTGCTTGTCCCTGCCTGTCCCTGCCGTCCCTGCCTGCCCCCAGCTCCCTGCTGTGGCTGGAGGATGTGGGGCCCTGTTGAATTTGCCTTGTTTGATATTTGCAGAGCAGACAGGATTGGTCCCAGAGGACTCCAGTGCTATCTCCGCCTCCCACCCTCCCCTCCCAACAGCTCCTTGGATATGTCAGCACGAGCTCCCTCCTTCCTAAATCATTCTCAGATTTTGTATTAATTTTTTAATCATCTGCCTATGAATGATTAATAACAGTTTAAGAGCTCATGAAACATTCACCGTGTTTCCCCATGGTCGGTGCTCCATCTCCATCTCCTCTGGTGTCACTCCTGGGAGGAGCAAAGGGCAGGGGCAGCCTCGGCTCTGTCCCACCAGCTCCTTCTCTCCAGAACAGGAATTGCCAGCCAGGAATGGAAGAGCTGGTGAGGGATCCTGGGGAACCCTCAGGAACAAAACCATCTGCACTGGAATAACCCAGCTGCCCTAAAATCCATCCTGGCCAGGCACCCAGGAGTGAACCTTTCCTGGGAAGGTGAGTGAGGAGAGCTGGGTGCTCCATGGGGATAATCCTTCCTGTCACAGTCATTCTGCTTAGGATTTCCAATGTTTATTTTAGAACTGAATCAGAACCACAGAATCACGTATTGGTTTGGGTGGGAAGGGCCTTGGAGACCATCTCATTCCNATCCCAGCTGGATCCACAAACACGACCTGGGAGAGCTGCTCTCCAGGTCAAACACTGCTGAGACTTTCTTCCTAGTTTTACCAACACTGGTGCTAGGTCATTTTTTTTCATTTATTTAATGATTTTTTCCTTCTAAGATACAGGAGAGATTGCCAATAAGTCACAAGAAGCAATGTTATATATTAGTAAATAAATATAAAGCATTATTGGTTAAAACTCTGAGGAACCTCCCATCTGGCAATATTGGCTCTTTGAGTACAAACAAATGTTCCTCAGAAGAAAAAAGAAACAGCTCAGAAATAAGTGGTAGATTTATCTATGGATAAATGGCATTCCCTCAAAAACACTCTGCTTTTTAGAGTGTTAACATTTCCCTGGGATCAGAGCTGCCTTTTTGTTTGTCAATACAGGCAGCCAGTTCAATTATTATTTACCAAGGCTGCAGGGATGACAAATGGCTTTGCTTACTGCTGGATTTCTTATCTTTGGCAACTCAGAGTATCAATTACTACTATTAAAAAAGAAATAATTGCCCTGAGTGACAAACCAGCCACAATCAAACTGTACATAATTGCACCCAGTACATTGAATTATGTCACATTATGTCAAAAAAGAAAGAAATCTGAATCATGAGCTGAAAGGCAAAGGCACTTCTGTGCTTTGACACAGGGAGGAAGGGCGTGTGCTACATTCAGGGATTGAAAATCGCTGGGTACAGGAAAAACCAATGACATTCCAGTGCCACCAGCAGCAGAGCTCCAGCCTTGCCAGCATTCCTGGGGGCAACTGTGGCCTCCGGGGTCACCCTGAGCAGCTCTGCCAGAGCTGTCCCACATTGTTCCAAACTCCATCCAACCCAGCCTTGGACACTCCCAGGGATCCAGGGGCAGCCACAGCTTCTCTGGGAAATCCATCCCAGGGCCTCCCCACCCTCCCAGCCAGGAATTCCTGCCCAATCTCCCACCCAACCCTCTGGCAGTGGGAAGCCATTCCCTGTGTCCTGTCCCTCCAGCCCTTGTCCCCAGTCCCTCTCCTGGAGCCCCTTTAGGCCCTGAAGGGCTACAATAAGGCCACCTCAGAGCCTTTCTTCTCCAGGCTGAGCAATCTCAGCTCCCTCAGCCTTTCCCCTCAGGAGAGGCGTTGATCCCTTGGGGCACTCCCAACATCCCCCCACAAGCCAGAGCCCTCCCTAGCGGGGTAGNGGCAGCCACAGCTTCTCTGGGCAACCCCCAGAAATTCAAAATCTAAATATAAATACAGCTGCCTCTACCTGGGGGAGCAGCAGGGTAGTTATTTTCTGGTATTGAAGTTCACTGCCTGTTTAACGTTCTAGGAGATGATTAAAAAGTAAAAACAGGAAGAGTTCTCTGTGCATCCATTCAGTTCTGTGTGACACAGGTGGGACTTCTCCTGTCCAGCCACAACCACCAGCACAAACTCATTGAACTGGGAACTGGGTGGGACTGGGCCCTAACCCTAATCCTAACCCTCCCCTGCCTCCCCCCAGGGGGGCACAGCCCCCCCCCCCCCCCCCCCC
>WEKX01020594.1:0-21311 GCA_013390025.1 Pitta sordida | reverse complement strand
CTGTTGCCTTTAGACATTGAGGATGGGTTAGCTGACCCTAAACTCCTCATCCAGGCTCTGTCACTAATACAAGTTCATCCCAGTTGTCATCAACATTATTTCCACTGTGACAACACCCTCAGGGAATGCTCCATCCAGCCCAGCAGGAGGCCAGGGCAGAAATTTCAGAAAATCCCAGAATTGTTTGGATTGGAAGGACCTTAAAGGTCATTTTATTCCACCCCCTGTCATGGGCAGGGACACCTCCCACTGTCCCAGGGATCCCAACCTGCCCTTGGACACTCCCAGGGATCCAGGGGCAGCCACAGCTTCTCTGGGAAATCCATCCCAGGGCCTCCCCACCCTCCCAGACAGGAATTCCTGCCCAATCTCCCATCCAACCCTCTGGCAGTGGGAAGCCATTCCCTGTGTCCTGTCCCTCCAGCCCTTGTCCCCAGTCCCTCTCCAGCTCTCCTGGAGCCCCTTTAGGCTCTGGAAGGGGCTCCAAGCTCTCCCTGGATCTTTCCCTTCTCCTATTTCAAATCAGCCAATTAACTTTGAACTGGCTACAACACAATAAGACAAATTTTCCCTCCTCTCCCCAGCAATTCCAGGGAATCCTGCAGGTGGCCAGGCCTGGCAGGGTCCCCTGGCACTGTCCCAGGCTGGGGACAGTCTGTGCTGACTCGTGGGCAGCTCGTCCCTGTCACACCCTGCAGAGCTGCCTTTGCTCAGGAAGCGCCCTGTATTGCCAAATAAATGTATCATTAAAATGAAGATTTCTGTGGGCTGCACACCGGTATTGTTTTCAGTTAAAACTTCTTCACAATATTGGTTGTGTCTTGAAAGTAATTAATTTGGCAGGAAGCTAAAAAGAGACAAAAGCTGAGAGATTTGAAGGCTGGTTTCCAGTTCTCATTCCTCTGTCTTTATCTCTCAAGGAAAGACTGCACACAGGTGTCAAACGAGAAGGCTGCTCATAATTACACTCCTTAAACACTTAATAACATTTTCTTAAATTAATATATTCCCCATCTGTGTAGCATTTAAGACATTCAGCTCATAATATTGCCTAGTTTATCAGTGTCAAATGACACATCCTCAATCCATTGGAGAATATTATCAACAGATAGAGGCTTAACACCGTTATTGCTCATTCAGCTAATGAGTGTGATTGGAGCTGGGGCGTTAATTAATAACAGAACTCAAACACCAGTTGCAGTGGGGATCTAACTTTGCTTCCTGCAGAAAAGCTGTGCAGATTAAAAAAAAACAAAACAAACATCCCCCAAACCACACTGGAGACGGTTCCCTGGGGTGGGATAGAGGGCTGTGCTCTGGGATAGCTCTGCCCCAGGATGTTCCCGGGCACAGCCTGGGCTCCTATCGGGGGCCAGGGGGAATCCTGGGATCCCTGAGGCTGGAAAATCCCTCCCAGCCCCTGGAGTCCAGGCTATCCCTGAGAGACACGGCCAGTCCTGCCTTGGGCACCTCCAGGGATGGACACTCCAACCCTCCCTGGGCAGCCCCTGCCAAGGCCTGAGAACCCTTGCAGTGGGTAAGTTCCTCCTGAAGCTTTTGTTGAAGGCTTTTTTTTTGCCTTTCATGAGAGAACACGGGGAGAGGGAGTCAGTGGTGCCAAGAGGCTGGGCCAGAGCAGCTTCTGCACCTGCGTGACCTGCTGGATGCCCCTGCAGCCCCTTCCCTGCTGCAAAGGAGCCCATGGGGGCAGCTGTTCCTGCTCTGGAGCCCAGCAGTGTCCAGGCACCCATTGCTGGCCCATGCTCCCAGGAAGGGCCTGGCTGTGCCACCCCTGTGATTCTGAGCAGCGCCAGGGACAGGCAGGAGCAGGGGCTGTGCCACCTCTGCCTGGCAGAGCCCAGTGTGCTCTGGTTTCCCGGGTCTGTCTGGTTCTGTTCACATCACTGAGCTGGGCATGGAATAATCTGAGTTTGCTCTGCCATCTCTCTGGCTTCTGCTTTGCTCTGGATCCTCACTGTAATGGTACCTAAAAGCATTTGTGCCTTAATTATTGATATCTTCTTTTGTAATTAAAACACCTGCTCGTTCTGTCATGGAATTTCTGCTCTAGCTAAAGCAGTGCCTTGCTCAATAAAAGCACATCATTAAAGTGCTTTCCTTTCCTCATTGCCATTGATGGGGATTTCCAGGAAGTGCAAATGTCAGGAGTTCAGTGGGCTGTGACCCTGGGCTGGGCCCTGGATCAGGCTGTGTCTCCAGCCGGGATTAATGAGTGTCTGAGGAGCTGCTGTGCTGGCACGGCCCAGCCAGCTGGGAATCGACACACTGCATTCGATTTAGTTTCTCCTCCAGTTTTTTTATTTTTTTTAGTCAGATTTGAAGGTTTTGCAGCTAAAAAGGCTCAAACCTAGAGGTTTGCAAACCCTCCTGCAAAGGGATGGGCTCAGCCCCCTGTGCCCCAGCTTTGCTCTCATTAAACATCTTCTGCTTCCTCCCACACACATGAACACTTTGTGGGATCTACGTATCACTTTAAAAAATATAAATAACCAATTCAACCAGAATTGAAGGGATGAGACAGAGACTAAAATTCTGTGCAGCACTGGCCAGTTCCAGGGCTCTGGGAAAGGCACCAGAGACAGGTGGATGAGAAATTCAAAGGGGCAGAAAGAACCTGGCAAACAATCAGGTGTCCCTTGCAATGTGGCATTGACCAATAAACTGGTAAATCCCAGTTTTACATCAATTATCCTGGTGCTGCTTCAGCTGGCAGCCAGTGGGAGCCCGGGGTGCCTCACTTGGGCAGAGGCAGAGTGGCAGGAAGGAGAGGTCTGAACCCCAACTCCAGATGTGTCAGTCTCCTGCAGAACACTTGGATGCTGCCTCGCTGCAATTATGTTGTGACTGTCGATGTTCTGGAAGGCAAAACAGACCTCAGCTTTCATTGTATTTATTTTACTTTTTACAGCTCTCTACTCCGAGCCCTCCTTCCCTCTTATATTGCTGATCCTTGTCAGAAAAAATAACTGCAAGGAAGAATCTCAGAGAAATTGGAAAACGGTTTTTGCCTTGTTTTCGTTACTGGTGTTTTGGGGCTTTTTTTTTTGTTTTGCTTTGTTTTGTTTGTTGGTCTGTAATTGCAGACTCCTCACTGCTGAGCACAGGCGCTGAGCCAGGCATTGTTCCTTCTTTCCAGCTGACANGTGTCCCTCAGACCCCACAGTGTCCCTCAGACCCCACAGTGTCTCTCAAACCCCACGGTGTCCCTCAGACCCCACAGTGTCCCTCAAACCCCACAGTGTCCCTGTGGGGACGCCTCCTGCCCTCAGTGGTGGCTTTGGAGCACATCCCCCTGTGTTTTTNAGAGCCCTGTCCTCCCTGGGAGCCCAGGGAAGTGGTGTGTCCCTCAGACCCCACTGTGTCCCTTGAACCCCACGGTGTCCCTTGAACCCCACGGAGTCCCTTGAAACCCACAGCGTCCCTTGAAACCTACTGTGTCCCTCAGACCCCACAGTGTCCCTCAAACCCCACGGTGTCCCTCAGACCCAACAGTGTCCCTCAGACCCCACAGTGTCTCTCAAACCCCACGGTGTCCCTCAGACCCCACGGTGTCCCTCAGACCCCACGGTGTCCCTCAGACCCCACAGTGTCCCTCAGACCCCACGGTGTTCCTCAAACACCACGGTGTCCCTCAGACCCCACGGTGTCCCTGGCAGGCCAGGGATGCCTCCAGCCCTCAGTGGTGGCACATCCCCCAAAGTGTGACCTGTGTTTTGGGATCATGACACCGTGGGGCTGATCCTGATGAGCAGGGCAGAGCTGGAGTGGAGTGTGCCCTTGGCTGCCTGTCCTGCCCCTGACCCCTGAGGATCATCACTCCTCACTGGGAGCCACTTGGACATGGAGCCCTGGGCCACCACTCTGTGAGTGTGACCACCCAGCTAATCCCTTCCCCATGGAGCGGTCCATTGCCCGGTCCATGTCCCTCCATGTGGGACAGTGCCAGATGCTTCACACAAGTCCGGGAAGACGGTGTCAGTCACTCTTCCCATATATTGGGGTCCCTCCAGGCCTTTGCCTAAAGTCCCTCTCCAGCTCTTTTGGCAGAAACAGCAAAACTGAAAACCAGAAGCAATCACAAAACACTTTTCCCCTGAGCAGAGACTGCGAAAGATGAGACAAGGAGAGGGGGAGTATGGTAGAACTGATTAAAATGTGTGGAGCTTGAAGAGCTGTGTCAGAGGCCAGGAGAGCAGCCACGAAATTCAACCCCCTTTTGCAGAGCCTGGAGAACCTGCTGCTGCATTCAATTGCTCAGGCCAAGAAAGCAATATAAATTCAGGGCAAACCAGCCTCTCTACAGTTACTGATACAGATTTCTGGAGAGCAGAATCAAGAGAGGCACCAGCAGAAAAACATCTTGTGAAACCAGAAGTGTGGTGAAAGAAACACAGCTGACCTTACCTGTGAGAGCATCACACTCCTCTCTCAATCAGCTCCTCTTGGGCTTTTCCCTGCCCTGTTTCACGACCACAAGCAGGACCCTGAGCACATGCAGGGCCTGGGGCACAGGACAGATACAGCACTGGGCAGACCTGTGATTCTAACTTCAATTTTAACTTACACAAGGCTTCTCCAGTCAAGGTATTTCCACACAGGTACAGCTGCTCTGAACCCTCCCCGTGTAAATCTGAATTTGGTACTCACAGCACTTACGCAAGAGTTACTTTGGGTTGTATTGAATTTTGTGTAAATATCCCACTTCATATCTTTGTACAATAAATGCACACACAAATGCCATTTTACTCTGGCTTCTCTCCCTCCAAATTCCTAAATGAGCCAAAGGACAAATTAAAAATTAGGTCAATGGCTCACTCCTACCTTTTGGAGAGTGATAAGTTTCCAAAGCCCCAGGGGAGACTTGTAATCCTGGTGATGTGTGTGTGTTTCCTCCTTTAAATTTATTTTTCTACTCCCTACTTGAGGAAAACAAACACGTGCAGGGAACAGCTCAGCCGAACACTCAACTAAGGTTTTCTTCCATTAGCATTTAGAGGACTTTCAAACACTTGACATGTGGAGGAGGAACAGTTTAGGGACTTCCATTCCCTCATTTGACAAGAAGTTATTCGATGAGAGCTGCAGTTGTTCTTCACCACTGTGTAGTTCTAAGGAGGCTTGTAAGGAAAAGAATCAATGGATTCTCTCATTTTTCTACTCCAGGCAACAAACACCTCTGCTGTGAGAGAGGCTGCAGGAGCCTGTGGGGCACAGGGACACAGCCCAGCCCTGGCAGCCCCTGCACACGGAGCCTCCCAGGGGACATTTCACACGTGGAATTCTCTCCTCAGACCGGAGCAGATGGACCAGCCATGGCAGGGGTGTTGCTTGAGCTGCTCCCACCTCGTCAGCTCCAGCGCAGGATCCCTGGGGTCACGCTCTGCTCAGGCAGGACAGTCCCTGAGCACTGAAGTTACTCTTCCAGGACCCACCGAGCACCTGAGGGGACAGAGGACCCGGGAATGAGCAGAACTGAAAGTGTCACCTGAGGTAATCATAACTCACAGTCTTCTACCAGGAGCTGTCCAGTGCTGATAGAGAATCAGAGAATCCCAGGACGGTTTCAACTGGAAGGACCTTAAAGCCCATCCAGTGCCACCCCTGCCATGGGCAGGGACACCTCCCACTATCCCAGGGATCCCAACCTGCCCTTGGACACTCCCAGGGATCCAGGGGCAGCCACAGCTTCTCTGGGAAATCCATCCCAGGGCCTCCCCACCCTCCCAGACAGGAATTCCTGCCCAATCTCCCATCCAACCCTCTGGCAGTGGGAAGCCATTCCCTGTGTCCTGTCCCTCCATCCCTTATCCCCAGTCCCTCTCCAGCTCTCCTGGAGCCCCTTTAGGCTCTGGAAGGGGCTCCACGGTCTCCCTGGATCCTTCCCTTCTCCAGGTGAACATTCCCAGCTCTCCCAGCCTGGGTGCAGAGCAGAGGGGCTCCAGCCCTTGGAATATCTCCATGTTCTCCTCTGGACTCAATCCAACAGCTCCAGATCCCTCTGGTGTTGTGAGCTGCTTCATGGAGCAGTGTTTTAGCTCTGTCCTCGAGTCCTCAGGGGAATCTGGATCTTTTCATCTTTCCTCAGCTGAGTCTCCTCACTGACTGGAAGTTTCAGCTCCAATTCCAGCCCTTCAGTGCCCCTTCTCTGTCCCAGGGCTGGTGGTTTCTCACCTCCCCCATTGCCCACCCAAGCTCAGTGTGGCAGAGAGATGTTCCCTGATGTTACAGGTGACTCCTCTGGCAGGAGGTGCTGGCAGGGCTGGGACATTTGTCATTGGTTCTGAAACGGTAATTCCTGACCTTCCTTGCCCAGCTGAAAATGCACAGGTGGGGAAGGTCCGGAACCATTTTTGCTATTTCAGGCTTCAATTTTCTGCTGATCAGCAAAACCATTCCTTATAATCTTTTCATTAGAAAAGAGTTTTCTTCAGAAATGGGTCCCGGTTGTGTCCACATCTTGCATGTTTTATTTTTTTCCCCTAAAATCTCGTGTTTTTCTTTCCTCTCTAAATCCCTGTTTCCTGAAATAATCAGGAAGAGAATTTGGCAGAGCTCTCAGGTCTCCTTGCCAGGTAAGCCCTCACACCACCCACAGGTGAATGATTCCTTGACATTTCCACCGAGCTGAGGGTGAAATGCCAGCAGGATCAGCTGAGAGCCCAGGAAACCACTTAAAAGCATTCAGAGCTCAGAAAAAAACCCCAGAGTGCAGAGTACCTGCTTCCATTTCTTTGCTGTTTAATGTCTGGGAAAATCCCATCCCCATGAACACATTGAGTGCTGTGTCCTTCTCTGCAACCCTAAAAGACAGAGGAGAGGATATTTCCAGACATTGCAAGGGGTTACATTTTGTCCAGAGAGAGGGAGGACTCACGGCCTTGTCACACCAGCCCTGCTGCTGCAGAGCTGTCTCATGTTCCTTGGGGTCTGTGGCCAAAAGAGAAAGAAGTTAGAGGAGTTATTTTGCTTGGTTTTAATTAGAATCATAGAGTCACAGAATCACTCCTAAGACCATCAAGTCAAACCATGCAACCAGCACCACCACCACGGTCACCACTCAACCATGTCTTCGAGTGCCATATCCATGTTTTTATGGATGTTTTATTGATTCCATCCCTGGCTCACATTTTTTCTGCCCGAGTAACAAGGCAGACACGTATCTGAGTAGGAAGCAAGGCTGGAAACTTCAGCTGGAGAAACAACAAAGAAGAAGAAGAAACAGCCTGAAAACCGGCTTTACAAAAACCTCGAGGTTTGAGTCGTGAGGTGGAACATAAAAGCCTCGAGTTCTGAATTCAGTGGGAAGGGATTGAGGAGGATATCATGTGCAGGGGGGGGAGGAGGGGGTGGCGCTTTGTATCAAAGACACCTCCACTATTTGCAGTAATTTGCTCCTTCTGAGCCCCAGGTGCTGCAGTCAGGGGGTCCCACAGAGGGGTTCCCTGAGGGGCCCCTCCCCACAGAGCCCGTGGGGACAGATGAGTCATTGCTCAGCAGAGTTTGGTGCTGCTTTAAATTCACTTACAACCTGATGGTGGGTTACATTATGGGATGCAGGATGAGGCAATATGAGAGAATCGTTGAATCATGAATGTTGGAAAGGTTCTGCAAGATCATGGGGTCCTGCCTTCACAAATCCTCATTCTAGGACATATTGTCACCTCATTTCATCTGGACACAGTCCCATGGAGACTCAAGCCTCGGAGTGGGATAGCTGGGGAGCCCTGGGCAGGGTCAGGAGTTGGATTAGATGATCCTTGTGGGTCCTGTCCAGCTCAGGACATTCCCTGATTCACGGAGTCAGGGGTCTGGATGCAGGCACTGCTAGATGTGGGATGGAGCCTGAGGACCTGAGCATTGTGAGGGCAGAGCTGGGGGGCTCTGACACTAAAAGGGGGATTTTGTCCTGGTGTGTGCAGGACAGGAGCTGTGAGGAGGAGCAGTGTGACTCTGCCAGGTTTTGAGGGCTGCTGAAGATCTAATGTCAGACACAGAAATGGCCACAAGGGTAATTCAGCACAATCATTAGTAAAGATCTCCAGTACTGAGAACATTTAATAAGTATTTACAGGGAAATCCACTCTATGAACCAATGACAGAGCATGAACAGCCACCAAACACAGACAACGTGTGACTGGGGAGAACTGGCCACAAAACCTCTTGGTCTGGGCAGAGAATGTGTAAAGAAACAAGGAGAAAATGCAGGTTTATCCCCAAGCATATGGAAAATCTTCTGGCAGCCTCATCTGCGCCTGTTGTGCTCACGTTGAACTCCATCTGCAGCACTGAGGGGATGGAGATCACAGGGGCTGTGCCAGCTGCTCTCCCTGGCAGGGAGAGGAGAAACCCCGTCCCCTGTGGGTTGGCACTGCACAGGATTCCACCCTCAGCGCACTGAAACACAACTGGGTCTCCAACCCTTCCCTCCCTGTGAGCCCAAGCGAGCCCAGCTGTGTTTGGGGAGTGTTTTGTCACCTGTCACACGCTCACCACTGGCTGGGCTGGTAACGGGATCCCTTATCTCACACACCAGGAGCACCTGCAAACATCTGGAATTCCCAGGGGCAGCTGGATCCCGCTGGCACTGGCTGTAGGATGAGCAGGTGGGTGGTCAGAAGGGTTATCTGCAGCACCAGCTTCCCTCTGCTAATTGGTGGCCACCATTAAATAATGTTAATTGGCAGCAGCGTTACTTTGGCATCATTAAGCTGTTGTTTGTCCAAACATCCACGTGTTTAGCAACAGCCCCAAAAGGTTAGATTTCCTTGCTCACACAAAAATAACTCATTAATGCAAATTTGTTTGGCATCTCTGGTTCAGTTTGCCACAGGCAAAAGGAAGGAGTCGGGTTCAATCCAAGTTTAATTGCTACAAAAGCTGCTCTGGGCCACGTGGAAAGGAGGTGATTCATTCAGGCCATTCCTCCTCTCCAGGGATCCAAACACAGGAGGCAGCTGTGAAAAGGACACTCCCTGGATCCCTGGGAGTGTCCAAGGGCAGGTTGGGATCCCTGGGACAGTGGGAGGTGTCCCTGCCCATGGCAGGGGTGGCACTGGGTGGGCTTTAAGATCCATTCCAGCCTAAACCACTCTTTGATTTGATGATTCTGTGAAAAACAGAAGGAAAGAAAAAAAGGATAGAAAAATAATGACAGAGATGGAAATGCAGAAAGGAAAAATAAACAATTAAAAAAACCAACTAACTTAAAAGTAGCAGAGAAAATAAAAGAGCATGAAAGAAACACTTCCAACAAGGCAGATGGAACTGGACCCAAACCAGAAGGAAACAAAAGCTATGGAGTGATATAAATTTTTAAGCAAAACTCACCACTGACCTCAGCTAACAAGGAACAGATCAAGGCAGATAATGGAAAATCAATGGGGGGAAAAGAAGAGCCCAGAGTGAGTCTGCAGAGAGTTCCCTGAAATAAGAGGCAATGAAGGGCTGAGTCACCTTTGCAAGGGAATGGGAGTGAAAAATCGAAAGAAATAATGGATGATTTCTCTTGGTATCCATTGTGTCAAAAAGGAAGGGGTTTGTTCCCCTGTCTCAGTAGAAAGAGAGAAGTTTTTTCTTTTCTTGGAAGAAAAAGGAGTTTCTAGAAAGCCTCTGTCTCATGTTATTGTTATAACATGTATGCAATGAATTTCCTGGAGTTACAGTTGTTGACTATTAAGTTTGTGAAATAAAAATGAAGCAAAATCTTTCAGTTATGATAAAGGGCACAGGATTTGGGGTGACGGGGGTGGTTCAGAGTGAGTCTGGCAGCCTTGGGGCTGTGCCCATTCCTGGGGGAGCCTGTTCAGTGCCCAGGCACCCTCTGCATAAAGAACCTTTCCTGGTATCCAACTTGAGCCTGCCCTGGCACAGCTCCAGCCATTCCCGTGGCTCCTGTCACTGGTCACAGGGAGCAGAGACATCCCTCCGCTCTGCTGGACTCACCAGATGTGTCACCACATGTGGCCCCTGCCCCAGGGCCCCTGCGGCTCCAGCTGCTCCAAACCATGGGTGGGAGCAGAGCAGGCTCCTGCTGGAAATGCACTGCCAGGATTTGCTGGCTGACAAAAACCCCTGGGAAGTGCTGTGGCACCTCCACGGGACCCTGGGGACCAATGATTTGAGCCAGGAGCAGAATCACAGAATATTCTGAGTTGGAAGGGACCCACAAGGATCATCGAGTCAAATTTCCAAGTGAATTCCCACACAGCGATGAACCCACAACCCTGGTGCCATGGACACTATGTTCTGTCTATGTGAGTCAATCTCAGGGTCGTGTCATCACCTCCAGGGATGGCAACTCCACCACCTCCCTGGGCAGACCATTCCACTGAGGGATCACTCTCTCTGGGAAAAACCTCTTCCCGACATCCAGTCTAAACCTCCCCTGGTGCAGCTTAAGGCCATGTCCTCTTGTTCTGGTGTCGTCAGCCTGAGAGAAGAGATTCACACCCACCCGACTGCAACCTCCCCTCAGGGAGTTGTAACCAGCACTGAGGTCACCTCTGAGCCTCCTCTTCTCCAGGCTGAACAACCCCAGCTCCCGCAGTCACTCCCCATAGGGCTTGTCCTCCAGTCCTTTCACCATCCTTGTCGCCCTTCTCTGGACCCTCTCCAGCAGCTCAACATCCTTCTGAAACTGGGGAGCCCAGAACTGGACACAGCACTCAAGATGTGTCTGACCAGTGCTGAGTACAGGGAGAGAATAACTTCCCTGCAAGTGTGATAAAGTCCTTCTCTCCCAGTCCTTTTCCTTTAAGCCCCAAATGCAGACAGGCTGCAGACTGTGCTCCAGCCTGCCCAGCTCGGAGGAGCTGCCCCTGCTCTGGGTTTGCTGCGTGCTGAGCTGTCCAGCAGCACCACCCCAGAGCTCCGAGTCATCACAATTCCACTTTCCCGGAGAATGAGAGAGGAGCTCGATGTTCTGCTTTAAAATATTGATTTATGTTATCCCTTCCTGAGTTTCCTGGAATGTGGCCCAACTCTCGAGCTGTGAGAAGACTTTGTAGAGGCAGCAATGAAATCCATTCTGCTGATTTTGGATAACCCCAGAGTCCAGCACATTACTGCTTGTCAGGCACCTGCCAGTGTGGGAGCACAGCCCTGCTCTGCAGCACCAGTGCTGTGACTGGTCACACTGGAGAGGGACACAGGGCCAGTCCTTTCTTTGGTCACAGCCTCTCTCCCCAGACATGCTGCATGCCAGAGCTGTGGAAGTGTTCCTCATCACCCCTGGCAGGGAGCTGTAATGGCCAGAGGTGCCCACCTGGAGCTCCAGAATCCATCAGGAACTGGAGGAGGCAGATGGTCAAAAATGACCACAAAGTCCCATAATTAAATCTGAAGGGGCTTGTCAAGAGAACTTCATGTCTTCCTTTTAATACAGATACCTCAAGTCACATTTTATTTACAGGTTTGACAGGGAATTCAGTTTCTTATCTCATGCTGTCTTTATTTCCTGAGCCTCTACTGTGAGCGTCAGACAGGGGGCAAAGACAGGAGAGAATGAACTGAGAGAGGGGGAAATAAAGAAGGGGGAGGACACAGACAGACCTTTGAGAAACCTGGGTGGTAAATCCTCACATTGGCATGGACACCCTTGGTGTGGCACTGGGAGAACTGGGATATCACTGGGATGGGAGCAGACAGCAGTGAGGCACTGGGAGAACTGGGATTAAAAAAAGCAGATTTTAAGATATAACATGGGCACTGACAAGGAGCAGGACAGTTACACGAGGCTGATTTATCTCTGGTCCCCTGAAGAGAAGCTTCAATGAATATTTGCAGATGCAAAGTGCCAAGTTCTCGATGAAGTACCCGGAGATAGTGGGTTTATCTGAGCTCTCACTCCTTCTGATGTTCTCCTTGGACAGACTCCTTAGTGGTAAAGGCTTTTTCTCCAGAAGGAACACAATGGAAAACACACTTTAGCAGGCCAATTCTGGGCTGATATTTCCTTCCCTTCCCTTCCCTCAGTCCCTCCAGCTTTTTGGAAGGCTCTGCACACCGGGAATTTGGGCAGGAATTCCCTTTCCCAGGAACACAACCTGCCCAGGAGTGATCCCTGCCCTCCTGGGCACTGTGGGCACAGCAGAGGACATGGAACCAGCTTTGGAGGATTAACCCTGGACTTGTTCTATCCCCTTGGAATGAGGCTGATGGGGAGTGTCAAGGTTTAGCTCCAGAAACACAATTAGCAGGGAAAGCAGGACTTTCAACAAACGGCATTATGATGGATTAAGGAGGGATTACTGCCTTGAATCTAACAGCTCTCAAGAAAATATCTTTGAAAAAATAAAAGAGCTAAGAAATGAACTTGTTTTCCCTGGGAAGGAGATTTGTTTGCCTTCACTGCCATCTGCCATCTCTTGCCTATTTTATAAACAAGTAAACTAAAACAATAATAAAAATCACCCGGGGAAAACCCTGGGAAACTCCTCCCTCAGGGCTGGGCTGAAGGAGGGCAGGGTTCAGTGGGATATCGGGCAGGAATTCCTGGCCCTGGGATGGATTTCCCAGAGAAGCTGTGGCTGCCCCTGGATCCCTGGGAGTGTGCAAGGGCAGGTTGGGATCCCTGGGACAGTGGGAGGTGTCCCTGCCCATGGCAGGGGTGGCACTGGATGGGCTTTGAGGTCCTTTCCAACCCAAACCCCTCTGGAATTCTGTGAGTGGCAAACTCTGCTCCTCCTCAAAGCTCTCCCTCCTGGCTCTGCAGGATCCTGGGATGTGCCCAGGCCTGGAATTCACTCAGCTTCCAGTTCCTTCCATCCCTCTTCCCCTCTCCTCACCTGGTGGCTGCTTTTCAATTAAAGTCATCCCCAAACTTTCCACTCAAGCTCTCTCTGTGCTCCTCAGCCCCTGGAGGAATATCCACATCACCAAATCATGTTTGGGATTCAGGATCCCTCCTCAAAAGGAGCTGCAAAGTTTTTAACAAGGGTAACCAAACCTTTTATTTCCTCAGTGGGCCACAAAAAAATATCGCTGAAGGTTATTAATTTTCTGACAATATGACTCTCAAATGCTGGATGGAAAAGGATTTACATTCCAGGCAGCACATTCATTTTAATTACACTTACCTTCCCAGGCCTTCTAAATCAAACTTGATTGCATTTAATAAGGGGTTTGAATGTGTCTTAATAACGTTTGGAATTAATACGGGTTTGTGAGCATCTGAGGATGGCAGGTCCCCTGGAGACCCTCCAAAATCTTGTTGTGATAAATAATCCAAAGTAACCACCTGTGATAAGGAATATTTTGCAATTTTTCCATCAGTTTTCTGTGCTGGGAGCTTTTCTTTCCTGTGCCCAGGTAGGAGCAGAGCTCTGGCAGTGGGATCACAGTCCCCAGCCTGGTTCAGGATCCTCACCTGGCAAAGCCAGAATGTCAGGAATTCCTGCGGGACAGGCTGAAGAGATAAAATTAAAGGGAAATTCAGGGACTTAAAGGAATTTTCCCTAATCTTGGGCTGTGGATGGTTAATCATGCAGCCAATGCACCCAGAGTAGATCCTTCAGTCTGCTTGTTCCTCAGAACACCAAAGTTTTCAAGACACCAAAAGTAATTAAAAAACCCAAACCCCCTCTCTAGCTCTGTTGTAAAATTCCAAAATAAACAAGAATGTTATTAAACTAGATGGCTATGGATGAATAGCCAAAAATGATTTGAAAATGAGTGGATTGCCGAGTTTATTGAATTCCTGTTGTCTGCTAAGTTTTAATGAGAATTTAGAACTGCAGAATCAGGGAATGATTTTGGCTGAAAGGATGTCTGGGTGTCCAGCTCTCCCCAGAGTGGGGCCAGACGAGATCAGCTCGCCCAGGGCCTTGTCTGCCCTCCCTGTGGGTCATCACTCACCCCCAGGAAGGGAAAGGGTCCCTTAGTCTCTAAAACACCACCCAAGGCCCAGCCCCTCAGTCAGGAGCAGCCTCAGCACCTCCCCACTGGGTCACACAGCCCTGCCACTGTCACCTCACACTTTAGTCACTGGAGGCTTAGGAGGGTCACCTTGCCCATGGCAGGGGGTGGAACTGGGGAACCATTAACTTCCCTTCCAACTCACACCACTCTGGGAACCTATTAAACACTGAAAATGGAATTCCCTCCCCTCCAAAGGTGACATCTGTGACCCCCTCTGCAGCTCAGAACTCCCCCCCAGCCATCCCACGGCCCAGCATAAGGAGATTTATTTCTGACACTAATTACTTCCACGACGAGCTTTCCAATATGTTGTTGTACAAAACACTCCATCTGCTCTGTCACTGGGGTCAGATGGAACGTGGCAATCCGAGCTCTGGGGAGCCAGGGAGAGGCTTCTCCTGCTCCTTGTGCCATCGCAGCCTCCGCGGGGGCTGCAGGGGGGTCCTGCAGGGCTCACCCACACCGGGGGGACATTCCCTGTGAGCCCAGCCAGGGCCCCCACAGACACACAGAGTCACAGACACAGAGGAAACACCTCCAAGGCCATCAAGTCCAACCGGTGACCAAGTCCAGCCCTGCCCACTAAGCCATGTCAAGTCCCACATGCACTTGTTTTCTGAACACCTCCAGGGACGGGGACTCCACCACCTCCCTGGGCAGCCCCCTCCAATTCCTGACTGCCCTGTTGTCCACACTGAGCCTCCCCTGGTGCACCTTGAGGCCACTTCCCCCCTGCTGGAGCTGTGCCAGGGCAGGGTCAGGGGGGATCTCAGGGAAAGGCTCTTCCCCCAGAGGGTGGTTGGGCACTGCCCAGGCTCCCCAGGGAATGGGCACATTCCCAAGGCTGCCAGAGCTCCAGGAGGGTTGGGATGATCGACTCAGGGACAGGGGGGATTGGTGGGGGGTGTGTGCAGGGCCAGGAGGTGGATGGATGGTCCCTGTGTGTCCCTTCCAGCTCAGGACATTCCATGACTCTGTGACTCCTCTCCAGGCTGCCCCCCCAGCTCTCCCTGGGTTTATATTCCAGGTACAACTGTCCAGTGTTTGCCCTGTTTGGCTCTGGGGCCTGTGGCATCCCAGGGACAGAAGAATCTGTCACTCCCTGTCCACAAACAAGTGATTAACGCAGGACCAGGATAATGCGAGCAGGAACACTGAGCACAGGAGAGGTGCCATCCACGTCTGCACTTGTGTCTGCAGCACAGACCTGCTGGGAATTCAGTGTGGCTTTTCCCCACAGAAATTTCTCACATTCAGAACATTTGTTTCTCTCTGAACCAGAACTAAACCGTTCCCTTTTACAGTCTGCATTGAATTCATACACCTGTGAACTTCTGTATTTGTGTGCAAACAACCATGAGATGTGTATAATCCTATTTCATTGATCACAGGGATCCTTCTGATAAAAGCTGTTTCTGGACTCGGTGATCCCTGTGGGTCCCTTCCACTCAAGATATTCCATTATTCTGTTCTATTTTGATTTTATCTCTTGTGATTCTGCATATATTTATAGCTTTCCATCAATCCTTCTTGGAGAAATAGTTCATTTCACATATTTTTCCCTAAATAGTTCTGCCCATCCTGGCCTGTTCGCAGCAGCTGCTTGTTTTGCTGAGGCAGCATTTCCTGGGAGGTTAAATTGGATGCTGCTGGACAATTTTGTGCCAGTGTTTCTGATGAGTCAGAGCAGTGATGTGGAATATTTTCATCCAGGCTAGAGAGACCTTCACAACAGTTCTTTGCCATTTCTTTGCCAGGCAGATTTCTGAGTTGATTAATTTTTTTTTCCTTCCTGGGTTTATTTTGGATGTTCTGTGGAGCTGCTGAACTCAAAATGGTTTGTAACAGAGCCAGGGGACAGAGCCAGTGCAAACACCTTCCTGAGGGAAGGGGAGCACCCTGGGCACCCTGGGAGGGTGGGGAGGCCCTGGGATGGATTCCCAGAGAAGCTGTGGCTGCCCCTGGATCCCTGGGAGTGTCCAAGGGCAGGTTGGGATCCCTGGGACAGTGGGAGGTGTCCCTGTGCCTCCTCCCCTGCTCCAGCCGCTCCTACCCCTGAATCTCTCTGCATTTAGGGGGTAACTTTAAAGAAAAAAAAATTACTTTTATGATTTTTCTTAGCTTAAAAATCATTGTCTGGCAATGCCTTCCAACAGCTTTGATTGTCCTGTTTGCAAGAGTTCTTTTTTTTGTTTCTTCCTCATTTATTTTTGTCCCTAAGTTGCTGGAACATTTTGAAGTGGAGTATTTGTTGCTTTCACTTGAAATTGCTGATCCCTGCACAAAGCCCAACACTGAGACTTCGGAGAAATGAACCATTTTTCGTTTCACCAATGTCTGTATGGGAGGAACGTTCAGTCCCAGAGATGGTGAAACATCCCTTGAAGGACCAGCAGAGAGTTCAGGATGTAACGGCTGCTGCAGACTCGAGAGCTGTGATTTTACCACAAGATGATACTTGATATTTCAGCAGCAAATTCCCCCCTCTCAGCACAGCTCTTGAAGGGCCCCTTTCCCACCTGAAGGAAAACTCTGGTGATGCAGAGGGAGAAGTGACTCACTGCTGCTTCTCCCCCTGGCAGAGCCTTCCTGCTCCTTTTTCTGGGATGAGAAGGGGGTTGTGCCATGCAAATGTGTTCTGTGGGATAACTTGAGTCCCTGGGGCTGGGACAAGGAGCGGCTCCCTGGGCTCAGTCCTGCTGGAACCTGCTCATCCTTTGCTCTTCTGTCACTGCCCCCAGCCCCAGGATCCAGGTGGAAGCTCCAGACGGAATCTCCAGGCTATCCTGTGAAGGGGATGCCTAGAGCAGGAGGGGGCAGTCTGGGGGGCAGCAGGAGAAGTGGGGACAGGGACAGTGCCCATCTGGGGGGCACAGGGGGCAGGGGCTGCTGGAAGCACCAAACTAAGGGCCTGAGCTGCTCCTGCCTCCTGCAGGGTGTGGGGGGAGCACCCAGAGACCCCTGGAGATGTCTGGGATGGGGAGAGCCTGGGCTGGTTCTCCTGGAGAGCACAAGGAAGGGACACACCCATGCCAGGGCTGGGATGGACACCCCCAAAGCTGCCACTGCTTTGCTTCCCATCCCCCCTGGGCAAGAGCCATTTCTCAGCAAGCAAAGCTCTTATTTCGCTGTTTGTTTGTTTTTATGGCTTATTTTTCTGACTGACTTTTCTAATGGAGCAGCTGCTCTGGGTTGGGTTCAATTCCCTTCTCTGAATTGACCTTCCCTGCTGGGACAACAAAGGACTGGGGGTGTGCCAGTCACACCAACCCGTCACCCCCAGCTGCACAGGGGTGTTACCTGGGCTGCTTTTAAGGGAAATGTTATTTAGGACACAAAGTGAAGAACTGACCTGCACAGACTCAGGGAGTTACAGGCAGAATAAAGGTCAAAGCACATATAATTAGAGAAGTATTTCTGCAGGAGCTTCCCACTTATTCCCAGGGAAAAAATGTTTTTAAAGTAAAACTGCAGAAAAGTAAAATTATAAAGCTCCATGTGAAGAGTTTTTATCTGGCTGCAATAACAGATGTCTGTGAGAATTCCAAAGCAAAAGGAAACCAAGACACCTTCACATGTTTCATATTTATTGATTTCCAAGGGCATCACTCTGGGGAGGGCAACATTTTCACACAGAAAACTGGTGCTGCACAGAGTTAATTCCCAGCTCTGAAGTGATGCCCAGCAGACCCAGGCTGTAACAGCACTGCAATTATTCAGCTCTTTAACGCTGCCCAGCACTGAAAACTCTGCCTCTCTTTGCTGAAATGGTAAATTAAATGCTGCCAATAATGGGAGAGGCAGTGACTGCTGTTCCTGCCCAACTTTCAGCAATTCCTGACTCCTTTCATTCATCCAGAGTCACAGTTTTTAGTGACTCTGTTACTGCAGGTTTCACTCTGCAGTAACACCTCAGTGAGTGAGCAGCTCACATTTGCCATCCCTCAAAGGAACGAAAAAATAAATAAATATTTATAACACATATTGGAACACTTATTTGTATTTATATCTGTGCATTTGTATTTACATTTGTGTGCAATACATGCATCTTAAAATGTCCCCATGACTTGAGGCTGGGGCTGAGGAGGCTCTGCTGTCCCAGCAGGTGTGAGGGAGGGATGTGCAGCTCATCAGTGTCCAGGGACTCCATCCCCATCAACAGGGGCTGTGAGATCCAATTTCCCAGGCTCAGCTCCATGAAGAAATGCATTAGGCTGGGGCTCACGGGATGTATGGAGCCCCAAGAAATTGGAATTAGGGAAACTATGGATTTTATGAGGTTCTGGATTACAATTCCCTGGTGCACACTTTGATAAAGGAGCAGTGCAGACACACATTCCATGGGCAGAGCTGTCTTTGGGCAGCAGCCCTGGCTGTGCTCCCCCAGCATCCTTCCCCTGGGCAGGGCTGGATTCCTCCTCCCCCAGGGCTGGGGGACACTGCCCAGAGGACTTTCCCAGGGTTCTGGCTCCTGGGATCCGGGGCTGTGAGAACTCTGCAGAGCCTTCCCCGAACCCCTGGAGCCTCCTGGGTGGCATCCCCAGGGCATGAACTCCCAGCAGGAAACACCTGCAGGGGCAGCCAGGGCACCACCACCCCCAGCAGCTGGGACACATGGCACAGGTCATATCTGCCATCCTGCCCCTTCTCCTGCCCCTGTGCCCCTGCACACCCAGAGCCCTGGGGATGTGGCGCATCTGGGGACACCCAGAGCCCTGGGGATGTGGCACATCTGGGGACACCCAGAGCCAGAGCTCTCCCTGGGGATGTGGGGATGTGGCACATCTGGGGACACCCAGAGCCAGAGCTCTCCCTGGGGATGTGGGGATGTGGCACATCTGGGGACACCCAGACCCTCCAGGTGCAGTGCCAGCAGCCCCAAGGAAAAGGCAGGGTCATTCCCAAGGGGAAAAAAATGGAAGGAAAAAAGGTGTTTTAAATTTGTTTGCACCTAAACCTGACATCTGCTATTTTCATTCCAGGCAAAACGAGATATAATCAAGTCCCTGAATAAGAAATACACCAGGATTTCCTGGAGAGTTTGCCTTCAATGAAAGATAAAAATATCAATATAAAAGATTCATTCATTTCAGTAGTAAACATCTGCACAAACAAATTGCATGGGGGACTTTCCCAGGACTGCAGGAATGGCATAAACCCCAGAGAGGGAAAACTATTCCATTTATCACATTTATGAAAGAATTTCTGAGGCAGTCTTTCATTGAATAATAATACACTCAGAGCACCAATCAATGGTGATTTTGAGGGAATTCTGTATTAATGCCATTTCTCAGGTGGGTCACTGTTGCTTTGGTGTTTAGAGACTGGATTTGCAGCTCCTGTGGAACATCAGGGAAACCCTGAGCAGCCCCTGGGTCACTGACCCAGATCTCAGGTGGCCCTTGGGGCTGTGGGGGGGGTCAAACAGTGGGATCTGAGCCTTCCTGGTCAGCTGTTTTCATTGGAATATTCACATCATTCCTTGTTGCATTTCCCTTCATTCCCAGCTGAAGGTGAAGTAGAATCACAGACTGGGGGGAGCCTTCAGCTCCCACTTTGAACCATTTGTTGTTCTTCAAGAAGAATGAAATGCCAGTGTTGGAACAAAATCCTTTGGCAAAACTTCCCCATGGGCAGGTAAAAAAGGCTGTGTAAGTAGAGTGTGCAAAAAGTCTGGAATGGGTTACTAAACCTGGAATTCTCTCATCTAAAGGATTGTACAAACCTAGCGCCCCTTCCAGAGCCCAAAGGGGCTCCAGGAGAGCTGGAGAGGGACTGGGGACAAGGGAAGGAGGGACAGGACACAGGGAATGGGTTGGATGGGAGATTGGGAAGGAATTCCTTTCTGGGAGGGTGGGGAGGCCTTGGGATAGATTTCCCAGAGAAGCTGTGGCTGCCCCTGGTCCCCTGGGAGTGTCCCAGGGCAGGTTGGGATCCCTGGGACAGTGGGAGGTGTCCCTGCCCATGGCAGTGGTGGCACTGGATGGGCTTTGAGGTCCTTCCAAGGCATCCCAGTCTGGATTGTGTGAGCTGGGCTCAGGCAGAGCTGCACTCCAGACTGTCTCTAAGCCGGTTTCACGTCAGGAATGGAGCTGGCAGCACAAAGGCAGGTGGAAAAAGGCTCTCCCAGCATTCCCAGCCGCAGCTGCCACATCCCAGCAGTGCTGGAGGGAGCAGGAGCCCCTGGCAGCTGAGCTGCAGGAGCTGCTTATCCACAGCTCTGTCATCCACTTAAGCAATTTCTCCGAGCACAGCAAACAGTTTATGCAGCCCTCTCAGGAGAGAAATCAAAAGCTAAGGGGATAAATGACCAATTAGGCTGCCTCATTTTGGATCTAAAAGCAGGGCCAGCACTATGTGATGGAAAAGCAAAATGTTCCTTTTTTCTGCCTGCACTTTGGCAGGAGATAAACCTCAGTCTTGACAAAAGTTCTCCCCTCCCAGCCCTGAGCAGGGGCAGAGGAGCTGCTGGGTGACACACTCCCAGCCTCCAGCAGCTTCTTGAGGTGCTTATTGCTGATTATTCTGGTGATTGGGATTATTCAGGTAATTTCTGTAGTGCCTCCCTGCCCAGCTCATCCCTGCTCTCCACGTACCCTGGGAGCTGCAGAGGGATCTGCTGGGATCTTCCCCTCCGCCCTCATCGCTGTTCCTGCTGTGTGACAAACAGATCCCCTTGGAGGGCACAATCCTCATCCTCTGCTTTCACTCCTCATGGATCCTTGCTGCAGCTCCAGCTCCAGTCCAGTGTCCCGGGGCAGATGGAGATGGATGTTACAAACTCGCTGGGCCTCACGGGGAGCCCTTCCCAGGCACTCCTGCCTTGCCAGAGTGGGATTAGCGGGGCTGAAACACTGTGGGAAGTGAAACCCCTCTGCCAAAGGACAAGCAGGCTTTCTGTCAGACAGGAATTCCTGGGCAGGAGACCTGGGACCTGCTCACCTGATCCCTGAGGTGAACTGGGAGGGAGAGGTCCAGGGCTGTCCCTGCACTCCCACAGCCACGGGGTCAGGAGGGAGATCATCCAGGTGGGAACTCATCCAGGAGAGACCCAGTAGAGCCACAGTGAGAGGCCATGGAAGAGGCAGCCACCCCAGGCATTGAGAATACACACATCCCAGGCACTGGGAACACATCCATCCCAGGCACAGGGAAGACATCTACCCCAGATACTGGGACCCACAGCCACCCCAGGCATTGGCAACACATCCATCCCAGGTACAGGGAATACATCCATCCCAGGCACTGGGACAACAGCCGCCCTGGGCACTGGGACCACCAGGCAGCCTGGGCTCTCTGAGGGTCTCTGCACCGGCAGGGTGTCACTAACTCAGCAGTCAGGCCCCAAAGTGAGTCACAGAATCACAGAATCA
>WEKX01020593.1:83386-96630 GCA_013390025.1 Pitta sordida | reverse complement strand
TTTTTTTTTCTTTCTCAAATATGTTATTCACAGAGGTGTCTCTATCTGCTCGACCTTGATCTCCATGGCAGCAACGGAGGCCCAGGCAGGAGCTGTTAACCCCCCTCGCTGCCAGAGGAAAAACCCAAACCAGGACAGTCCGTGAATGAGGAACCGCGAAGTAGAGAATGTTGACTGTATTACAATTTTTAGCTGATGTTGTGTCATTTTGTATTTGTTTGTAAATTCCTTTTTCATGTTCTATAAAAAGCCTTCCAGAGCAAGATATGGGTGCAGTGATAAAATCTGGAGTTGTAATTTGTGTTTGGAATAGTTAAACTTTTATTTAATTGTATGTTAGGGCTGACCCATTCTCTGCATTAAATCTCTTCTCTGAGCAAACTATGCCCTGTTTCATACCATCTTATACAAACCAAGTTCAGCCTCCTTGGAATTTAGGAAAATTACACACCAATAGGTGGTGCAGGACTGCTTATGAAAATATTATTATTTAGTACTTCTCTCGATTGAGATCAGTGCCTCACAATCAACTTTCTTACGCAGTTGGAAAAAAGATTTTATCTTTTGAATTAGAGGAGAATTGTTTGTCATTTAACTGGGCTTTATAAAATTAAGGAGACTTTACCCATTAGGGGTCTGTTGAATTATTACATCTTTACCACTTATTTACATTACTCAAGAAGTTAAATAAAACAATATATTCAATTTACTCTCAGAGTTATTAGTTTTGTGAAGCTAGTTGGAGTAATCTGTATGTTTATATGTTCAATTTATTCTCAGAGTTATTAGTTTTGTGATGCTAGTTGGAATAATCTGTGTGTGTAGGCCCTGAAATGAATGTTACTATGGAAAGCATATAGACATTCCACTTTGTTCTATTCTTATCCATTTGTCCACATGGTGGACATACAGATTATAAAAGTACCTGTGTCCTGTGCTTTTTCGCTTACAGCTTATGGACTTGTGCTGTCTTCATTCAGAAATATCTAAATTTTGTCCTATATAAGAGAAGGCTTTTAGGTTGGACATTAGGAGGAATTTCTTCACAGAAAGGGTGATTAGCCATGGGAATATGCTGCTCAGGGAAGTGGTGGAGTCATTGTCCTTGGAGATATATAAGAGAACACTGGACATGGCACTTAGAACCCATAGTTTATTACAAGGTGATGTTCAGTCATAGGTTGGACTCAATGGTCTCAGAGGTCTTTTCCAACCTAGTAGATTCTGTGATTAGTTAAACTAGAACAGATGGTCTGTTTTCCAGTACCTTTTGTCAGGTTATGCTCAGAAGGGAAACTTCTTGTAATAGACATATAATGTAATTACAATATAATGTACAGTCGGATCTCCTATACCACGAGTCTTGACCCTCCCCAACGAATCCCTCCGTCCACGTGGAATGTCAACTCATTAATATGCAAATTTGCCCCACACCCTCACACGGCCCTCTGGCGCTCCAGCACTCTTTCAGCACTGCCGTGCTGTGTATTGGTGTTTCTGTCAGTGCTTCTTGGGGCCTGCAGCCACCCCATGCCGGAAAAAAACACTTTTCTGCTTGGCCAGGGACACAGGTGTGGGGAGCTGCCCGCGCCACTGTCCCAGCAGCCCTGAGGGGAGCGAGAGACGGCACAGCCCCAAGGAGAAGTGGGAGGGGGCCAGAGCAGCCCAGAACGGAACTGGGAGGGGGGGGGAGGGCTGGCATGACCTGAGGGGAATGGGAGGGGCGCACGCTGCCCTGAGCAGAGCCGAGGTGGGGGAGTGGCAGGCATGACCCGGAGCAGAGGGGCAGAGTGGGGCCAGCACGGATCACCATGGGCAGAACAGTGCACCTGTGGTCCGTTCAACATGGCATGGGGATTGATTTGAATATTCATGCGTGTCATGTCACGCATGCACAGTCCCAAAACGGGCCTCCTTAATCGCTGAAAAATCACACTGCTAAGATGCGAAGCCGAAATATGGGGAATGCGAAGTGGAAGAGGGTTGACTCTATGTAATTTCTAAAATAAATATTTATAATATGGGCTATATTCATACATATATATAGTCAGTGTCAAAATAGGAGAATACAATGATGACTCTGTGTGCTTCTATGCTGGTTGTAGTTACCTTGGTATTTTCACTTATTCACAGAATCACAGAATACTATGAGTTGGAAGGGGCCCACAAGGATCATCAAGTCCAACTACAAAACTAATGCCCATATAGGGATCGAACCCCCAACCCCAGAACCATANGCCCTCTTAGCCACCTGGGCACACTGTTGGCTCATACTAAGTTTTCTGTCAGCCATTACTCTCAAATCCCTCTCCATTTCACCACTCTCCAGCCACTCATCCCCCAGCCAAATAGTGATGCGTGGGGTTGTTATGTCTGAAGTGAAGAACACGGCACTTGACTTGTTAAATCTCATACTATTAGAATCTGCCCATTTCTCTAGCCTGTCAAGGTCCCTCTGAAGGGCCCTTCGACCCTCTGGCAGTTCAACATTTGCCCCCAACTTGTTATCATCTGCAAACTTGCTAATGGTGGACTCAATTCCCCCATCCATGTCATCAATAAAGATCTGAAACAATACCGGGCCTAACACTCATCCCTTATTACTTGGATAATGGAATACTAACTGTGTTGCCATTACCTATTTGCGAGAGGCATCAAATCTAGTGGGGTAGACCCTCCAGAAGGCTTTTATGTATCTCAGATACGGTCTAAAAGACAAGGATAAGTACAAAGCTAATGCAGTCACCTGCAAGGTTAATATAGTTAAGGATATTCATCCACCTAAAAACATGATGGCTAACTGACTGGGTAAGCAGAAATGGTCTTGCTATTATAATGGCTCACAAGATGAACATGAATTGTCAAGTCGCGGTGCTACTAAAAAGCAAAACCAGAACTCTGATAGATCAGTGGAAATATTGCTTGTAATACAAAATACTCATCCATGTCTCAGTTAAGAACTGCATCTATATTTAGGCACTACAATCCTTCATTTAGAAGGTTTGCTATGTGTAAAGAGTTAAGAGGAGGGAGAATGATGAAACGTAGAAAAGTAGTCTCTGACATGTGGGACATGGAGTAAGTTTAATCAAGCACGTGCAGCTGCTGGAAAGAAAAATTACAAAAAGCTTTCTAAGAGTAAGGATACCAAAGGAATGCAGAACAATTTTGGCTGGGGAAATGGTGCTTCTGTATTTGGAGAGGTTTGTTTAGAATGATACACACATAGTGTCTCAAAGTGCAGCGATGCTATGGATGACATTTTGAGTGCTTTTTCAAGATCAATTATATCAATTTAATCAATTAAAAGGCAAAAAGCCCACCTTCTGTCCATTGTTCTGTGGATGGAAACAGTGGAAACAATTCCATGATTCTTTGATTTCATATTTTTTGCTTCCATGACTGACAAATAATGGTTTACTGAGTTACACTGATTTCTAGACGCTTCTTATAAGCATGTGGGCAAAAAAAAGGAAGAGAAATTAAGAACCAGCAGCGATGATGACAAAATTTCTTACAGGACTACATAGAGGCTGATTTTATTTATTTTTAGAAATTAAATAATTGCTTTGGAAAAATACAGTATGTTCACAAGATAGCGGTGCAATGTAGAGATAAATAGTGTATGTTAAATACTGGTCAGACATACCTTTCTAGTACACTTACATGTACTTGATGTTTGTTACTGTTATGCTTATCTGGGTTTAGAAGCTCTGTGGTATAAATGGCTGCTCATGCTTCATTAGTCATCTACCCCTTTGGAGAATTTAGTGTCGTTGGAAGAACTTACTTTTTTCCGAACTCTACATCCTCCAGAATAATCCAGGAAATCTTGTTCTTGTGCATTTGTCTTCTCTGCATAGGTGCAGTCCTTTATTCATAGTTCTACAGTATTATGTAACTAATTATAAAAAAATTTTTAGATGGTATGTCTTGAGAGCAGAATTTGTCTTTTCTGGTTGGAAGAATTTACTGGCTAGATTAATGTATTCATTGTGCCCCAGTATTAGAGAAAAATAGTGTGCATGATATCTAAATTAAAAATACAATTCTTCTCTTGTAAAAAATCCTTTTGAGACATCAGTGAAGATGTCACAGTCTTCTCTCAATTCTTCACAGCATTTTTCTGTATGCACAGAGTCCTTCTGCCACCCCACGGGGCAGAACATGCCAGTCCCGTGCCATGGGGCTGAGGCTCTATGCCTCCCGCTTGCTTAGGGACCCCTAGGGTTTGCTCTGTTATGAGTGTTGGAGAGGTTACATGACAAGGAAGGTTTATAACACAATGTCAATGGCTTATTATAGCTACTCGCCCTGGGGCCACGCTGGGACCTCGTCAGGTGGTGGTCCCAAGCCCCTGCACCCTGGCCACGGGGACCTGTCACCCTGCCACCACGTGCTGTGGTTTGGCACTCCCCTGCAGCAAGTTGACATCACCCTGCTGGCGGGACGGCACCATGTTGTGGCAGGTCAGAACCACCCTGCAGCAGTTTGGCACTGCCCCGCAGCAGGTCAGCACCTCACCATGGCAAGTTGGCTCCCCACCACCATGTGTGGTGGTTTGGCACCTCTCTGCAGTGGGTTGTCACTGCACCGCGCTGGGTCAGCACCCTGTCACCCCCATGAACTCCCTGCAGCAGCAGCACAGCGAAAGGGAACCTCACAATTCCTCAGGACTCCTTGGGCAGAGAGGGACAGAAGAGATCCCCTTCGCTCCACTGTCCAGTCACACAACAAGGGGAGGTGCCAGGAACACCTCGCAGCGCTCTGGGACTGAGGAGGGTGGGCGATGGGCATGGCTTATTTGCATAAGAATGATCTGCCGCTCCTCACAGAATCCAGCTCTTGTAACGCTGACGCAGTCCTGAACCCCTGCAAAATTCAAGGAATTACTGTATAATTCTGAAATGGTTGAATATACAGCAGGCAAATTTGAAATTACTGAAAAGAAAGAAAACTTCATTAGCATCTGAATATGTATCAAATAAATTTCTCTCTTGTTTTGGCTAATTCAGTTAGCTTAATCTAAATGTGTAAGTTACTGATATGGTGCAGCTTGATAGTGTCCATTGGATCTAAATCTATGCCACATAAAGTGTTGGGGTCTTTAGTTAAGCTTTTTTCAGATTCGTGGAGGTGGTGCCTTTTTCAATGTTACTTGGAAGTTACAGCTTCTTGGAAATCAAGAAGAAGAAGGGCTAGATCCACCAATTTATTTTAGTTCGTAACTCCAGTTTAGGTATTGATTCTGTTGGACATTTAAACTCTATGTTCCTTTTAAATATGACTCCCATTTTTAACTACTTTTAAAGCATTGCTGATACACTTGTAAAAGTGCAGCTGTTAATCTAGACTGTGATCATCATTATTTCTGTACTTTCTTTTCTTTAGATGTCAGATGTATCATTCTAGATGATTTCTGCTTCTATTCTATTTTCCACTAACACATTAAAATATTTGTCTTGGAATGTATGGTCTATTTAGAAAACAAAATTTTAAGATATATTTGCAAAAATATAAATGGATTTCAACTGTGCAGTTTTATGTACCAAAAATGTTCAACTATAAGTAGATTCAGTACAGTACCAGTGAGGTCCATAGCTGCTTATGAAAACAATGATAACTTAAAACAGCATTAAAACTGTAATCTTTTTTTATGAAAAGTAAAACTAAGCAAAAACCCCAAACCCATCATGGTTTCTGAGAGAACTCAGCCTTTATGGATTTAAATATACTTTGAGGGATCTAACCTCTTTCTCAGGCTCCGAAAGTTTCTATAGGTATTTTCATGTCAGATGAAGGACTGAAGTATTACATGCAGACAATTTTTGCTTTCATTCATTCTATGTTAACATTTCTTGTCTGTACATATCCATGAAAATTTTTAAGCCGATAGGTACATGTAATTGTTTTCAAGCTATAGTTTCTCCTTTTCCTGTTAAATTTGTGGAACAAAAATTCTTGTATTACCAAATAGAAAAATGGCAGAATTGGGACATATATTTTGGAACAAAATAGAAGATATCATTCATTATGTCTTAAGCTTTGATACTCTGTAATCCTGAAAAAGAGGTTATTTAGAAAAGAACATTCCTTTGCTGTGATTTATTCCATGTGCATTTTGTAGCTTCACTGCTAGACTTAACACATATTTTGAGGTTGTTTTAGTTTTTCCAATATATTTGAGCACTTGCTAGTAATTTACCCTCAAAAACTCAAATATTTTCTGTACTTTTTCAAGAAACAGGATAGTTGGATGTTTGTGATGCCACTCTGTCTTCATCTTACAAAAAAAAAAAAAAAGAGTAAATGTCAAGTAATTTGTGTCAGGTGTATGCTCCAAATGAAAGTCCATCAATCATTTTTGGCCCTTTAGTGCAACGATTATAATTTCAAAGACACAGGAGGACATTAAAGATAATGGCTTTTCTGTTGTCTATTATCTCTAACAGACTTCACATAATTATTAACATGTGTTCTCATTTAAGAAGAGTGTCAATATTTTGAGTGAATTGCATTTTTTTAACTGAAAGGGATATGTCTGTCAGCAAGTTTTTTGTCTATCTAACTAAATGAGGAATTACAATTAATGAATTTTGTGTTTCCTCAAGAAGGGCAGATATTGCAGAAAATGTTGGAAGCTTTGCAGGGTTGAAATACAATGAGTGTCTCCAGCTGTCTGCAGAAGATAATAAACAGTGTACAAACTAAAGCAGAAATAGTAAAATGCTAGTACATGCTCTTCTGAGCCACTCTCACTTTCTTTTTATATTTTGTGCTGTGCTGAGAAAAATGACTGATGTTTCTGTGTATCACAAAGCTCTGCAATCATGCAGAATATAGAAATTACCCGTGAAAAGTAAATATATATTTTGTGGCTTTGTCTAATTTTTAAAATTTTGATAGGAATAATGATAGTAAAATACAGTCGGGTCTCCTATACCGCGGTACCGCAGTCTTATTTGGGTCCTGTGGAGCCCGACTTCCATGTTGAATGGCAGCTCATTAATATGTAAATTTGCCCCACATCCTTACGCGGCCCCCCCGCACTGTTTTGGCACTGTGTTACTGTGTGTGTGTTGCCACGGCGGGGAGGGGAGGAGGTGGCGGGACCACCGCCACTGCCATCCTGGGGCAAGGAGGAAGCGACAGGGCCGTGGTGGCCATGTAGGTTAATTTGCATATTAATTACTGCCTCATTGAATATTCATGTGTGCAAGGTCATGCATTGCAAAAAGGAAGCTCCTTAATCACTGAAAAATCATGCTGCTAAGATGTGAAACCACAATAAGGGGTCTCAAAGTGCAAGAGGGACGACTGTATGTTTATTCCTAGCTCATTTTGTGCCTCCTATTTTAGCCTATTTGTGTGTCCCTTATCAAAAGGTTAAAAATAGTGGGGGTTTTTAACTAATAAAATAGTAAATAGAATTCCATCTCCTAAAATATTTTAAAAATATAAAGATATGTTTCATCCATGTCAAATAAAAAATAGTTAAACCTGTCTCTTCTTTGAGTAGGAAGAGAAACGTAGGTTTCTGAAATTTCTTTGTTAACTCTTGGAGTATTTGTGTAGAATGGCTTGACAGGCATACTTTGGCTGCTTCTGCACGATATTCTTCTGTTTGAACAGGGTTTCAGCAGTCTGCTTATGGGTCCTGTCTGTTGAATCACCATTAAAGTTAATGAATGGGAGTGGAGAGAAACACTGTGATACGCAGAACAGCTCTTTAGCTTATGGCTTCTCTCTAGAAATTTAAATACTGTGGAAAGAATTCATATACCACCAGGAGGAAGGATTTAGCTTTTAGTCACTAAAGTAAACTGAATCTCTTCAGATTTCAGCACCACTAAGTGTCCTGGACAAAATGTAGACATTGCAGTTAGACAAAATAGTGAATCCTGTTGTATAGTATTTAATGAAATGTGTTTGGGGCTACATTAGAGAAACACCTTTTAATCGAAATGACAGAATAATTTATGAATACATTCAAGCTTCAGTGTATCTTCACTTTTAAATTACATTATAAATATTTGAAATCTATAGATGAGACACTTGTGTACAGCCAATCAACTAACTTAATAACATTGAAAATAGTCAAGGAAAATCCACATAGAGCAAATAATGTTATGGATGAGTGAAGTAAATGAATTATCACAAGCAGCCACAATTTTGTCACTAAGCCAGATGCTGCTGCATCCGTTACAACAATACATTTATAGTCTGGAGAAGCAGCAAGCCGCTGGCAAACCTCTCCAGCTGGCCCAGCAGCATCAGACAGTGTCAGCTGGATTTCAGCTGCTTACCTGTCACTGCCAGCTACAAGCAAGTCCCAGTATGCTGAGAGGTGATCAGTGATTTGTCTTTTAAAAGCATAGACTAAATAGTTCAATGTAGTCTTTACAAACTTTCCTTTTGTTTGTCTTATGTTTTTATTGAACTGAAAATTACTGATTTTTTTGTGTCTCCTTTCTATTTGGTGTTCATGCACATACTTAATTCCCTCTCAGTGACTTTACCAGATTAGCCAGAATTTAGGACAAAATAGAATCTCTATTTTACTACTGATGATATATTTTAGTCACAAAATCTTTCAAGTTATACACTGACAATCATTAAAAATGTATGTCAAAAGCTGTACATAATACTTAGCATTACATATAATTATGGATTTGGAGCAATTTTATGCCCAGTTTTAACTATTCCATTGTCTTGGCCCTCCATTTTTGCTTCCTAATGAATAAAGTATTAACCTTTAGTTACTTGGCTGAAGCTATTTCAGGTAGTCTGAGTCCAGTTTGATGCCTGGTAATTGTGACCATGTGTACATTTGTCTAAAATGAACATGCAGTCAGTTGCCAATTTAAAACATGAATCTCTGGTTTAATTCTTAAACTTATATAGTGTCTTCTTTAATTTTTTTGCACTTTTTTGATTTTAGGGAGGGAGTCTTGCTTAGCAATGTGAGCTAGTTTGATCATATCTGGAGAATATATTAGCACGTAAACACTTCAGTTCAGTGATTTCAAATGTTATATTGCCTGCAACAGCTATAGTCTGGAAGGGGTTTGCCTCAAACCAGGCATGTCTAATGGGGTTTATGACAACCTATGAATTTGCCCTGAACAAGGTCAACTTGGAGGTCAGTGAATGCTATACAAATTGCATACTACTCAAGCCTGTAATTATCCCTGTAAGAAGTTAATGTGCTGCGGAGTTCAGCAAATTCATGTAAGCTTCAGAATTGACCATGATAAACCAGGCAATTACTTTCATTTGCTCAGAAAAATCAGTCAACAGGATGTGATGCTTCCACAGTGTTCATTTAAGATATCTTGTAGCCAAATCATCTTGTCTACTTGTATACTCAGAAGATAAAGAATCTGGATTCTTTTTCATTTGAAGAAAACAATTTTGATAGTACATACGACTTTCTTAATGTCATGCATACGTGCCGTACACGTAGGCAGATAAATCTCTCAAAATGGATTTTTTTTCAAATCTTGGCAGAATACATGCAATATCTACTTTAACATAATTTTATTAGATTTTGAGTCCCTACAAGAGAGACATGAAATACCTTTCAGATCTTTGTTGAAGACAGTATGTGTTCCAGCTTGTTCAATTCCAGTACTCTATAAATAAATAACTTTTCATTTTCAGGTGAAACTGTCAGTATTGTTTCTCTTTCTCCTGCGTTTGTCAATGTGTCTACTTTTGTATAGGTGAATGACTTAGTAGTTGCACAGGTTAAATATTCCTAAATAATGTAAAACATAGGTAGGAAACATTTGTGTGAGTTAGTATAAGCTGTGTCAGTTAATTGTCTCTAATGTGAGCATCTATAAAACTATTACAGGAATAAGGGATAACAATTATTTTTTTTATATTATTAAATATCCAAATATTAGGGTCACACAAATATTAAAATTAAATTTGGAGAGATATAAATTAGGTATTTTTTAGATACTAAGAATATATTAGCTGAATTTAGGGAAACCATAGTGATTAGTTTTAATTTTGCATATGAGTTATTGTTTTTATTAGTACTTGTTTATGAACACTATGAAGTAAACCAACCACTTGGATCTGAACAAAGGAACTTGTGTCTGTATTGCATTTTGTGATGTGCTGCTATCGTGTCTTCCTTATGACATAAATCAGAATCACAACTATCAACAGTCCTAACAATGCGGGAAATTTGTTTTTGACATTTCTGACATCTGAACTACAGTTTTGAAATTCTGATGCTTTACTTTTCTTTACGTTATTTATGGACTGCTCCACATCATTATCACTAACTTCAACCAGCCAAAATAACTTCCTTAAGGTTTCCTTTCCACCATTTTCTTCTTCTCCCTCAACTGACATCGGATAACAATTATATCTATCTGAATATCAGTATAGTATATTATCATGTGCCTGTTACCTAAAATGTGAACAAGATCCTCAAATCCCTGTGTAGTGTCAACAGTGTGGAATAAGCACATTCAGACAAGAGTGAAATAGATACTTGCAGTAGTGCCTAGTGTTTCAGAAGTAGCGTTGAGAGGGCATAAAAAGGCAATTCTTCAGTTCCTCTTGGTCAGGAATGGATGCTTTGTTAAAAAAAATAGACATAAATGAGTTCACACTGAAATGTAAACTAGCAGACAAACTAAGGAACTTTTGGTATACTCAGTGCCTTAAATAATTCTTGAATTTCACCTTAAAAAGAACAGGGAAAAACAGTATTCCAGCATAAATATCTGATATGCCCTTTTTTTTTTTTTTTTTCCTTTCTTGAGAGCATCATACAAGTAAGAAGTGATGTTTACTACTGGTGAAAATTCAGTCTTATGTTTGTAAGCTATTCGTTAAGGTACAGAGCATAGAGATAAAAAGAAGATCTTACTACCACTTTTAGTTAATAAAATGGTTTGATGATGTTTGGAGAAGCATTGAATTCAATTCACAAATGAGCTTGTGTTGTTAAAGTGAGTGAGTCCTTTTTAGAGTGTTGATTGATGTTGCATCATCTTTCTAGATTATCAAATTGTTGGATGGAAAACGGTCTCAAACTGTAGGAATTTTAATATCAAGTTTGCACCTGGAGATGAAAGATATTCAACAAGGTAAGTGTTTCTTATAGTTAATTTGTTGTACTTTCATGGATATTTTATCAGAGCCCTCAGAGAATTTCTTACATTATGGAATGTGTTTTGAATATAGTCCTCTAAGCTATCAGAAGGATCATTCTTCCAGTATATTCCACTGAATGTAAAAGTTTCACTTAATAATCAGAATTTGATTTAGGTATAACTCCTTCTGTACCATTTCATTTAGCCTATCACTTTCAGTGCAGTGTTTCATATTTCTCCACTCCACCAAAAAAAATTAAGTGGAGGTCTTATACATAAATTTTTTTGACTTCAATCATGTAGTCAGTATTTGTTTAATATTTAAATTTTGCTTCATTCGCAGTATAAAAAGTGCATCCCAAAATGATGTTACAACATAACGATCAGAAAGAAAATTACTGGATGACATTTTTCAAAGAGTAGGGCTGCTCAGTGTAAATTCCATTACTGGTTGACGTTATTTGAGTTTGCCAGTACAAATGTAGAGAAATACGAATCTTTCAGAACACTGGAATGGTTGAGAGTCTGCTTATGTTCTGGATTTAAAAAGATATTGTTTAAGGATATTGTTTATTTCTTTTTCACATTAAGAGAAGGAAAATATTCACCATTTAAAACAACTGCTGGAAGAACTCAAGTTGATGTCTCCTTTTTTTGCTATTGTTTTCCCTCCATCGCATGCAAATACTGGGTAGGGTGTTGAGATGCTGCTGGCATTGATTATTATTAATTTCAAAAGAGCCTTTGAGCATCTAGCTCCTTAAAAGCACAAGGGCTTATAGATGTCTCTTGGGATGCAAGAGAATGAGGAAAAAAGGAATAACATTGTGTCTGCCAGTATTGTGTGAAAGGTATCAGAATGGAATGGAAAAAAACTGCTATTACTAAAGGTCTGAATGATTTGCTGGCAGAAATTACAGCAGCATAGGGATAGGATAGAAGCTGTATTTTAAAATTTGGGTAGTATTCTTACGTATCTTCAGAAATGGTTTTTGTTACTTTTTATTTTCCATGCCATGATGTTCTACTATAATGGAACATCTCTATCTCTCAGTTGTTTGCTGTACTTATATAGCTTTTGAAATCTTCTGGCCAATTTATACTAAATTTAAGAGAACATAATGAGTCAAATATTTGGGTGTATGTACATTAACATTTTCACCTTGAATCAGAAGTGCACTCTTGAGGCACATCTACCACTTGTCCACTTTGCTGTGTTTGCATTGCAAAGTAATGCATAGCAGTTTCAGAGTGCACAAACATCCTTCAGAATTAAATTAAATGAGAAAATTTACTTTAGGAGCATGCCAGCAGTCTCCACCTAGAGGAGGTTTTAAATTCCCCAATATCAGATCAGAGATAGTTAAAACCCTGAAATGTGTATCCTGCAAACACTGAATGCTCAGTACCAGCTGTTGCAGTCCACAAATCCATTTCTAAAGACTACACTGCTTGCAGTTGTGTGCATAGCTAATGTAGATCTACAAGTTTAATGAAAATTAGAGTGTTGGTAGAAGAGAGACTCCAAAACAAGTGCTGTCATTGAAGAAAAGATAATAACTCATCACCCTCTCTAGTCTGAGGTAGCAAATGACTGGCCTGTCACCACATGTGTTGCTTGCTCAAGGCAGCAATAGAATATACTGTATCTTGCTTATGGAAACAGCTAGGAGTTACAAACAGGATTTGAGAATACCATTAGTGGAACTTTAAAAAATAACAAATAATATTAACAAAGCAGGGTGAGTGATTCTAATAAAAATCTCTGTTCAGAGACTGTCTAGAGGAAATAACCCAGTTCACAACACTCAGAGAAAACATTTTCCTGTAGAGGAGACATTTAGAAATGCATACTACTATCAAGACATTAGAATTATCTTGTTTCTCTTTTAGTCTGTGTTTATCTCATAGTGTTTTGTGTGATTTAAATCTGTGTGCAGTCCTACCTATCGACAGACAAATTACAATATGTAAAGACTACTATAGTCACAGAATCACAGAATATCCTGAGTTGGAATGGACCCACAAGGATCATCGAGTCCAGCTCCCAAGTGAATATCCATACAGGGATTAAATCCACAACCCTGGTGCTAATCTCAGGGTCATGTCGTCATCTTTTTTTTT
>WEKX01020593.1:0-83268 GCA_013390025.1 Pitta sordida | reverse complement strand
TTAGTCTTGTTAAATCTCGTACCATTAGAATCTGCCCATCTCTCTAGCCTATCAAGGTTCCTCTGAAGGGCCCTTCTACTCTCTGGCAGTTCAACATTTGCCCCCAACCTGTTATCATCTGCAGACTTGCTGATGGTGGACTCAGTTCCCCTGTCCATGTGATCAATAAAGATGTTGAACAGTGCCAGGCCAAGCACTGATCCCTTTGGGACTCCACTAGTGATAGGCCACCAGGTGGATGTGGTACCATTTACCAACACTCTCTGAGCTCGTCCATCCAACCAGTTCTTAACCCAGCAGAGAACGCTCCTATCCAATCCTCGTTCTGAGAGTTTCTTCTGAAGCTTACCATGGGAATCCGTGTCGAAGTCAGTGCAGTGCATGAAAAAAAATTAATTTTTGGATTTTCGAGGTTTTTTACAAAATGAAGTTACAAAGAGCTACCTCTAAGAAACATGCAAATTAAGCTCTCATCTCTTTTTTCAAGCCAGTTTTCATGACCTAATTCAGTTCATGAAAACCAGGTAAAAGTTAATGATTTTTGACCACGTAGAGAAACCTAAAGCAAAAGAAAGTCAAAAATGAAAAAAAAATATTGCAAGTTTTTCTGACCATGTTTGTTGAAAAGTTATGTACACATGAATTTACTGTCTATATATATTTTACTGCTTACTCTACCTTAAGTAACAGTTACAGAGGTAGAGAGAAAAACTCATATGAACTGTTTGTGCATACCGATGCATGCAAAATTGTAGAGAAGACAAAACAAATGCAATCACAAGAAAAAGTACACCGTCCTTTAAAATAGTGTGAGATTTCTGCATTTGTGGAATTATCATCTCAAATTAAAAATACATAGCTTCACAGCATATTCTGGAGCTCAGCAGTGCAAAACAAGCAAGTGAACATATCTGGCACTCAGATGTTTCAGTTTGTATTTGATAATAAGCCAGCTGCCACACTTCAGAAAGGGAATTTCCCCCACATGTTTCTTTTAGAGAATGAAGTTCAACCTTTCCAGATAAGTCTAAATTCATGCTGTATCTGAGTACAGTCCAGGGAGAAAACAATGTAAAATTGCATAATTACTTTGGATAGTGTAGGTAATACATGATGCAGAAGAAAAGTTGAAATTGTCATGCTGCACCTGTCCTAGTAGCTTTTTAATAGGTGGGAGAGGAGAACAAATCCTAGGTGCTGCCATGTTTTGAGAGGACTAGTGAATCTGGTACTGGCGAGGGTAATAAAAATTTTTGTTAAACCACAATTAAGATTATTCATGAGCAGAAGAAGCAGACATAAAATCTGTCTGACTCAGTATGCTATATAGGATCTCTGTATTGAAAAGAAAAGTAACAGTAATCAGATTGTGTTTAAGTTTGAGATTATCTTTAAGGCTGCTTTTCTGCATTTTTAAAAAACCTTTAAAAAGAAGAAGTGAGGAATAGTGGAGATGAGTTGTTAGGTAAGAGACATACTTTAACAGTACACACTTAGAGAACTCATCTCCATTTTGTATTAATCCACTTCTGTCTTTTCCTGCCAGTGTTCAGCTGAAATATTACAGCTTGAGAGGAAAACTTACAGATCAAGACTATTTGAGTGGCTTTGCTGTTGTAATATTACAACTCACTCCACAGTGAGGTGTTTCAGTTCTGTTAGTAATGGGAATGGTGATTATACATAACTGTATATGAAAACCCTCTGTGAGCTCTTGTTTCAACTTTTTACAGGGCAACATTCCACTTACTGACACGGTTCCAATATAGTAGCTAGCAATAGCAGTGCACTGGAAAACCCGTAATACATAGTACTTTTTCCTGCAGTGTACTTGATCTGTGCCGGCTTTTCATGAGCTACTGAGTTCAAGAGGGCAGCCCAGATGAAAATACTTTCAGTTAGAGAAAATGGGATGTAGGTGACTATGTTCAAAGGAGTGTTTCTTCCAAAGCTCTCCCTACTTCCATACTACCTATATTTTGCTACTAAAATTGTAGGGTGCTGGAAGTTCTGCTTTTGGATATTGCTGGAAATGTTTCACTGTCTAATACTCCTGATTTCCATCAGGACACATTAACTAGATGGCCTTCTGATATGCATGCTGGTATTCCATGGGACTAAATCTATGAGATGGTGTAGATCACACCAGATGCACACTTTACTACCACAACAAGTACAATAAACTATAAAATGCCGTATTACTCCACGAAGAACAACTGCAGGCTTTGCTGGCAAAGCAAGAGTAGCTGCACTGCACTGGTTTTCTTCAGCTTTGTGATTTATCCTCTATTTGCCCTCAACATATTGGAGTAAATAATTGGAGGAATGTGAAATGCAGATTAACTCAATCAGACTGATGATCAGTCTTAATAATCACAGTAATTCAATATGATAGTTCTAATCATTCTGTGATTGTGTGGTCGTCCTCTAATGAGAAGCCATAGAAGTTATATAAATAGGTTGCATTTCCTTAGTGTAATTTATGTTGTATGGCGCATCTTAATTTTAGAGACCAGTATCATTGTTAACCAGGTACTTTTCTTATCATCTTAAAGACTATGTTTTTTATGCATTAGACTATATAAATATGCAATATAAATATATAGTATAAATATAGGTATATAATATAAAACTATTCCAAAGCAACTCTAATCTGCAGACTTTACTGTGCTCAGAATTTCTAGATTCTAGTTTATGTTTTAGCCATACCATGCAACGAATCGTTTCACAGTTTTTTTCTCTGTTTTGGAAATATGCCTGAGTAAAGAGAAATGCTTTGGAATATTTCTTACTTGCACTATGTGAAAAGAGTTTTATGGGGTTTCAACTGAAATATTTTGCAGGATGGAAATACGGATTATAAAGATTTAAAAACTGTTGTTCCAAATTTGTGTGACTTTTCTACCTACAGAGAATATTACATGTGTACATTTTATATATACACTGTATACTATTCCTGAAGTATAGACATAGGTGCATATCCACCTCAGAAGTCTGGAAACTATTTTCTTTAAAATTAAATATTTTTATCTTTTTGGGGAAAAATCACAACATACGTTTCTGTGAATCTGTCTTGGGCATCCAGCATGATGTGAGCCAGTTAACATTAGTGCCAAGAGTCTTTTGCTCGACTTGTTCAGGATTTGAGCTTTCTTAGTCTTCTAAACCTACACTGTGCCCACAGTGCTTCTTTGTTATATATATTTTTTTGTGTGTTGCATGGCAATTAGATATTGGAGAAAACCTTTAAATAGGTTTATAACATATCAATTTGTCAGAAGCAAAACAGTGATTTGGATACTTTAGGCAGTTTTGCCGTGTAGGTTTTGTATTTAACAGTCATCATCATTGTCTAATTGATCAGGTCAGTCAATTTAATTTAAATTTCCCAGTGATGCACTGCATGTTCCCAGGAAATCAAGCCTTACTCAACAGAATGTAGTACATAAAACAATTAAGTACTTCCAGGTCAAATAAATATACCTTTGGCTAGCTCTTCTTATATAAATAATGTAGTTTTGTTTCATCGTTAGGGAACAGTTAAGGTGATTTTTTGTATTTGGTAGTCTTCATTGTCACATTAAGTGGTTTGGTATTGCCAAGTGTATTTAAGCTCTGTCAGCAGGACTTAAATCCTGATTTAACCAAAAAGTGAGGCTATATATTAGAGTCCGCCTTGAGGCTGTTGGCATTTAAGCTGGTTGAGAGGAGATAAGTATATTTTTCATGATTAACCTCTAAGTTCTTAAATTGTATGTAGACTACACACAATGTGCTTTAAATTCTCAGCTTTTCTTTGGCTTACATTTTTGAAGTGATAGGAGTATTTGAAAAATCTGTGCAGCAGGGAATCTGTTAGGTTCATTTTTTAAAAGTGAATATGTTAAAAACCTTGGGTATAAGTTTATATTTAAAGCAATGCTCTTAGTATGGGAAATGTGGTTGGCAAGTATTTTTATGTGTGCCTGTTAGTTTGAATGCATGATGCTGATCTGTTTTTTGTCCTAGCTGACGGTTATTATATCCTAATGGGTGCAACCCTGCACTAATGATCCTTGTGTATATAAATTCTTCTTCTTGTGAGCAGACACCATAGGCCACATAAAAATGTTTGCCTCAATTTCCCTGCAAAAAAGGAACTCAGAAACCAGACTTGGCCAAGTAACAGATTTTTTAAAGGTAGAGGAACCCAATAAAATTACCAGCTTTTCACAGCATGAGCCTACTTCCTTTTGACGTATTGTGAGGTGTAGGTGAAATATTCTAACTGAACTGACAGTGTAAGGAAGACAGCTAACTAGAAAGTAAGATGAAAGTAAAAACCACCAATGATGATTGATATTGTAATAGCTATTAATTGTTTCGGAGCCTCTTTTGTAGATTTATGATACTTCACCTATATTACTTATGGAATTCTTGATATAATGAGATTTAATGCTATAATGTATTATCGTTAAATTCATTGTATCAAGAAGAGCATTTTGAAAAACTTACCTAGGTCAATATTAATTTTTATAAAGGTAATATTCATATGATTAAAAGTGGGTTTTGTTTTTCACAGAAAAATTAAGAACCTTTAGTTCCTTTAAGCGGAAAGTAAAATACGTAATTACTTTCTTTGATCTAATGTCATGGGGTATTTTTCCTTCTGCTCCAATTCAAGTCAATTTATGCAACATACCTTGAATGTACTGCACATACCATATTTTAAGAATAAGAAGACCACTAAGACACCTGTTGATTCAGGGATTTCTTTTCAAACCCAGTGTTTCTTTTCAAAAAATGGGCCAACCTGCATAAAATTTGCATATTTTCATTTTTCTCTTGTGCTCCAAATGTGTATGACATGAAGATCAAGCATTTTGAATTAAAGAAAAAAAGGACAAAAATATTAAAATACATAAAGAGTAAATAAAGTAGGTTTTGGCAGTACTTCTGAGTTGCTTTGAATGTGTCTCTACATACACTGACATCCTGAGATTTCCAGGTATCATTAAACTGTGTAATATGGCTAGATTTCTAGCTGCAGGTTGTCTGCATGGACATTCCCAAGTACAGCAGTACAGGTTTTATAGACATAAATCAGAAAATATTTTTGATACTCTTGTAAAATCTCATACTTCTTCAAAGAGAGAAAATAACTCGTATTAATGAATTTAGCACTTATTATTAATATTTCTGTTAAAATGTGATTTATCAGATTATATTTCATTAGTAACTTCAAAATGATGATTTTTCAGAACTAAAATTAAGTACAGAAAAATGGATAAAATAATAGAGCATTAAAAACCACTTTGTGATTCTGGCACCTTTTTTGGTGACAGATCTCTGACTAAAAATTTCAGTTAGGTATATAACTCTAAATAAATGTCGTTTTTATCAAAAACTACTTCCTGTCATCATAATAGTTCTGCACCTAAGAAATTGACTCTTAGTTATATGCTTTGCATTTCTAGTACAAATTTGATTTGTCTGCAATGAGTTGCCTTTTCTACATAGCTCTGGACAAATTAATGTCTACTCATAAGCAGATTTCAGAATATGTAATCTAAAAGAGGATGACAGTTAAACCACAAGGGGTAGCCTCTGAACTCAATATTTTAAAATCTTAATACTTAAATATTTTGGACTCTGAAAACAATTTTCCAAGAGATTTTCCAATCTCTTAGCTTCTTCTGAAATTTCATTGGATAATACAGAAGGTAGTGCAACCGTTGGAACTGTCTTGCAGGAGACAACAGATAATCTTGTAAATTCAATCTCTAATGTTTTTTCTTTAAACAAAAATTTTTGTCAATCTTAGTTGTTCAGGCTTTACATTTGGTTACACTCTTGAGCTTCTTTTGAATCTTTCCAGTAGGACAAAAATAGTTGGAGATTCTGCTTTTTTCACTGATACTGCTTTCTGTATAATTATTTGCTTCCTATCAAGGTGTAATGTTAACAGATGGAATAATAATTGACAGGCAGGATTTTAAAGCATTCTAAATGTCACTGGACCTTTTAATAAAATTCATTAGCCTGCCACAGAGAAAATTTACTAGCGTGCTGGTTAATTTCACGATGTAAAATCATGGGGCAGGTTGTACAGCAGGCGAAATCTTATTACTTTTAAATAATTATTTAAAGATGTGTGCCTTGTCCTTTCAAACATGGATTGAAAATGCGGCAAGAGCTTTTAAAATCTTCTAAATTCATAAGCAGTCAAATTTCCTTTGAAAAAAATGTAATATAGTTTAAATTAATAGTTTTCAGATAGTAGCTAATAGTGAGTGATTGGTTACCTGGAAAATTGGTAGAGGCCTTAAGCTTGATTCTTTCGGAATTAATTTTCTTGGTAATATTTAAACATAAGTCATGAGATGAAAAATTGGGCCCAGGCCTATTATAGATCTCGAGGAAAAGCTGGTTTCAAAAAATCTAAACATCCAAAGTTCTTCCCATTCCGTTGTGTATCTCTTAGATCACTGGAATTTAACATTAGGGTGCGTTGGAAAGCACCATTGAGCAATCCCATTTAGTTTTCAGAAGAGTACCAATACATTCCCTAAATTGTAATAGGATTTACAAATGTTGGAAGCACCTAGTGTCATATTCCAACCTTAGTAACATCTGCAACTACTATAGGAAACATTTTGACATGTTTCAGTTTTAGTAACGAGGTGTAATCAGTCATCGAATAGTGTACTTCATGTGTTTCCGTGTGATATTGAAAAACATTTACGTATCTGCAAATTGTCATAGCGGTATTTTTCTAGTGGGTAAAGCTAACTTAAACATGAAATTGTTGAAGATGATTTAAAATCTGTAACACAAGTTTTACTGCTTGCTACTTTGCAACTTGCAAATTCTGCAAGTTTGTCTACGTGTCTACTTCCCAAGATTGCTAGCTACAAAACAACATATCTCCCTGATCTCCCATGCACACAAAAATAAAATGCTGAAAATACTAAAATATTAACTGGATACAATATATCCTTTAGCTAGATTTGAACCCTTTAGTAAATTTCTCAGAAAAAAGAATTGAATATGTTTTCTAGCATCTAATTTGTGTTTGTATTCTATACAGCTATACTGTGTGTTGATGACTCCATAGTAGATCTGGAAACATTGGAAGCACTATATGAAAATGTAAGTGAAGATGGGGTAAAGATATGATTAATCACTGCAGTATTTCAGACACAGAATAAGTAATAGGAATAAGTAATGTTCTATTTTATGTTGTCATGTTAGACTATAGACATTATACAGTAATCCCTTGAAGTTGCAGGGGATGGGGACTGGAGGAATGCCGCAAAACCCAGATTCCATGAAGAGTGGCACATCAGCCATAATAACTTTGTGGTACTTGTATAGTAACTTCATACTAAGGGAGCTGACCAGGAAAGATGCCTTCCTTGACTTGTTTCTTGTTAACAGAGTGGATTTTGTAAGTGAAGGCAACAGCAACCACAAAGCAATTTAGAATTTAGGTGAATTGAATTTAAAATCTCTGTTGACAGGAGGGTAAGTGCCAGCAAAATCTCGACTTGAACAATGAGAGCGGATTTCGGGCTGCTCAGGGAACTAGTGAGTAAGGGCCTCTGGGAAAATGCTTTTGAAGGTGCTGGGATTCGTCAGTGCTGATCACTGTTTAAACCCTACCTCATTAAAGGAGCAGTAGTTCCGAAATGTCAGAAGCCAAGCAGACTAGACAGAGGGCTGGCTTGGCTAAACAGGGATCTTCTTTTGGAGCTAAGTCAAAAAAAAAAAGAGATGTATGCCCAGAAGAAACAAGGTCAGCTCATGCGAGAGGCATATAGATATGCTACTTGCTGTTGTAGGGAGAAAATTCACGCAACCAAAACTCAGTTGGATTTGAAACTGGCCAGAAATGTGGAGGACAGTAAAAAGAGGTTTTTTTCGAAAATGTTAACAGCAAAAAGCAGTGCATAAATAACATCAACCTGTTATAGGGTGAGGAGAGTCACCTCTCAAGCAGGGACAGAGACAAGACAGAGTGTTTTCTTCACCTCTGTCTTCAACACTAGTAGTGGGCTAAATGGGTTCTCTGTGCCCTGAGCTGGAGGACCATGACTGTGAGAATGATCAACTTCCAGTCGACCCTGAAATTGTGCAGGATCTGCTGTTCCAGCTGAATCCCTCAGTCTTTGAGGCCTGATGGAATTCATTCAAGAGTATTCAAAGAGCTGATTGAAGGCCTCTCTTGATGATTTTTGAATGGTCTTGGGAATCTGGAGATGTCCGAGTCAACGTGAAGCTGGCTAATGCTGTCCCAGTTTTCAAGAAAAGCAAGAAGCATGGCCCTGGAAACTACAGGCTTGTCAGTCCCACTTCAGTGACTGGTAAAGCTATGGACATGTTTATCCTGGGAGATACTGAAAAACACCTAAAACACAGCTAAAAGATTGCACTGTCATTGGTCCCAGCCAACACGGCTTCATGAGGGGAAAGTCTTACTTGTCAAACCTAATTTCCTTTTATCACAAGGAAACCCACCTAGATGACCAACTAAACTGAGTCAGGGAAGGCTTAGGTTAGACATAAGAAAAAGGGTTTTCACCCAGGGGATAGCACTGGAACAGGCACTCTAGGGAAGTGGTCACCACACCAAGGCTGCCAGAGTTCACGAAGTGTTTGGCATGTACCCTCAGGCACATGGGGTGATTTTGGGGTCTGTCCTGTACAAGGCCAGGAATTGGATTTTGATGATCCTTGTGTGTCCCTTCCAACTCAGGAGATTCTGTGATTCTATGAACATAAAAATAGACACAGTGACATGCTTATTTCTTACTGACTTAGTTCTTAAATGTCATAAATTTTAAACAGTGAAGTACCTTTGGAATCAGATTAAAATTTAACAAAAGGTGTAACATCTATCAGTGTTCTTTCCTGAGCTGCCTGAAAATACTGTCCTTACTTAAGGCCTATTTTGTGCTAACATGCTGCATTTTTCTAATTCACTAAATAAGTGACTACAACAAGTCTGGCTCCTGCATTGTTGTACTTACCCCAGATTGCTGTTTAGACTAAGGATATTGCATTCATGAACAGTGTGACTCTGAATTTGCATTAAAGATTACATTGACACTTGGCTGTGGAGATATCAGAGCTACCTCCCTGACCTAAACTTCGTGAAGCATCCTATAGCAATATTTGCAGTGCTGTGTTCTACAAGGATGCTGTGTTCTGTGGCCTTTGATAGTAAATGGCATGCAAGGCACTGAAGGAATTTATCATGGATCTTTAAGACTCACTCTTTTGCATGGTCTAAATGTTTCCCAGTAAAAGAATACAAATTTTCCTTGCAGGCAAACAGGTGAAGTAGTAATGTATCAATTTCTTATTAATTAGTTATTAATTACTTTGTATTAATTCACTCAGAGAGCACAAAAGGATGAACTGGAGAAAATCAAGCAATATTATCAGACGTCAAAAGAGGAGGACCTGAAACTTCTAGATAAACCAGAGCAGTAAGATTTAGGGGGGTTTTGTAATGTTTTATCATTATATAATGAAGTCCTTAGATGATATGTTGAAATCAAGTTTGATACTTTTTTTTTTGGTAAGCAATTAGAAACTTTTTTGTGTAATTCAAGGCATGATGTAAACTTTGTCTTTATCACATAATGTTTTTCAGACATGACAGATTTTACTACATCAATTTGGACCACCAGAACTGATAACATATTTAGCTTTCACAGTATCACAGTATTTGCAAGGTTGGAAGAGACCTTGGAGATCATCGAGTCCAACCTGTAACCCAACACCAATCCATTGTCTAAACCGTGGCACTAAGTGCCTCATCCAGCCTACTCTTAAACACCTCCAGGGATGGCAGCTCCACCACCTCCCTGGGCAGACCATTCCAATGAGAGATCACTCTCTCTGTGAAAAACCTCTTCCTAACATTCAGTCTAAACCTCCCCTGGTGTAGCTTAAGGCCATGGCCTCTCGTTCTGGTGTTGTCAGCCTGAGAGAAGAGATCCTCACCCATCTGGCGGCAACCAGATGGTGGAGCTGCCATCCCTGGAGGTGTTTAAGAGTAGGCTGGATGAGGCACTTAGTGCCATGGTTTAGACAATGGATTGGTGTTGGGTTACAGGTTGGACTCTATGATCTCCAAGGTTTCTTCCAACCTTGCTAATACTGTGTTACTGTGATACTGTGAAACTGTAACATGCTTGGATTACCAGACAAATAAAAAGCTTTAGTGGTATCACTCATGTTCTCCTGCACATATAATTTTGATTGGTCTTACTGTCATGTTAAATTTGACACAGACTGCATGCCCCCTAAATTATGTTTCATGGTAATTGTTGTTAAATGCTAATATTCATTTCCATGATAAAGAATTATATGCAAAATGGGCCACCAGCTGGGGATTTGCTAACAGGATACAGATGCTTTAGCTAGTTTCTGAACCTTTTTTAGATGTAGCATATTCTCTGTAAAGTCCTCTCTACTGTGAAATAAGTACTAATGAAGGAAATAGTAACAAAACATAGTATTGACCTTTCCAGTTTTGTGTATAGTTTGATTCGGGAAGTAGAGAGCAATTTGTATTTGCTGTCCAAGCAATGCCATTTTCTTCACTTTGAAGACAGCTTTCCTTGGACTTTAGTTTAAATCCTCCTGACTTACATAGACAGTTGAAGGATAAGGTGTGTATATATATATAAGTATATGTATATTTAAAATTGTTTCTAAAGTTTATATTCTTCAAATGTGTATGAATGTGATCTGAAAATTAGTTTACTTCCATATAATCATCTTTTATCTATCTTTGCAAGAATGTTCTCTTACACAAACAGCATAGCAATATGCTTGTCTTGAAAGTTCTCCCAAATTCTTTTTTTACAAGATTCTGGTAGGATAAAGGAGTTCTCAAGTGAATGCATTTTTTATTTACAGTTTCTGAAAGAGAGGAGTACAATGGACCTCACAGAGATGAACAGCATACTCTCTTATTTTAGACCATAAAAGTGTAGTAATGAGAAACCCTTCCAAAAGCTGTGTCACAGTCCCATCGTCATTACTTTAAGTAAAAATCATGCTTTCCTAAAATTACAGAAATTACTGAACTAAGAATGTTCTTTTCTCTCCTGAAGTTTTCTCCATCTGAATTGGTGGTTTATCTGTGATAGCCCTAGAATCATGCTATGACTTTTTGTTTAGGAAATATATTTAGGGTCACCAAGATTCCTTTTTGTGACAGACTTAAGTTATAAGTGTTCTGTCTGTTTATTAACTTTGAATGCTTTGAATTCCAAAATCTGGAAATACCTTCCTTTTACACTGCTAGTATGTTAAGTCTCAACACAATTACTCTGTATTCTGATGGTCAGCCATGTGGGAGATAGTTCTCTTTTCAAGGGAAGGCCAGAATATGTGTCATTTGGCTTCTTAAATTTAAACTTTTTAATTGTATATGTTTTAGAACTTTAATGAAGCAGTTTGGTTTTTCTTTCTTTTGTTCCTCTCACACAAAGTGCAAAATATCCTCTTTTTTTTTTCCTGGCAGTACCATTGATTCCCAATAGGAAGCATTTTTATTAATACCAGCTTGGCATTTCTTTTTTCCCATTACTTAAGTCTAAGAGCCAAGCCAGGCCTCCCTGATCCTTCTCTCACAACAGATTTTTTCATCAGGCCAGAAAGAAAAAGAAGGAAAAAAATTGTATTCCAATTAAAACAATATTTCACACTGGCCACAGGTGGATTTTGCTGATTTTTTAGACAGTTAGTACATACTCGGCAAATCCTTGCATGCGTAAGAAATGTAAAAAGCAGATTTAAACACACTGATATTACGAAAAGGAAATAACTTGGAGAATACTTCAAACTAAAGACTGAATTTCCCATAATTCAGTGAGGTAAAAAAAGTCTTTATGGCATTGCATTAAGAGGGATCTGAGAATATCTGTGGAGACTCGAAGAATGTTTCTTAAGTGATATTGGAGTAAAAGCTTGTTTCTGGATTTCAGGACAGCATGTGCATCACTGAAATCCTAGACTCAAAACCAAAGGGCAAATTACTGTTGTTATTATATATTGTTACTATAATTCATTGTTATGATAAGAAATGCTAAAGCTTCTTGTATTATTTAACCAAACTCTTACATTTTAAATTGATGAAGAAAAAAAAGAAGGAATTACTCATGACTTCAGGATGCTTTCATTTTGTCAGATCCGAACTGGATTTGAATATGCATCTATTTGATGGGTTTTTTTACGAAAAAGTTAAAAGTAGAAAATCTAGAATAGACTTGCAGGGAAAATGTATATATGAGGACATGTTTAGAGCAGATAAAGACTTAGTAACTTTGAACAGTGACTGAAGACAGATACACTCAAAGCTAAATACACAGCTAGGTAAATTACTATAAAACATGCTGCTGTATGTTTAAAAATGTGGTGTAAATTAGTGGAAGAAAATTGATGTTGAAAATCAGAAGAATTTTTTTTGGCAGACATTTTAGAAATAAACTTGTAGGATTATGAATTCTGTATTTCAGGACGAATTTTTAAGGAAGCAAAAACATCTAAGTTAAAAAAGTACATAGTGTTTATTAAACAGATTATTTAGTTTTGGGATTCTTCTAGTTATTACTGTGCAGCTGTGATTGTCAGTTCATGGATTGATGTGATGTGATTAATGTTGTGCATTTTTTCTTGATAGTAAAAGGATTTTTAACATATCCTTAGCAGAAATATAACTATTATAAATTATATCAGACTTGATTCAAAATAGGAAGGATTGCATGTATATGTCATAATACAGCAGCTTTGGTCCATTATGTACACCACAGATAAAAATTATAAAGACTCATTAATAGTCCTTTTTTCCCCACAGATTTTTGTATGAGTTATCTCAGATCCCAAACTTCACAGAACGAGCTCAGTGTATTATCTTTCAGTCAGTTTTCTCTGAAGGAATAACATCAGTGCACCGGAAAGTAGATATCGTAACTCACGCCTCCAAGGTAAGTCCTAATGAAAGCTCAATTAAAACTTAAATATGTGTTAGAGTATTTATGCTTCTTTTTTACCTTAAAAGATGAATCACAGACCCACTTATTGCCTTTTCAGGAGAATAAAAATATGTCAAATGTATAACTGCTTATAAGAAAAAAAGGAGGAGGAAAAAGGGAAAGTGAATTGTGTCTGATGCCCTATGTGATACATAGACATTTATTTTTATTTGAATGGTAGATTTTTATTACTTTACATATTAAATAGTGTAATAGATGATATCCATAAACTGGAAATTAAACTAGACTTTTTTTTTTGCGTACTGTTGTTGATGCCAATAGATGCTTGTCACGTTCCTCAACTTACTGCTTTCCCTTGGCATCTTTTAATTTCTGTTAGCCCTGGTACTGCAGATTTTTTAATATCCGACAAAGCTCTACCTAATATTTCTTTACTATGAAAGACTAAAGACAAAATTTTGAAATCACAATGACATATGAAAAGTAAAATGAGGTAAGAATTAAGAGAGAATTTAGGGACCTAAAGGTATAACATCTTAGCCAAAACAGTAGTTAATTTTACTTTTTTTCTGATTTGAAGATTAGCTTTTGATTAGCTTTGCTTCTACAAAGTGCCCGTGCTCAATCCCTTTGGATTTCCTTGCAATGAAAATAGTTACTTGATGTTTCCTTTCCAAAGGAGACATAAATGAGGAATTGGAGTTTTATGAGATAAAGTTGTATTTCCCTCAGTTTACTTATGAGGAGTTTGCACTGCAGTTGATTTATCCAGTGTATAAGGCTACACTGTTAAGAATTAGGCCTGTGGCCATAGGTTTTCAGTTGACAAGACAGGGGGCTTTATAACTGAAAATAATTTACTAGTTCTACACTGTGTTTTTAAAATTGTTTTCTGGTTTTAGGCATAGTAATTAATTAGTCCTTAGCCCTGTTATATCTGCATTAAGTATGGATCCAGGAGTGTGAATTAGAGAGTACCAGGACCAATGAGAAGCAGACTGAATGACAGTCTGAGTGTAATCTAGTGGCAGTAAAACTAGAACATTTGACTGTGCTTTATGCAAAATGATGATAAACTGCCTTATCTGTAAGATTTTTAAAAGCTACTAAGAATGTAATCTTCCATTAATCTTTTTGTCATCGACATAGTATATGATGCCATATAATTTACTTCATGAAATTAAGTTAAACATAGTATCTTAGGGAGATCCAGTCTAATAAATCCAGCTTTTCTTGAAGTCTTGATTATTGTACCAGCTTCAGCTTCCTTACCTCCCAAGGCAAAACCAGACAAGAAACAAAACCTTTACCAAATTTCAATTTTTTAGAAAAGATATTTTATATTAGAAATTAGAATTTTTGTGCCAATGGAAGTTACAGACCACTATCCATTTTCCAGGCTTTGCTGAACATGACAAGTGTAAAGGAAATTTTAGGTTTGATTCTGGCTTTTGGAAATTATATGAATGGTGGGAATAGGACCCGAGGTCAAGCTGATGGATTCGGTTTGGAAATACTCCCCAAACTAAAAGATGTCAAAAGCAGAGTAAGTATTAATTTTTAATATCATTTTTTGCTCATGGTTCCATCATCTATCAAAAGTTAATATTTTATTTCTTGTCATTTGTGTTTGAAAGAGCAAGGCACTTTGTACAATTTTCATGGTTTTTTTCTCAGCTTTTTACCTCCTTCTGCTGCGCATGTGCAGATTTCCATATTCTCTAAATTCTCCTGTTCAGTACTATTAAGATAATTATCTTATGTGAGAACTTCCGTCTCTCATTTACTACTTTTATTTAATTACAGTAGGGTAGAGAGAATACAGAGAGCACAGACTACTCAAGTCTTTTCCGGTAAATGTTCCCATTCTTTTTTTTGTGCTCTTAATTTAGGGTAGTTCTATGAGACTAAAAATGTTCTGAAAATCAGGCTCAAAACCAAAATATCAGTAAAGATTCAGTGTAGCCTATATACTAAAAATAATATATAAAAAATATAAATACAAAATATGCAGGATTTTATTCCTCTTCAAATACATGTCTGCCCCAACAAGGCATTTTCAGTCTTTTTTTAATTGTCAGTTAAATGGATGTAGGACATGAATTTTGAATGACATGCATGAGAAAATGCTCATAGAGAGAAGTAAATTATTTTGTCAAAAATTGAGAACCACTAGCTGGGTTTTGATTAGTCATGCTTGGATTAAAGTCAGGGTCAGACTCGAGACACCTTTTGAGATGAGGTTACTTTGTTTCTTATTTCAGTAGGACAGAGGAGATATTAGATATGTGGGTAGTGGAAACACTGCTCAAAGTCGTTCTTTGCCGAAACATACCTAGGCACCATAGTATCATAGTATCATAGTATTGATGAGGTTGGAAAAGACCTTGAAGATCATCTAGTCCAATTTATAATCCAACTAAAACCTTACATCTAAATCATGACATTCAGCACCTCATCCAGTCTACCCTTGAACACCTCCAGAGACGGCAACTCAACCACCTCCGTGGGCAACCCATTCCAAAACCTGATCACTCTTTTGGTGAAAAACGTTTTCGTTATGTCGAGTCTAAACCTCCCCTGCTGGAGCTTAAGACTATGACCTCTCATTGTATCTCCAATGGCCAGAGAGAAGACTGACCCTCACCTGTCTACAACCCCCTTTTAGGTAGTTATAGGTAGCGATAAGGTCACCCCTGAGCCTCCTCTTTTCCAGACTAAACAGACCCAGCTCCCTAAGCCTCTCCTCATAGTGCTTATCTTCCAGCCCCTTCACCATCCTTGTTGCCCTTCCCTGAATGTGTTCCAGCACCTCAACGTCCCTCTTAAATTGAGGGGCCCAGAACTGGATACAGTACTCAAGGTGTGGTCTAACCAGTGCCATTTTCTTGTTTCACAAATACATTCACAAATACAGTCGGGTACATACATATGTACCTGCAGCATAACTGGGAACCAAAGCATATAATCTGCCTTTCTTATAGTGAAAAAAAGTACTCCACATAAGTAGAGAGGAAGAGTGTGAAAGAAGAGGCTTTTTTCTCACCCTCCAAATATGCACCAATATCAGCAGAAAATATCTCCTATTCTTTGCTGCTGCTTCCTATATCTATGTGGCTGAATTCAGCCAGCATGTTCCAAAATTATGCGCTATGAAAAACAGTGACTGATGTACAATGTAATGAAATAAGACTTGTTCCTTAGCAGAAGAGGGTAAAAAAATTACAGTATTTACGGTTTTCTGGTAGTCAAAATAAATATGTTATTAATTTAGATTGGTCTTCAAAATGTGTGAAAACTTAAAGGGTCCAGCTGCTACAGGCAGACATGAAACCTCAGAGATAATTGGTAGACTGTATTTGCAAGAAAGAAAAATGCAGAATATTGTATATTTAAACATGAAAGTATTCTTCCTGTGTCCCATTACTCCCTTCTTATGAATTGCCTGCAAGCAATATTACATTGAAGTGATCTGAATTCCATGTGCTAAGGTAAAGGGCCAATGTTAAATATCTCTTATTTTACATAAAAGCTATTTGTTGTCACATGAGTTTAGAAAGGTGCTTTTTACACAGACTTTTTTTATCTGCTAGCAGTATCTTCTAAAACCACTATATATGCAGAGTGGCTTTGTCAGCATGACAGCAGTGACTAACTTAGTTAACAATTCTGCTGGTGTATGATATTAATAAAATATAATAAGCTGCAGACTCTAATATAAATGAGGCAGCTCTGTACAGGAAATCAGACATTATTCACATACAAATGTTTGTTCTGATACCTGTCAATGTAGAATATGAAAACACACACACAAAATTTCAAAGACATTTCAAATATAATCCGCTGTATGATGTTTCTTTTATGTTGCTGAATGTTACCCTGTAGTGTATAACTTTTCCTTAGTTTGTCTGGCCTATGCTGACCCAATGACATTAACAAAATAAAATATTGTGTACAGTTGTGTGGACAAACATGGAAATGGTGATTCCATAAAGTGAGAATTAAAATTCATATGGTAACAGGGCATGAAATATACTTCCTACATGCTGTCTGATTTCATATTTGGAATAAAATATGAGAAGTATCTGTGCCTCTTTCAGGCCCTCATAATAAGTGATTGAGGCTAGAGGAATTAAGTTTACCTTAATATATCTGAAATTATTGCAATATTTAGTTGATATTAGGTTCAAAAGTAATACTATTAAATAATAGTAATACTATTAAATAGTAATACTATTAAATAATAGTATTATCTGAGTTAATATTATTATCCAGTAATGCCTTATATTATTAAATAAAATATGGGGACAACTTCTCCTAGTGCATGTATTTTTGCCTGGTGTTTAGAACCAAAACAAACTCTAGATCCAGTGGTAGTATGAAATCAAGCTGATGTTGTAAGATGGACTTTTTTGGTCATTAAGGCTAAAGCTGAAAATATTTTTAGTCCTATTTCTTATAGCAATGTAAAATAATAATATATTCATTTTGCAATTGAGTATTTTCACTCCAATGAATCTGTAAATCACACATTTTTAATTTTTTTTTTTCTAGGATAGTGGTATTAATCTTGTGGATTATGTTGTCATATATTACCTACGCCACTGTGATAAGGTAAAAGATCTTTTTGCTGAATCTGCCTCTCCAAAAGTAGGTTCCTTTGAGAGATTGTAAAAGGGTTTATGTTAGCATTTTTGAAATCTGAACACAGTACTGCTGATGGAAAACCAAAATTTATTTCTTTTGCTCTCTAGAAATAGTTATGTACTTCAATAGACAATAGACTTCAATAGGTTTTAAGGTAAGACTTTGGGAAATTTTACATTAGCTGTTGAATGAACCACTGCAGGCCTGTGACTGTTGCAGATTGGACAGGTGTATAATCCAACCCTCTCTTATTGCACGGGGTAACTGTAGCATTATAAAATTTCTTCTGATGTCACTGTATTGGAAGACAGAAGCATGATTGCTCTCTCAAGACAGACTGCAAGGACAGATTGGCATTTTAAGACAGATGAGTCAACCAATGGGGATGAAGTCAGGGGTTGAAACATAGGAGAAAATGTGGCCACTGCTTTCAGTGAGTTACATTTATGAGACTTTTTGATATTAGCAGTGGCTAAACTTATGGAGTGGAAAATTTGAACTATGACCTCTTTTTTCTTCCTTCCTTTTTTTAATTCTTATATAAGGTTGTTGCATTGATGAGTTAGTAGTCATGAGATACAGAGATATGTACTAGTTTCTTTCTTTGGTTTTCAGTGTTTGGGGGTTTTTTCTTGAATTTTGGGTTTGGTTTTATTGTTTTGGGTGTGTTCAGGGGTTTGGAGGTGTTCAGGGGGTTTTTTGCTTTCTAATCGATGTATTTAAATATTTAATATTTCTGCAAACTTTCTACCGTACTGTAATTTTACTTCAGACTGTTTTGTAAAACAAAACAGTATGTCTTCCTTGGGAACACAATGTAATTGCCATCTACTGCAATTCACAGTCCCCAAAATGTTCATATCCTTATGGTAATAAAAGTCATTTTTCCCTGTTCACAAAACAGTTGGTTCTCCAACCCCTGAGTTTTCCTTTATTACAGACTTGAAATCTATGAACAGGTATATACAGTTACACACCCTCATTTGTGAGGAACAGGTCATGCCAGAGCTCTCACAGAACATCAAATTCGCAAACGTGCAGATCATTAATATGCATGCAGGTCATACCCATCACTCCATCCCCCACCCACCCCGCCACTCCGGAGCACTGCGGACACTTTTCTGCTCCTCCCCACGGGCTCTCTCAGCACAGGGGAGCAAAGGAAACTGTTTCTGAGCCCCCTCTGACTCAGGAGACACCCTCGAGAATCCCTGGGCTTCTCTGGGCTGCTGCAACCGTACATGCTCACAGCCCAAACCCCGCGCCGCTGCTCCCCTCCCCAGTGCCCCTCCCGGTCCCAGTGCTCATGCCCACCATGTCCCAGCCCCGCGCAGCACAGGGGGGCAGCAGCTGTGGCAGCGGAGTGAGCACGTCCCACTTCTGCCCCATCCCAGCCCACGGCACTTGCCCTGCCGCCATGGCCAGCCCCACTTTCCTGGGGCACTTCCCTTCCCCACCTGTAGCCATGGAAACAGTAACATGTGCCTGAGAGAGGTCAGTCTCCCACTGGGCTTAGAATAACAGGGGACAACGTGACTCCTGGCCCTTCCTGCGTGGCAGGGCAGTCCCGTCTCACAGGGAGCGCTGGCACCACCCCTCGGCGGAGCTGAGGCACTGCACATGCGTCGGCCAGGGAAACTCGCAAATGGGTGAAGCAAAATTGCAAGAAATTTTCCTTGCAAATCAGTGAGGTAGCAATGGAGGGATCACAATGCAGCAGGGATATACTGTATATGCATGTTTTAAACTCACTAGTGTGTACTCATACACGTCAATGTCATGTACCATTTAATATCATTTATGTATATTTTACTTGTTAAACTTTCACTGGAAATTCTGCTTTGAACCTTTTAAGAGGGTTTTTTGTTGTTGGGAAGGTTTGTTTGGTTTGGGTTTTTTGTTTTGGTTTTGGTTGCTTTGTTTTGTTTTTGTTGTACTTCCGATATTTTTATGTATTGCTGCGTTAAAAATCAGGCATATACTTAGGAGTTCCACACAGACATTAACCCATGTGGTTTATTTAGCCACATAAACCTTCAACTGTATATTTTTATCTGTGTAATAGGCAATATATAAATATGGTTTCCAATTTATGTTTATAAAGTATGTGTGTATTTAATGAATTGGGAGAGAGTAAAACCACAAACTTCTGGCATAAGATCACTTCTTGCATAAAATAAGCATTTCTGTTACCTGTTTTTAAGAAACTTCCAATCCCTTATCTAAGCCTTTATTGACATAAAATTAACAGAAATGTTGTAAGTTGAGTTTCATTTCAAAGTTTAAATTGAGCACACTTTACAGTATGTAAAAGAAAGTTTCAATGCCCAGAATGGTCAGTATTTAATCTTGAATGAGGTATATGTTGTTTTATCAAGAATGATGTAAAATATGCTATTTCTCTGGTTTTATAACACTGTTTAGGAGATGAGAATTCAAAAAAAAATTATTTCTTTGCAGATGCATTCAATTTTCATAGTGGCCTGTTTGTTTGTTTGTTTGTTTGTTTAGGAAGCAGGAACAGACAAGAGTATTTTTCCTTTACCAGAACCACAAGATTTTTTCCAGGCCTCTCAAGTTAAATTTGAAGACCTCATAAAAGACTTAAGGAAACTGAGGAGAGATCTAGAAGGTAACTGGGAACTTTCACATTTGTTCTGCTAACAACAAAGTGCCATTTAAAATGTGTTCTTTATGAGGTTTTCTTATTGCTAATTAGGTTTATAGTGTTGATTCATTTAGAGTTTTTACACTGTGGCACAAATTACTTACATAAATTAGAAAGAAAAAAATTAAACTCATGACTTAATAAAAATGAAAGTAGAGATCCTGAAAAGTAATTTTCATTTTTACAGTCAAAAGGCTGTGAATTTTCCTCTGACTTCTCCAGAACTATGTGTTTGACTGTAGATATCTGTTAGTTTCATAACATAAATACTTTCTTCAGTATTTGTGCAACAATTTAAAAGTGACAAGAAGGAGTTGAATACTATTAATGTAGAAATAAAACACAGCTTGCCAAGGCACAGCAAAGGGAAATGGAAAGCTCCAGTTGAAAATATTTTCACCCTGGGACATAAAATAAACATTTTAAAATGTTTATTAAAGAGAGGGGCTCAGAAACCCAACTCATCTATCAATCAAAGTACTGAGTGGAAATAAAGTAGGAAGGGTTGTTCTCTTAAGTATTCCAAGCAGTTTCCTTTTTATATTGTGCTACATACAACTTTCTGAAATAAATTCAGCAAATTATGACTGAATATTTTAAGTCTGTCTTTCTTTGTGACAGAAAAGTGGCTACTTCTACTACAGCAGTTTTGTGTAGAAAATGGAGTTTAGGGAAAGAATCTGTGTAAAAGCCTATAAAAACTTTTACATCTCTGCATCAGAATGGAAGAGTCCTTTTTGAATCAGAGTTGAACATGATTGAATTGAAATTTTTCAATGTATGGCGAGAAAAAACATCACCAAATATTTTATCCTTACAGTTAGAAATTGTTGGATTACGCCAGTACCGTCTTTAGGATAGCTTCAAAGGTTAACAGTGGTAGGAAAGTATCAGTTGTTGTTTGTTCGACCTGAGCATAAGTGAGTGCTCTATCTCCTCTCATCGCTTGGCCCTGTAAGCCCCTTGGCCTGCCCTCTTTCGGGCTAGTTTTTGTAGAAACATGATCTATGTTTGATCTTGCACTTTTCCAGCGTGTAGTCCTGCTGTCATGCATCTTAGTCGTACAGGATCTGCGTTGAGGCTGTGACATTCACATCGTATTTATTCTACATTGCAAAGACACAGGCAATGAGTAGGAAAAGCTAAACACTTCAACTCTTAAAATAGAAACTTAAACTTTCTTGCAATCACTAATTTCTGTTTTCTAAAACAAATTGTAGGTATTCATAGCAAATCTAGAAAAATTGTTACATTGAGGTTGTTTTTATAATTCTTCTTTGTAAAGATGCATTTGAAACCTAGCCAAAGCAATTAACATAGAAAGTTAATTACAGCACAGATTTGAAACTAAAAAAGTTGTGGAAGTGTTTTCAGATGTTGGTATTTTATCACTCAGAAATATGCCACGGAATTCTAACAAACATTCCTGTGATTAGTTTCTTTTACATTTAAACAAAGAAACAATTAGTCATATAAAAATGTATCTCTTTCAAACATTCCCCTTCAAATTCTTTTCTTCAGTTAATGCTCTACTTAATTTTAAATCAAAATTTTAATTGAAGAGGTTATAATTTTAACACATACAACAAAGATTTGATGAGTCTCTGTAGTTTATTGTAGCCATTAAAAAGTTGTGGCTGCTGGCAGAATACCAGTGAAAGTCTAAAGCTGAAACAGATGTGAGCAGCAGAAACCAAGTCCATAGAAGCGTCGAGCCCAGCTATCCAGACAGGCGCGGCCCTTCAGATGTAAATAATTTGAACAGTATTAACTGGGGCTGCCTGTGTTACAGGGTACATTGGAGTTATTTTGCAGTTTGTTGGCTAAGGTAGTCTTAAGCAGATTCCCTTGGAAGTGGGATGAGACAAAGGTAATAAATGAAAGAGGGGTTTTCTTGTGGGTCAATGGGAAATGAATGAATGTTCCTATGACCATTTTTTGTGAGATTTGTACAGAATGATTAAAAAAAAAAGTTAAATATCACCTCTTGCAACTCAAATGGCAATTTTGATAGACACTTTCCGTAGTAGTTGTCATTTAGTATTTAAAAATATTTTTTACTAGTTTATCAAGGCTGCCATTTACCTTTCTAACATTGATATTAACATCAGAAAGATAGAGTTATCGTGAGTGGCATGTCCTAATGATGTAAACCTCTGGTTTCAAATACCAAGATGCTGTGGAACCAAAAGCTCAAATCTAGATGGAGCACAAACCCTTTCATCCTTTTCAGATAAAGAGATTGAGTTCCATACAATTTGCTATTTTTATGTCTTCATATTAGGCTTTATAGTGTCAGACTAACTTTGATTTAAAGAGATTAGACTAAAGTTTGGCTCAAGAATTCAAACAAATTTTTTGAGAACCTTATTCCAACAGGTTTTTAACACGTATTCCAGAACAAACTTTGTAATTGTGAACATTTTATGTTAAAAAGAATGAGGAAACAGAAGTATGCATTTAATATAGGCTTTTAAAAGGAAACAAGTGAAAGAGAATTCAATATTAAGCACTGAAATGAAAGTTTTAAAGTAAAATCTGGTTCCACTTTAATGTCACAGGAAAAAGAAATATTTTCTGTAAGTTCAGATTTTCACTCCAGGTCTGGATAGCTGGTGTATTTCCAAAGTTTTTAAATATTGCACATTGTCATTAACAGATACATGTATTCATTTAGCAGGTGTTAGCTTTCCAGTTAATCTTTATAGTTACGGAACAAAAGGTTTTGCTCTGTTTAAGATTCTAAGATATCTTGCTGCTTGTCTAGGGCTATGATTTCCACTTTTTCTTTTCCCAGTGACGAAACATGATTTTCCTTCTAATTTGCACAGTGCTACTTGATATTCTTGGTATTGATATTATTCTGGAATAAGCACAGAATGTTTGAATTGTGCAATCTTGGGAAGTTTTTCAGAAAGAAATCACTTTACCAAAGATTGATAGACTTGTCTAAGTTTTAACATGGGACTTTTATTAATCTTTCTCCCAAGTTGAACAATTTTAATTAGTCGTTTGCTCCCATCTGTCATAATCATTCCTCTTTGCAATTCACTTAATAAAATTTTAAAACACTACTTTATTACTCAAAAGAAAACAGTATTAGATGTCTTGTATCGTTAATGTTCATTTAACTTTTTATTGTTCTTGACCTTAACAACTGAAAAAGCAAAGATATTTATTGAATGGTTAAAAATGGAAGCTAAGGTAGGTCAACTCTGACTACTTTCTAGAGTCACACTTTTATTTGTTGTAATTAATTACATTTCCTATGAGATTGTAACAGTCTAGTCCCATAGTAATACCACATACGTTTTACTTCCCCCTCCTTTCATGGCCACCAATAGAAATACTAGTTGCAATTTTCACACTAATGTTTTTTCAGTACTTGTACAGTCATACCTCCTCCATCATGAGGAAAGTGACAGGCCAGTGCCGTCGCGGAACCCTAACCTCGCAAAGAACTGCAGGTCGTTAATATGCATGCAGGCCACGCCCATTGCTCCACCCCCCGGAACTCTGGAGCGGTACGGCCAATTCTCTGCTCCTTCTCCTTGTCTCTCTCGGCACAAGCGAGCAAAGGGAACCGTTTCTGAGCGGCTGCTGTGACCATGTGGGTTCGCAGCCCAAACCTCACGCCGCTGCTCCCCACCCCAGTGCCGCCCGGCCTGGCCCGGCCCCAGTGCTTGTGCGGGGTCTCAGCGGAGCACACAGAAGCAGGTCAGGGTGTCGCGGGTCTCTAAACGCCGTGCCTGAGCCGCCGCCACACCGTGCCTGAGCCGNGTGAGAAGATATAACAGCAAATGCAGGCACCAAGGCCAAGGCCAAATGAGGGGGAGGAGGTGTTCCAGGCATCTCCCTGCAGCCCATGGTGATGACCATGGTGAGGCAGGCTGTCCCCCTGCAGACCATGGGAAGCTCTCAGGGATGCAGAAATCCACCTGTAGCCTGTGGAAGAGCCCACACTGGAGCAGGTGGATGCTGGAGGGAGGCTGCAGCCCATTGGAGCCCACATTGGAACAGGATCCTGGGAGAGACCCTGTGGCCTATGGAGAGGAGAGTCCATGCTGGAGCAGAGCTTCTGGTAGGATCTGTGCCTTGGGATGGGACCCACACTGGAGCAGCCTGTACTGAAGGAAAGTACAGGCTTTCTGTGAAAGTGTTTGGAAGAGTTGCTGCCCCTGGGATGGACTCACACTGGAGAACGTCGTGAATGACTTTCTCCAGTGGGAGGGACCCCATGCAGGGACGAATGGCCTCCTCCCCTGAGCAGCGGCAGACCAACACCAACTGCCTGATTCCCCCTACTCCTGTCCCCATCTGCTACTGGAGCAAGAGGGAAAGTGGTATCTGTTGTAAGAGATGGAGGGGTGGGGGGGATATGGTGCCTTAAAGACGTTTCTCACATTAAGCTCTGATCTTATTAGAAATAAATTCTTTATATCCCCACCTTGGATTTTGTTTTGCCTGTGACAGTAAAAGATTTCTAATTACATAGTCCTTATTTCTGTCGTAGCAAAACCCTTCAGGTTTTTTTCCTTTCTCCCCTGTTTGTATGAAGGAGGCAGTGAGTCTCTGGCATCCAGCCAGGGTCAAACCACTACAGTACTGTATATATGTTTTAAGTATTTTCAAGCTTAACTGTGCACATGAATATATATATAGGTGTTTACACACACACAGAGGACAGGAAATAATGTAAAATAGAAACAAGACTTCATGGATGAGCTATGTGATTGTCAGTTGGATTTCAGTACTCCAGGAGACATGATTTCATATTAGGTATCTCTTAACTTAGCTGTTCACATGTTGGTATCTTGCATAAGTATGTTACCCCCAACCTTTCCCCATTTAAATAGGAGAACTTCACCAAAGTTTCAGTTTATGAACACCCAATTTGTAAAATTGTATAATCCTTATGAAAAGATAAAAAGTGAAGCAAGTGCATGAAAAGTTGAGAAATTACAGTGTCCTGTTGGCTGTTTTCACTTTGTTTTTTTATACAGAAACATTACAAGTATCTTAAAATCATAGAGAAATGCAGATTGGTGGTTTGGAATGTATTCTGGAGGTCTGGTGGTCCAGAGTCTTTGAGTAGGACTAACTTTATATTTAGATCAGGCTGAATAGGATCTTATCCAGCTCAGTTTTGAATCTAAGGATGGAAATCTCAACACATCCCTGGGCACCTATTTCAGTGCTTAATCACTGTCTTGAATATTTTTCCTTACCCCGTGTGAGAATCTCCTATGCTGAAACTTGTGACTATTGCTCCTTTTTCTTCAGAAGTGCATTTCTAAGGAAAGCCTGGTTTCTCAGCTCTGTTGAGGTGTTTGGCTGTTGTTTGATTTGCTTGACAGACTAGTAAGATTATGCAATCACATGAAAATTCTAAATACTATATAAGTTTGAATGTTAGCTTTCTAAATAATTCATTGGATCAATAGATATTTCTCAATAAAAGGTGATTGTTTATGCATTACGAAAGGGTAGTATTCAAAAAGTATTGAAGGCCATTTTCTGAAATATTTTCAACCAATTGAAGTCTAAATTAAATAAGATGTTTTAAGTCAATTTAAAAGAGGGGCTTAGATGTCTGACTAACATACATGTTGTCAGAAAATTTTCCCACCAGGAGCAGAGAAGTTGTATGATAATTTACAGGAACAACTTACTTTAATTTTCTTCATGTTAAGTAAATGTTCTTTAGAATTTTGGAAGTGCAGGAAAGTAGAAAATTGAAGTGATGGTGGAGCATGAGGAACAAATATATGCACATGCTATTTCTTTAGGTAATAGCATAAAAGAAGCATGTTGTTTTTTACATGGTTTCACTATATTTTTGCACAGTCCAACATTCATGTTTTCTGTTTTGAGGCAATGGACTCGATGATCTCTAAGGTCTTTTCCAACCTTACTGATTCTGTGATTCTGTGATTCTGAATGCAGAATGGTATAAGGAAAAGGGCAAAGGATGGCTTCATACGGGGAAAGTTATTTTGTTGACTCTCTTTTCCTTCTCAGAGTTTTCTGACAACTTTTTGCCTCAGCAGGATAAGATGTATTTCAGTTTGTTTTGATTTAGAAAATTCTAACACAGGCATTAAAAACTTATTTCCTATATATGCATTGGATTCTATTTTACAATAAAACTAACTTTTTGACAGTGTTCCACAGGTAATATTCATATATGAGTACATTTACTAGAAATTTTCCTAAATGGATCATTTCTTAAAATTTCATTATATTCTGTAGTTTGTGATAATAAAGGATAGTATGGAATGGTTTTAATAACATTCAGAAATATAATAGCGGAGCAAAGTAATAATGCTTTAGGAGAGTTTATTCCCTGAAAGCAGATGTGTGCATGTGTGCACAAAGGCATAGGGAGAAAGCTTTCGGTTGGTTAAACAATGGCATGCTGTTTATTTTTTCTTTTATATTTTTTTCTTTGGCTAAAGAATTCTCAGAAGTTTCTGATTGAAAATCATTCTGCAAATGTTAAGAGTCTAAAATTAATATTGAAAATGCAACAGTTAGAATTTTCTGTGCACTTTTCTATGTGCCCTTATAAATAAATATACATGTATATGTAAAGCATTCATTACATAACTATATAGTATACGTCTAGGGGCAGGGAGTGTACATCTGGGAACAGGAGGAGTATTGTCCCTATCAATGTGCATGATGGATTATTAATTCTATAGTTTGGAGAGTGTAATACTAGTGTTGGGAGGAGTGGTAACTTTGTATTTATGGACCTCATCAGCTTTTCATCTTTGAGGAAGTGTTCAATAAAAAAAACCCACACAGATTTCTGCTAGAATTGAGGCAGTCACATATCAAAGATTGAAAGTACATTAGTTCAGACAGTGTGATACAAATTAATAATAGACTAATTAGCACTTTGAGAAGTGTTCCTGCTAATATTGCAAGTTGTTTATGAATTTACATGATTTTAAATCTAAGCAGAATGCTCCAGCTGAACCAAACTCATAAACCCAGTAGAAGAATTAATTAGGTGGAACTTTATGATCTGTCTTACACAGAAAATCAGAGATCCAGCAGTACAGAGGAAAACAGGAGGTCGCTTTTCTGGCTGATACCGTTTCAGCTCATAAACATTCTGTTTTCAACCACTGCCAAGCAATTCTGTCTGATCCCTTGTCCAGTACGCTAAGTGGTAAAATATTTGTGCGTTTGAAAGGTCTTTTTTTTCTTAATACTGTAAAAATCTTAGCTCATCTGATAAAATTATTATTATTTGTTCTTTAAACACATTATCCAGACAAGACTCTTCAGTTTCAAAATAGTCATTTTGTACCGTTCAAACAGAAGGAAAATGTTCTGATTTCTCAGCAGAATCTGCTAGCACACGGTTTTACACTCCCAACAGATCTTAATGATGTGTGGAGGTCTGAATATATGGATCTTGACACTTAACAAACATTTTCTGCTAATCATATGTGCTGGAATCACTTCGAGGAATCTTTCAGACTTGACTGGAAAATTACAAGTCTTTAGTCATTTTAGCGATTTATATGTGCAATATGCTTCGCCACTGAAGGGTGCACTGAACGTAAACTGCCGTTTCAGGGAGAATACATTAACCAGAGGCCCAGATATGTTGCTATGGTGTGAAAAATATTTAGTTTTACTAGCAGTCTTTGTTCATGTTGTTAAATGTTGTATTCTTGGGAAACATTTTTAACCGAGAAGTTTTTAAATTATTTATATAAAATGTTGATGTCCTTTGGCAAAACAAGGAGCAAAAATTTTTATTTTGGGTTAATTGAAAATAATATAGGCCTGAAAGTTCTGCTGCATAGCATCACTAACTGTAAAAATCCAAAATGTTCTTAAAATAAACAAACAACCCCTCCTCAAGAGACAAAGCCAGAATATCTGATCAAACTTGTGAGACTTGTCAAGATGTCTGACTCTTGGCTTCAGTACAGGTGAACTTTACAGGGTGTTTTGTGTGCCACTAATTAAATTATTTCACTTTACACAGCTTAAGAATTATCACTGAAATGTTTTTTTCTGTCTCATTTATACATGAGAGCTTGAGCACCTAAACGGATACTTGTTTCTGTGTGTCACAAGGAAAATGTGTTTCAAAGATTGGACTTTTTAAAATTTTACTTACTAGCCTCTATCCTCTGAAATTATTTTTTTAACTGATTTATTAATGTGTGACTAAAATAACTGTATAAAGAAACACATTTCTTCTTCTGCATTAGCTGAAAATATCTTCACAGAACTGTAGCTATACAAGTGATTAGTAGGTTAGAATGGTGGTTTTAGTTTTATGAGTGCTAACACTTTTTTGCATTAAATGTTTGACCTTTATTTAAGACAATAAAAATGAAGCTTGAAAATAGAGTATTACTACAATCTCATTGTTTCAGAATGTCTCAGAAAACCTCCCACCCTGCTTCTTGGTATTTCCCTCTCTACTTTTTCAAAGGCTTCTATTATAGTCAATCCAGCTCTTGTTAGGGTGTTAGTGCTTGAATCTTTATGTGTTGTCATAATTGGAATATGTGCTGATTATAAATGTGTCCAAAAGGGGAAATAAAATACTTTCTCAGAAACTTTCCTGAGTCAGTAGCAGTATAACCTCTTGCAGTTAGAAGTTGTCAAAATTCTTTACATGTACTCCAAAGGAATCAAGATTAATCTCTTCCCTTCTGCACGTTTACTTTAAATTGTATCTGAAAAGAAACATGTACATGCAAATTTATAAACATGAGCAAGAGCTGCAGATAACGCCAATATAATGGATTTTGTGAAGCTAACAATCTCATGCGCATAGCTACAGTAAATAGGTATTTAAGTGCATGTAATAACAAGGGAATATAGCCAGATCCCACAACAGTGTCCAAAAGGTAAACATGCATCTCCTGTAACCTTTGTTTAGCTTGCAAAGTTTTTTGCAAGTAAGAAAATCTAATAAAGCAAAACCAAAGAAACTAAATCACAAGAAAGCTATATAGCCCTTGATGAATAATTTAAATTTATTCATTTTATCTGAAGTTTATTAGGATTTTATTTGGGAGTATAGGCCCGAGTAGTGTCACAGGCTTCTGCACTGTAAAAAATCATGGATTCTGTCATACAGACATTTGGGGTTATTTAGCACTACATTGAACTCCTTTGCAATATGGTTTCAAAAGCTCTTTGAAAGAGAAGAGGTAAGGGTTCTAAAAAAAAAAATTATCAAATCATAGCCCTTCTGTCAAACACACGCCTGCATTACATATAACAAAATAAAATAGCCAGCCTGACCATATAACCTGCCAGGTTCTGAACAGACAGGGCTGGGAGAGATTTAGCAGCTTTCATAGAGGCATAACTCATAGTGGATAGTGTCAGTGACAGGTTTATAGGAATTCACGGTGTTGATACTTGGTTTCACTGTCAGGATGATTCCTGTAAATGCTACTGATGGGTTCTGGTGAGTAAATAGTTAGTAATTTACTGTTACCAACATTAAACTATTTCTGGGTTTGCGTTTACTTTAAAAATGGTGCTTAAAAAATTCCAAATCCTGTCTGATTGACACTGAAATGCTCTTTACGTGAAAGTTTGTTTATGAGCCATGATTCTTTTGACAGATTTACTGATGTCTGTGGAGTTTTAAAAGACTATTGCCCAATAGGCATTAAGTGAGAGACATTCTATTTTGTAAATATTTTCACTTATATTGGGGATTTTTAAAGAACTTTCTGAGCCAAGTACTGCATTAAATCTGAAGACAGTGGCAAACTGATAATCAGCAGTTTCCAGCTTTGTTTTAACGTTTTGCTAATGCTTTCCATTTCTGTGGCCAAAATTTGTAGTGGGTGAAGCATGATGTACATCCAGCAATTTGTAAGGGCTTTCAAATACTGTTGCACACTTGTATCTTATTTTTTGTTTCAGTACCTCATTTAAAAATAAATGCAGTGCATTACATTCAGCTTCACTAACACACAGTGCATACCAGTGAAAAGAACTTAAAGTTTATTACATTAATGAAGAATTTGCATCTATTTGAACTCAGTAATGCTGAAACAGGTTGTTTATTTTCCCCAAATGATTATTTTGGAACAAGATGGTGAGAGAAGTGTACGTGTGGTATGCTAGCTGTCAGCTTCCTCCAAATTCCTTCAGTCATTTTTCAGAAAGCAGCTTTTTAATCTTTAGTCTTTCAAAGAGGGAGTGCATAGTAAGATCATTTACCTCAGAATCATTCTAATAAAAACTTTGCTAACATACTTTTCTTTTAAAGAGGAAAGTTTTCTGATGTAGTGAATATGAGAACAAAGTATGAAGAACTGATGTAATGTACCCTCGCTTGTATTATAGTATTTTTAGCAAGGAAAATCAAGCAGTTAATGGAACTGGACTTTTATAATGTTTGGCATGACATGGTAATTTTTAAAATTTTTTACCAGTATATTTAGAGTAAAAACCAACCAAACCAACACCCTTATATGTAACAGGAAATTCAATGAATGCGAGTTACCAGAAACCTTCTTGTTATGTTGTGTGGAACTGAAATAGGCCATAGAGTTTTATGGTAGACTTTCGTCTTAACAAAGACCAACTGATATGTATCATTACAACTGCCATTTTAATCAAAAACTTTGATTTGCTCCTGTCATGAAATTCTTTTTCCTCTTCAAAATATCTCTTTATTTGTATCTGATTTGTGATTCCTTTTAACACACTTCCATCATTCCTTGCCATAGGTGTCCCAAGAAACTTTGTTGATGTTCTAAGGTTTTTCTTTCTTTTTTTTTGCTTAATTTAAATTATTAAAGTTGTCTCGAATTCTCTTTGTAGCCTCTGAAAAGCAGATGAAGTTAGTATGCAGAGAGTCCTCTGAAGAGTATCTCCAGCCCTTCAAAGAGAAATTAGAGGAATTCTTCCAGAAAGGTAACCACATCTGAGAAAAAATTGTTGGCAAGTAGTATAGCTGTTTACAAAGTTTCACGTTTATAAAAGGCTAGAATGAAAGATATTCTTTTAGGGAAAGTCCATGTATGTACATAATATAAAGGCATCTTTTACCAATAGTGTGAGCTTATGGACTGACTTATTCAGGTTTAAAGATATTGTAATGTGTGAGACAGAAATAAGCACTAAAAAGTGATTTACTGGGGTAGAGTCTGGACACGATAGCTGAACTCCAATGTACAATTTCATTTATCAATTCAAGACAGTGTAAATCCAGGTTGTTGTTGAAAACAACAGTCCTGCTTTTTCCTACTTCCTATGTGTTCCACATTACTTGCTTCTGCCAGCACCATTGCCTCTGGAGTTGTGCAAAATATATGAGGGAATAGATTTTCCCCCCTTCCCTGGTAGGAGTACAGACTTTTTGGGTAAACAGTATGTTCTGCATTTCTGACAACTATATTAGGAATTCTTAACAATTTAATTGTATTTCTCATGAAACCGTAAACAGTTTAAAAATTTTCTTTTTGCGAAGCCAGTTGAACCACCTGAGTCTACTAATCCAGGCAGAATGTTTACTTGCTATTGGTGATCATTCAGATTGTTGTAAAAATTTATGAATTAACTTGATCTTTTTTATAAAGATTGTCTTAATTTCTTTTTAATAACTTTATTTCATTATATAAATACTTTGACAAGTGAAAAAAAGGTGTTTCAAAAGTAGCAGTCCTTGTTAAATTGTATTGTTGAATAAGGTACAGTAATACCTCGCTTCATTGCAACTTCTCCATTGCGACCTAGCTGATTTGCGAGACATTTTTCTCACAGACCTGCCTCAGTGATTCACGGAGCTTCTCGGCCGAGGCACGCACAGTGCCTCTGTTTTGCCGAGGGGCAGCACCGGTGCTCTCTGTGGGGAGGGCGCACGGTGCCTCTCGCTTCCGTGGCACCATGCCCTGGTCTGTGCCCAGTCCTGTGTGTCTCCATGCCCGGTCCCTACAGTGGAAGGCTCATGCTGTGGGATGCCCTGGGTGGCCGCTGGGACCCAGGACAGCACCGCCACAAGCCACGCCTTCCCCTGTTGCTCTAAGCCCAGCCAGGGACTGACCCCACCAGGCATGTTACTGTTTCCATGACTACAGGCGATGCAGGCTGTGTCCAGAAACTGCTGCCTGGTCTGGGTCTGGGGGCAGTAGGGCCAGCGCTGTGTGCTGGGACAGGGTGGCGCCGGGACAAGCCCACACCACCACCGCAGCTGCTGCGCCAGGAGGAGGCTTCTGTTCCCCCATGCCCTCCCCCCACTGCAGCAGGGGGAGGCAGTGCTCTGATGGCTCCATGCAGCCAGCGCTGTATGGGCTCAGAAACGCTTCCCTTTGCTCCCCTGTGCTGGGAGAGCCTGTGGGGAGGAGTGGAAAACGCTCCTCAGCCCTACTGATTGGCTGGGAGTGGAGTGATGGGCGTGGCCTGTATGCATATTAATGACCCTGCGTGTGTTTCCAAATTTAACAGTTTGTGACCCACTGACAAGACCCTTTCCTCGCGAAGGGTAAGGTATTACTGTAATATTCTTCTTTACTCTTCTCCCAGGCCATGAAGCTCAATGGATATATTTATTTGATACAAATCATCTTTTAGTTGCAAGTGTTTTGGACAGGATTAAAGTAGCAAATATCTTGCCACAAAACTTCTAAAACAAAAAACAGCTTCCTCTTTCTCCGTGGGGAGGGAGAGAGAGAGGGATGAGTAAACTAATGGGGTGAGATATAGTAATAGCTCAAATATTGCAGAGGTTCATTTCCAAGACACCCCCCGCCCCGCGGAATGTGAAAATCATGAAATAGGATTTATACATATAAATGCAGCCCACCCACCACCCTGCCCCCTTAGCCCTGGCCTGATGCTGTCCTGTCTCCAGGGCAGTGGTGCTCCATGCACCTTGCCTGCCTTTGCTGGCTGTATTGGAAGCACCAGGCCACATTCCCCATGCCACCCCACACCACCACTCTGGAATGGGCAGGAGCATTGCTGCGGATGCAAATGTTCATTGAGCCAGTGTATTCTAGGAGAAAACCCACGCAGTAGTGAGAATGAGAAATAGTGAGGTATTCCTGTACAGAAAATAGGGAAAGTAATAGCTATATGCACAAGCAATGCAGAGTAAGGAATTAATTCACTACTTTCCATCAGTAGGCAGGTGTTCAGCCATTTCATGGAATGATTAAGGTTGGAAAGGACCTCTAAAATCATCTAGTCCAACCATTAACCTAATATTGCCAGTTCCACCGCTAAGGCATGCCCCTAAGCACAACATCTATACATTTTTTTAGCTCTTCCAGAGATGGTGATTCCACCACTTCCCTGCTTAGCCTGTTTCAATGCTTGATAACCGTTTCAGTGAAGAAATTTTTCCTAGTATCCAATCTAAACCTTCTCTGGCACACTTGTCCTATCACTTGTTATCTGGAATTAGGAAGTGGGCCCCCTCACTACAACTTCCTTTTCAGTCATTCTAGAGAGCCATAATGTCCCTTCTGAGCCTCATTTTTCAGGCTAAATAACCCCTGCTTCCTGAGCAATTCCACATAAGACTTGTGGTCCAGACCCTTCACCACCACTATTGAGCCTATTTCTTTGCCAATCACCTGATTGATTTGAATCTCTATAATGGTGAGTGGTACTTTTTGTGACATTAGAATGGAAATCCTATGAAATTCTACACTGAGGATAGATAAAAATGACGCTGAAACCCATCTTGATTTATGACACTTGAACAGGCATTGAACAAGTGTCAAGCTCAGATATGTGTCTGCAAACTCAGCTGCTTCTCTGAGATTAGAAGTTGATAGTGCTGACCATCCAATAAGCAACTGTTTTCAGTTTTGTTTGTTTAAAAAAGAGTTGTGGCTGCTTTAAGCAAATGTAAGAAAAGTTGCCTATTATCTTTCTGCCAACTCACAGCCACTATCCAAAACTTGGATGCTTTTCTAAAACTTCTGGATTGAAAATAGGGCTGAAACTCATAGACACTGAGGTTTTCTCACACGCGCAAATCCCATCATTTATAGTCAAAGCTAAGTTGGAAATACTGTAAGGAAAAAAAGATACTGATCTTCTTAAACTGAAATGTTTACATTTCCTAATTATAATTAATACCAATTAAATCTAATACTTGCTGTGTTGTAACAAAAAGCACTGAGAATGTTATGGAGACTGACATTCTAAAATGTTAGAGGGGATAAACTGTACTTCTGCTGATGTCAGTGCTGTTTTGTATAACTGAATGTAATGTAGCCCAGTGCCTTCAACAGGGAATTAGGTGCCAGAAGCTTTAGGTTCTGTTCCTAGTTTAGCTACTTTGTGATGCTAGCAGAGTTGGTTAATGTCCTTTTCAGAGAGTTCCTCACTTTTCTTTTGTACAGAATGTTGAATAACAGTTCTTGCTGGTTTTTGTAGTCGAAGATAATCTTTGTCAAGTACTCTGTGAATCCCACGTGAAAGACATCTTATGTAAACTGTCTTAATGCTTCATTAGTTGTATTTGATATGCCCATGCTTTTTGAAAAAGGCTTAGAATATTCTCAAAGTGGAAATAGACGTTAGTAGATTTAATTACATTATGTGCAGAAAATTATAATAGATTTAATACAAGAGGGAGACCTACTAATTACTATAAATTAAATTGTTCTATTTCCATTGGAATTAATATATGGAAGGGATAGGAGTAAGTTCATAAATATTTACCATTTAAATTGACATGATATGAAAAAAGACCTCTGAAATCATGAAATTAATGGGTGATTTGGAATGCTCTATGATTCATGAAATTCTTGCTCATAATTGCTTAGGAAAAAACCTCTTCTTTTGATATGAAGCTATCACACACACAAAAAAATCAGAATAGTTAAATGACTGTGAGAAACATGCAAAATACTCTCTTTTGAAAAGTAGAAGAGAAATAGTTTGGTTACTGCAACTTTGCAGCTCACTATGTTGGCAAGCAGCCATTGGTGTTAGTTTTTCGTAGCATTTTTTATTCTCTTTGTGCATACAAACCAGAAAGTAAATGACATACGGGAGCAGGTGACTAACCCTAATTAATTTTATTTCTTATTTTTCTATTTGACTATTTCATACTGTTTCTCTGTTTTAAAAAATGTAAAAATGTATAATACAGATTTGTGCAGGATCTTGCAAAATTTGGTGCCAAATTCTTCTTCATTGGATCCAGGTCAGAAAGCATGTAGAAATTTTAGTCTGCGCTCAGTTTCCTCCCTCATAGTCTGAAATGTGCCAGTCGAAAATATTTATGCGTCATAGCAATTAGCATAGGAAGAGCACTGCTGCGTCTCCTCCTTTCTCTAAAATAAAGCATCTTAGTGATGAAGACTGTACTATTAGAGGAATTCATTTATTTTAGAACAGAATCTAGGAAGCAAGTAGCTTGACGTCAAGACAGAATCGTTTTTGAAATTCATTAATGGTGGAAAGCAGAGCTATTTGGAAAAGGCATGATACACTGAAATATCCAAGGTAATAAGCAAGATGGAGAGGGAGGGATTTGTGAAATAGATTAATCTGTTGATATTAATCCCAAAGTAAATTTAGAATTCTAGCCTAACACTTAGGAAACATTGGTTAAATTAATTACTTTGCTACAATTGCTGTACTAGTACTTTTATGTGTACTACATAAAAGGTCAACACTGCAGTCTTATGAGACTATGCAGTAGAAAAACAGAGTCATAGGCCAAGGTAGTCACTGCAGCATTACTTCAGGAGCTAGTGCATTCTTCAGACAAGTTTAGCAAAAACATGGAAAAGTCTGCAAATCTGATTTTAAGTGCTGAGTGATTTCTTCATTATAATTTTAGTCAGGCTGCATCCAGTCTAATGCACTTTTTAATGTATTTCTGGTGTATAATGGAGTTTTGATCCACATTTGCCTTTTGGAGTGCAGCAGAGAGGACTGTTTAGGTAGTCCATTGGGAAAGAAACTAAGAAATAAATTCTGTTAGGAAGGCCATGAAGATGATCAGAGGGGCTGGAGCTCAGAGTTGGGGCTGTTGAACCTGGAGAAGGGAAAACTCTGGGGAGACCTTACAGCAGCCTTCTAGTAACTTGGTGGGGCTACAAGGGAGCTGGAAAGGGGCTTTTTGCAAGGGCATGTAGTGATAGGACCTGGGGGAGTGGCTTTAAATTGAAAAAGGATGGGTTTAGACTGGATATTAAGAAGAAATTCTTTACAATGGGACTGGTGAGGCACTGGTGCAGGTTGCTCAGGGAAGCTGTGAATGCCCCATCCCTGGAAGTGTTCAAGGCCAGGTTGGATGGGGCTCTGAGCCACCTGGTCTAGTTGTTCCAACCACCCCCATGGCAAGGGGGTTGGAACTAGGTGAGTTTTAGGGTCCCATCCAAGCCAAACCTTTCTGATTCTGTGGTAAAGGCTTGCAGCTGCCCAACTTTCAGTTTCTAGTTGATTATTTCCTACTTTTTCCTCAATATATATATGCTATCCTAGATGTTCTTGTGCTGTAGGTGCTCATACAAAGTGCTTTATGGCCTTCATCTAGTAGCACCTATTGTATTAACCCAGGGAAAGCAACCTTCTTTTATTATTTTTTAGCCCTGTACATGTTCTGATAGTAGGAGGATGACAATTTATTATTTTACAGAGGAAAAAGCATTTCCACTCAAATTTGCTGCTTTTCTATCAATGCAGTCTATGAAGTATGAAACAGGATGTTAATATCATTTAGTAGTAGTGAATAAAGTCAAGAATACTCCAAGACACCATTATCACAATACAGGACATATTTTTATAAATTTTTATATCATCGAAGATTAGGAAGAAAATTACATTGGCACTTCCTTTAATATTGTGATAGTGTTATCGTTGTTTTTAAGATAGATATAGATTACATTTTACTCAAAGCAGTTTGGTAGAGCTTATCTGTAATTTCTTCCCAAAATATCAGAAACCTCTGAGAACTATTTAAAATTCTTGCTGCAATGCAATAAAATTACAGCATTTCTCCCCAAGAAGAATATCAAAAGAGAGAAAAATATGCTAAAATGGAACATAACATCAAGTCATATACTTGTCTTCCCACTAGTGTTGTACTTCTCTATTTTAGTCTACATACTGGATTATAGTACTTACATTGCATTTTATCTGTAAAGCTCTTGAACATTTTAATACAGAACAAGTGAAGTAAGAAAATCAAAGATAACTCTTAAAAGCACTAAATTTCAGTAACAGCTGCCTGTTAAAATACCATGTGTAAACAACAGAAGAGGAATAGCACTTTTAAGGATCATACAATTGTCCTGATTTTCTTACCCGGAATTATGAAGCTGCTTGTGTCAACTAAAAATATATATCTCTGTAGAGATAACCAGTTCTAAAAGGCATGAGCCTCTCTTGCAGATTCTGTGACCATCCAATCTGCATATCAAATACTGATTTTTTCCTTTTGTGAATAAAATGTATAGATATAAAGATTTTTAACTTCAAAGCTTTATTTTCTGTTCTACTTACCATAACTTTTTTTCTTCTTCATTTGTTTTCACGGAGATGCTTTATTAGCTCTGCCTCACATGTGCAGTTCTCACATTAAACAGTGTGGGAGGATATTTATGTCCAGTGTCAAACATGAAAAATATGTCATATTTCCTTGCAATGATAATGTTTGCTTAAAACTTTTTATCCTTCCCAGCAATGACATTACAGACCAGGCAAAGTTTGTGTTTAGATCTGGAACGCTGTTTTATATGCCAGCAGCAGAATTACTTTTATCTTTCAAACTGTTTGTGACAGTCATAACTGTTTTCATCACTCAAAGATTGTTATATTTAAACAGATGAAAGAGTGATTTACATGAATTGGCATGAGTCTGCAAAGCACAGAACCTTATTGGTTTGGTACTCTGAGATTGTGTAGTTAGACAATAGCCTCAGTCCGTAAGACAGCAAATAAGTTGTCCTGGAATGTGATTGCATCCATATGCCTCTTAACTAATGCAATATTGACAGTGGGCTGATTCAAAGAACAAGAATTTGCCCTGGAATGAATATTTCCTCCTACATTTCCAGAAGAATTACAGCATCGAAGTCTGAAAATTGATGTTAATTACAGCTATGACTTCTCAGGAAACTTTCAATTTCTTATTTTTGAAACAGATACACATCAAATTGCTATAACTAGTTACACTATGTCATGATTTAGTATAAAAATTGGATGGTTATACTCCATTAGAACATGCAATATGAGTCTAATTTAGAGGAACTGCTAATGGAAAATGCAATTTCATCCTCTCTTAGACAAGAAGGAGAAAATCATTTAGAGACAACAGTATCTTTCAGCTTCTTTTCAGTTTGATTGTTTATGCTGGATTACCATGGGTGCTACAAAGTCGTTGGCATTTCATGATAGACAAGGATTTCCTCTTAATAGCAACCAAGTAACAAAATGAATGTTAGTGCTGATACCCTTGAATGTTAGTATTGATACCCTTGATTTAATACAAAAATATGATGTATATGATAGTTATTAAATCTATACCTAGAATTACTGATACCTTTACTATAGCCACTATCAACTGTCTGGACTCTAACATTCTCTTTGAGTTCTCATTGTAACCTGTAATTCCTCTTCAATTCCATTGGATTTCTTCCAGTGTCTATATCATAGACATAGAGGTAAACAAAACAGTAGGTTATGTATGTTGGTTTTTCACAGGGATCCTATTAGGCTTTTCTTTTAGTCCAGCTGCTTTCTTCTTTACTGTATTCTTATGAATTTCCTGCATTCCTGCTTACCTACTTCTTGTGTCATTATTCTCTCTACTCCAGTCAACTCCACTAGCACACAGTTTGTCTAGATTTGCTTTGCTATGAACATCCTTATCTTACCCTATTTATGGTGATATTCAAAGTCAGAGAACTAATAGAATTTAAATCCGTGTCAAAGCTTTCCTTGCAGGAAATCAGGATGCTCACTGATTCATTACTGTACATTAGATATCCTTTGAGCAAGTGTTTACATATATGGCAGATGCTATTGCAAGGAAAGAGCAGAACAGGGAATTGGCTAGAGAAGATTCATGCACTTAAATAATGAAAGGACCAAACACACTTGCTCTCAAAAGACCCTAGTACCTACCATCACACTGGTCACCTTATGTTTGTACCCTATAATTTCACACCATAATGTTTTTGTTAAGTTTGGAAATACCCTTCACTGCTACCATATAAAACAAACTGATTGCAACAATAACGTGTTTAATCTGATATGCATTTCTGTGGAATTTCTCTGTAGACTTTTGTGATTTTGGTACCTTAATACTTTTTCTCAATTACTTTTTGTACATAAGCAAGTGCATGAATATCCTGTTTTAGTGCTTTTGAGCATGATTGACAAAAATACTAGATGCTGAAAATTTCATCAAGAAATTGTAGCTCTTTGGATTAGATTCTCTTGTGATGTAAACTCTAATTTCCTTTCTAAGCAATGAAAACAGGTAAAACCTGCAGTCCTGTTGAACAGGATGTAGCAGAATCATTGTTTTGAGAAAAAAAATAACAATCAGAGTGTTCCTGGGGCAGTTAGAAATTTGAAGCTAGTTAAAGGACAAAGCACCAGCTTGTTACTAAGCTCTCAAAATTGAGAAATGACCAAGTAAAACCATATGGATAATAGAGTATTGTGAGATTACAGCTGTGATTAAAGACAGACTTTTCCTAAACGTAAAAGAAAATCTGATTTCAGGTCATCATTCAACCTTTCCTGCAACTTCTGTGGCATCTTTGTGGGTCCCTTCCAACTCATAATATTCTGTGAATCTGTGAATCTATGAATCTTTGTGCCTTCGTGCCTGCCTTTAGATAGCAGGACAAGATACGTATTTAAAGATGTCTCATTGTCCTGCAAAGAGCCTTTGCAGAGCTGCTTTTGAGCAGCTTGACGGAGGTGGAGAAATCAGTAGTTTTATTTCTCTTACGAGATGTATATATGAAATTTATTGGAACAGTACTTCTTTCGTAGCATGTAAATCAATTCAAACTTCTTAGCATTAAGAGTTTTCAGCCATCTAAAGTTTGTTCCAAGTCAGCTATTTCTAAAGTGCCTAAAAATTATTTTTGAAGGACTGCTTTTTGGCTTCTGAGCAGCATACTTTAAGATATAAGTGTAAGTGTTTGTACAAAGTGCATGTATTAAGCCTTTCATCTTGGGAATGCCTTACAGTCTGAAAGTTCCTTCCACAAAGTGTTGCCATCTCTGAAACAGAATGTGTTATTACAAAGGATCCTGGTGACCTTGGACATGGAGGGATATCTGACTAGACGCAACAGTGTAGCTTTTGTGGCCAAGCAGAAATCTTAAGACATTAAAGAATATAATGCTATGAGGGAAAAAAAAAAAACCTGTATCAAGTTTGTTTGGTTTGATTATCTATGGAGCTATCAGTGCAGCTTATCAGTAAATGTATACAATGTGTTTCTCTAACTTCAGTTTTACACAAAGGGCCCGATCCAGCATTGCCTTGGGTGGGGCTTGGATGAGGCACATATACATTAAAGGTTATTAAGCATTACACCTCAGGGATTCTTTCCTTATATGTAATTTGGCAGTTCCTAGGACAGAGAATCCCCAGGTTTAGTCAGGAGAGTTGATTCTATGAATTCTGTTTGAAAAATTGGTAGGGGAACTTTGACTTCCCTGTGTTTTAAATTCCAGTAATTTTTCATTGTAATGTAATCTGATATGGGTTTAGGTTTGGTGAGAATTAAGTAAGTTTCCTCAGGATTTAAAGTTCCTCTTCAAATTTAAAAATATTTTCAATAATTTTGTGGTATTTCCAAAAAATTCTTAAAGTAAGTTGTCCCAGTAAAGATTTGATGTAAAGAATATTCTGTGATTATAGATGCAGATGAACCGAATTCAAAAGTATATTATTACTTTTACTTGAATATGATTTTTTAAGTTGATTCAAGACTTTCTTGCTGTGATAGAGAAAAAATAAGAGGAATTCAGCTCATTATGACTGTTTTATTACGGCATAATGAATTTCAATACAAACTATGTGTGTTAATTATTTTTCTCAGAAGTAGTTTTTGCTGGTTTTAATAGGTAATATTAAATCAAAATGGTAGTCAAATAAAACTTCAGCTATGACTAAAATTATTTAATTCTTCTACTAATAGGAAAATTCAAATTGCCTTTTGTGCAGATGTACTACTAGTCTTGAGTAAAAGCCATTTCCAAGAGATAGGAGGTATCTCATAAACAATAAGATAATAATAAAGGCCTAAGAGGTACAATGAGCAGAAAATCTGCAGTGATGGGTTTGGGTGCTGCACTGGTATTCCCTGGTCCTGTTACCTAATACTCACATCCTCTTTTCTCCTTTTATATGAGGATCCACTGTGGAGAAAAAAATTCCAGATTCTCCCAACATATCATTCAACAGAAAATAAGCAAGCTGTAGAACACTAGAATAGATCAGATAGATGCAGTAATAACTCTTGTTATTTTTCCAGTCTTAAATTAAGCTAACATGAGATATTTTTATTTTTTTTTACTACACACTCTCATTTCTCTCATCATGGTAGTACCTGAGTGCTTTCAAGGAATGAATAAAATGGCCTGAATAATGTCTCACACATGCTTTATTTTTCTCTTCATTCTTCCTCAGAAGGAAGCTCAGAAAAAAAAAGCTGTGCTTTCTGTTGGAGTGCAATTTCGTATTTCTTGTAAATACATCAATTAAAAGAATCTCAATAAAATACTCTTTAATCTTACTATCCCGTATTTTATCTGTGGCAATATTACAGGAATACTACGGGTCCAAGTTTGTCTTTTTTTTACGTTTAATTTCAAATTACAGGCCTTTCAAACTAGTAGGTAGATAAATTTTCCTACTTAAAATTGCAGAACTTTGAGTTTACATTGAAAGTGGGGAATATTTTGACAAATATTTGTGATTTGGTAGATGAGATTGCAATATCTTTGTTTGGAAGGTTATTGAGCCTATACTATAAGTATCCATGGTTTAGACAATGGGTGTTGGATAGATTTGACTTGATGATCTCTAAGGTCTCTTCCAACCCTACTAATACTGTGATACTGTGAACTATTTGTGTAGAATGTATGTAGTCCTATGGAAGTGATTTTTTCTATTGTTGCATTCTCTAAGTAGAAGTTAAATAAAACGTGTACTTTTTCATAAGGGCATCTGTGATTTTTGAGCAGTATGTTTTCTTTATTTTTTTACTTGTTTCTTCTTTAATTCTCCCTAAGATTCATATTTCTCAGACTGAATCATGTAGTTTCTTTATAAATACGAGTCTTTATAAACAGTAATGTTGTTGGTTAAAAATGTAGAGTTTTATTGAAAGATTTTTTCTTTTTTGTTGAAGGCATACAATATTATTGTTTCTTTAACAAAATCCTGCCAGGTGTTCTTCAAATTCACTTTTGATTCTGGTGTGAAGAAGACTAAAACACTGAATTTCAGAGGCCGAACTATATCAGATTCAGTGATACTAATAGATAAATGTGGAGGAGTTTGCTGTATATCATCTGATAACTGCTTTATAGTTTCAAAACAAGGACTCTTCATTTGGCACTTTTCACATCACTAAAATGCGTTTATGGCTGCTAAAAAAAAATTAGGCAAAATCTACCTTAGTATTTCACCTTACTTTTACATGTGAATATCCAGTATCAATACTTAGATATAATTTGATTTTCATTCTGATTTTATTTATCCATAAATGTGGGTAGCTGTGTATTTGAGAATACATTTGGGCTTGAAGTTCTCCTCCCTCATCCTGTCTATATGGATGAACAGAAAGGGGAAGGTGGTTGTCATAGTTCCAAGCAGCATATTTTTAGAAGGTCAGAATGATTAAATTAATTCTAAATAACGCAGTTTTTCAGTTCATGCTTTTTACTGACAATCTTTGTTTTTAAAATAACCTTCTTTGCTCTTTTTTTTATTTAAACAGAAACATAGCAAAGAAACAGATGTGTCCCATATAAAATATGCAATAAATCTTGTCTCACAAATTCTTTGCTCTGAACTTTCTGACAGAAACTGTCAAATAGCCACTTTAATTCTAGTATAAAATGTTCACTTTGTGTCATGGCGCCAACCACCATATGCTGAAATAAAGTCAGTAACCAGCAATAAAAAAAGCAACATACACACCTTTGAAACAGTACAAGCAATCAACAGTGAGAAAGGTCTATATAAATCTATGGAGAATTAATCTCAGCTTTGCCACTATCCTGCTGTGCATTTACAATGAGACTTTGCTCCCGACCACCAGAAGTGGCTTACTTTGCAAGAGGAGTGTGTCCTAATGAGGGGAAAATATAGGTGAAACAAAGCAGCAGCTTTTAACCCCCTGCCCCCATCCTTTGGATCACCTGGAAGAGCATGTCCTAGAGTGTTCAAACATGTGGGGCCACTACACATTGGGTCTGATGTACTTTAGTAGATCATGTGAAACCAATCTTGACTGAGCTCAATCAGCAGAAGTGACTTGAGCTTCATAAATCATTGTTATCATTCCACAGGAGGAGGTATTGGTATGGATTTTCTCTGTTGGTTCACCATAATTATTTTTTTTTAACAGTAATGTTTTGGTTTTGAGACCTCCTGCTTCTTACTGTTTTTTAAAAATTATTCAGCTATTTTAAAATATTGTCCTTGGTATAAAAATGTGCCCATCCTTAAAGTTTCTACTTTCACTTACAAAAGGAGATTTTAGTTACAGATAATCTGGATAATTAGTTTTCCCAAACAGAGAACAGACGGGATTTAATCTTGTTCAGTTTGAAAGGATTAGAATTAATTTTTCAGTTCCATAAACTGTTTAGGTACATTTAGTCAAAGATTAATCTTGGAATTAGACAGAATTAGAAAGAAAATAGAATTAGGATATACTTCTGTAGTGTTCAAGTACTAATAAGCTTTAAAAATATTTATTATCTGGAACCCCAATTGTGGGAGAATGAGAGATTAATGGTTTGATTACATTTTAACAGAATGCAGTTCCAAGCAATTGAATTGGAAAATATTGTGAAATGTAATGTTAATTATTGTTTTGTAATTAATGCCTCTAGAACACAGGAAAGTAAGACTAATGTTAATCCTAATTTTAATGGAAAAATTGCCCTGTTGTATAGCAGCTAACTGAAAAAATAGCTTAATTTCAACATCTGCTCTCACAAAATACACTTAGAGGCATCCTGCAAAGAAACATACATTTTAAGATATAGAGAACTTTATGAAAATAAATACAACATTTTTTTCTTCATAGTTAATGTACTGGTAAAATGACCTTCAACACTTTTTCTGTCGCATTTATAGACAGCATTATCACTTTTAAAAGAAAACGTGATTTCCTAGGTTTCTTTATTACCTCTGATAATAAACACTTTCCTGGATGTGTTACTTGGGCATGTTCTGCTGGTGTTGTGTGTCTCTCTGTGTGCAAACGTCTACAATTTGTTATGGCTTTGTAAGTTAAAAATACTGAATCAAATGTTTAACAATTTCTGTGTGGCAAATGTTAATTACTTGGTCCTTGATCCACACCTAAGTTATAGTTTGACAAATATTCCTGATAACTTGTGGGAAACTTACTTGTTAAGCAGCTTTCCAAGACTGCACAGAGACTCTTCGTGCATTTTCATCACTGGATGTGAGTTTCTTAGATAAAAACAATTTTTATACTACTGCAGAGGAAAATAAACTGTTTCAGGGAAGGATGATTGAGACCTCATGGCAGCAAGTGTTCTGAAGATTGTTTTGAAAGGATTTAAGATGCCTATACCAGTATTTAAACCATCTAAAAAAAGTGCATAACCGAATTCCATGTTAAAATGTGGTACGTATTTTCTAATTTAAAGAAGAGGTAAAAGGAATAAGGCTTATGTGATCACACTACATGTTGATTGTGTTTCCCTGCCAGTAATTTTTAATGCCTTGGCCAATTTTGACCAAATGTGACAGGGTTAGAGATCCTAAGATACTAAGATCTTAAAGTCTCAGTAAAAATATGTGGCTAAACAGACGAGAGTGACCCTATTAGCCTTCCAGGGAGAGAAAGGCTATATCATGAACTCAATCCTTAATTAAACATTAATGAGTCCATCTGGAAACTAACTCTAACATACAGATTGACAGTGGACCAAGTTTCGTCGATGCCATTGCTCCCAGACGTTCTTGCTCAACTGATAGCATAGAAGAAAGATTTCTTCATGAGTGTGGTATCGTTTGGTTTGGGGATTTCTTGCCTCCTAACATACCATAGTAGAAAATTATATTACTTATGCATTCAGATATTTACATATAATTTCCAGGCTGTCTGTTGAGTTCCCTGAGTACATAAAACCTACCAATTAGAAGTTAGGAACTAGCTAAAGACAGTTTTTCAAGTCATAAATATAGAATTAGTTGTTAGGAAGCTGTATATAGAACAGTTAATTTTTTTATGTTTCTGAAATATAAATTTTTTATAAGAGTAAAAATGTCCTACATGAGAATGAAGGACTGTAGCCATGTGAAATAATGTGTAGTCATATGGCGTTTTTTCTGCTTTGAAATTTAATACTATACAAAAAACCCTCAAAATGAAACAGAAAATGTTTTACACTGTGTGCATTCTCTCATGTTTGCTATGTTTGTATATGAATTCTACTAAGTAATAAGAATTCCTTTTTTCAGAACTAAATGAAAAGGAATATTATTTCTCAAAATATAGCATTTTCTTAAAAGTAACTCAATATAACTGCAAAAAGAGCAGAAAATTCAGGTTTTATGTGTAGCTCTGTCTAGATAGATGTTTCTTGAGTATCTCTTCTAGATCAGGATACACAACTCGTCTAAAACTTTTGAAATATTGTAATTCACAAAAAAATTAAGATGATCCATTTTGTGATTTTACATTCTTTTGCATTCATATGTGCATTTTCATGAGTACAGTCAACCCTCTCTACTTTGCAATTCCTCATTGGCAGATTCACTTCTTCATGGTATGATTTCCCCATGATTAAAGAGATCCATTTTGCAGGGCATTCACGATTGCACCTGCACGAAGTGACACCCATGAATATTCAAAGTAAACAGTAATGAATATTCACATTAGCCCCACCTACCGTGCAGATGGCCAGCACACTGCTCTGCTTGTGCTACCCGTCTCATACCATGACAGTCACAGCAGAGAGTGGGCACTCCACGCACGCAACCCACCCCGCATGGGTGGCTGAGGAGCTGCGTCAGGGAACGCAACGGAGATAGCCCCGGTCCCGCCTGGCCAGTCCCCGGGAAGCTGGACAGAGGCTCCCTAAAAGCACGCATAAGCCGCAGCGGCGACTCCAGCCTGGGGCTGTACTTCTGACCTCTCCCCACCATGTTCCCTTCCATGGCACAGCTGCAGGAAACGCAGGGGGACAAAGGCACCGTCACTTGTAAGGATTTTTTTTCCTCTAAGTCCCAGGTCTGCTCCATTTCTCCACTGTGGAGTACCGAGTCAGAACATTACAGCAGTAATGCCAACTGTATGTACCTTTCTTGCCTTTTCGTAATATGCTAACTAAGACAAGTACCCTGATGAACACGTTCATCTACAAGTTGTGCTGGCTGCTTTGATGCTGAGTCGCATTGCCATGGTAATGGTGCTGCCGAGAGCACACTGGCCGAGCAAGGTCCCGCCAGCCCCTCTCCCCAGTTAAAGCTTACAGACTTCGGGACCCCAAGACTCCAGCGGGGCCAGGGCTGATGCTGCCAGTGAACAGAGCACTGCCTTGCAACTATTGCCTTGGCAGCAGGACCGGGCTGTTCTGTAGCCAATGCCAGGATGAGCCTGAGCATAGAGTACAGCTTTTGAAACTCCAGTTTAAATGTGTGGGCTGTGGCAGCACACATAAAAGAGAGGCAGCAGCTCCAAAGGGAGGGAGCTGGCCTGAATACCCCGACACTGATCGCTGCGCTGCCAGTCTCCCCCCACCTCTGGGACCAGCGCTAAGTCCTGGCACATCTGTTAGGGGCCACATTGGCCCGAGCTTGGTTCCAGCGGCGCTGCATGGCTTGGCACAATCCCCCATGCTCTCACAGCGGCCTCAGGCCGCCTGCAGGAGGGAGGGAACCCTCCCCGGTTGCAGATGAAGCGGTGCCGCTTGCCCCACACAGTAGACGCTGCATGCAGCACACGTAAAGAATCCTTCCCAGGGTTCCGAGCACAGCTCCCACAGTCCCACTCCTCCCTGCCCGCTCCTCTACAACTCTGACTGCTGCCCCTGCCTGCCCCACTTGGAGCTCCTTTCTCCCCTCCCCTCCCTTCACCCACCCTCACATCCCAGAGGAGATATTTACTCAAACATCTCCTGTATTTAAAAAAATTTCTGAGTTCCCAGGTTTGAACAAATTTTTATTTTTTTTTATCTAGAGGCACTCGGCATTGAAAATGTGCGAGCAGGATGGCGGTGGAAGCTTTGCCAGCGCTGGCGGGCTGGCACAACTTTGCACCGCCGATCCCACCTGCTGCTGCAGTGTACCAACATGTCCCACGGGAGGGAACATGGCAGAGAGAGGTCAGAAGTACATACAGCCTTGCAGTGCCTCCTCCGCCCATTGCAGCTGCCACAGCAGCAGCAGCTGGTGCCCGGGACTCACTGTGGCAGTGGCAGCGGCTCAGGGACCCCTTTGTCATGATTTCTGGGGACTCCCCAGGTGTGGATGGGGCAGAGGAGACCCCCTTTGCTCCCCTGACCACTCACATCGCGCAAGGAGCTTCAGGGAATGCCCCGAGACACTCTGGAGCTGAGGGTGCGTGGCAATGAGTGGGGCAGATTTGCATATTAATGAGCTGACTATGTACAGAGGGCTTTGTCGGGGGGAGGACCAGGCCCGCAGCATCGCGAAAAAAGAGGATCAACTGTATTTGCTTATTTGCACTTGCTATTTGTTAATTTGTTTAAAAGATGCTATTTTATTTACATTTCTTTTAAGTTCACATTTCAGGAAAGCAGATTCTGGCAGTGTCAGGTATTTAAATATATTTTCATGTGTTAGATCATACAAATTATTAATTTATAATATTTGCAATGTATTCTATTCATGGCCTTTTGTGCACAGCCTTACCTTTTTCTAGACAGATTGCACTAAGAATAAAAAGATCAAACAGGTATGGATTATATTTATGAACACTGTATGAATGGCTAGTTATATGCTGTTTGTTTTGCTGTCATCAGCTAAATAATAAAGCCTCATACTGCATTGAAAACTACAGATTGTTTAACATGATATATCAGGTGGCCATACACCCTGGCTATGGTAAAAAAATAGCTATAGTCCTGATTATTATGTACATAAATTGTCCAAATTATTTGGTTGATCTATATCTTAGGATTCATCTATATGGCAGTATGATTTCTCTGTATGGCTATGTGCTGTTGTACTGGGTCTGGCTTAGATGGATTAATATTCTTCATTGCAGCTGGTACATGGATGTGTTGTGGATTTGTGGCTAAAACAGTGTTGATAGCCCAGGAGCAGCACTTGCACATTGTAAAGGCCTTCTCTGTGTCTTACTCTCTCCTCCCAGCAAGGCCAAGGTTGAGCAAGAATTGAAAGGACTCACAACCTGGAGAGCTGACTCATATTCAGAAAAGGGGTATTCCATGCATGTAATGTCACACTCAGCAATGAAAAAGGACAGGAAAAGATTTTGGTACAAGTAGTATTGCTTCAAAAATGGCTAGGCATCACTGTACTTTTGGGAGCTAGTAAGAGATTGCCCTTGAATCACTTGTTTTATTTTCTTCCCCTTTTCTTCACTTACTGAACTCTGTTTGTCTTGACCCGTAAGTTTTTCTCACTTTTGCTTTTCTTATTCACTCCTCTATGAAATTGATGGGGAAGGAGTACAAATGAGTGTGTGGTTCACAGGTTCACAGGTTATTCGGAGTTGGAAGGGGCCCGCAGGATCATCTAGTCCAACTCCCAAGCGAATGCCCACACAGGGATCAGACCCACAAGCGTGGAACCATGGGCACCACTCTCCATCCACTGAAGCCTCCCATCATCTAGGCCATGTCACTGAGCTCCTCATCAATTCTTAAGCACCTCCAGGGATGGCGACTCCATCACCTCCCTGGGCAGACTATTTCACTGAGAGGTCACTCTCTCTGTGAAAAACCTCTTCCTAACTTCCAGCCTAAACCTCCCCTTGTGTAGCTTGAGACCATGTCCTCTTGTTCTGGTGCTGTCAGCCTGAGAGAAGAGATTTACACCCACCTGACTGCAACCTCCCTTCCGGTAGTTGTAAACGGCAATGAGGTCACCTCTGAGCCTCCTCTTCTCCAGGCTGAACAACCCTAGTTCCCGTAGTGGTGCACAGCTACTGGCTACAGTCAACTCACCATGGGTCTAAAACAGCAACCTTTAGGAAAGCCCACTTTAAATTGCTCATGATGGTTCTTTGTAGCTCAAAGGACTGCCATGTGCTAGCAAGTCCACCCCTATGATCATTTTGTTTTCCATGCTACTACTTGCAAGCCAGTAGGTCTTGAGTCAAGGATTTCTTAAAAATGAAATCTATTCAGAAAGGTTTACTGTTAGCTGATCAATTGAAACCAAAACCAAAGAAGGCTAATTCTGCTGTAATCCTGCTGGTATTGGTACTACTGTAGTGCAGTATACTAGCAGTTGGATCATGTCCAGAATTTTGCACAGAAACAGAGAACATTTGTATAGCTTTTGATAATCCTCTGTGGTCATTTTATCCACCTAGGACAACTTTGAGCTTTTTCGTCCACTCTGCATAGTACCTTATTAAAATTTTGGATCTTTGTTATCAAATGGTGGTAAGTCTTCATGCTTTAAAAAGAGAAAATAATGTCTATTGTTGCTTGTTCTCCTTATTTGGTAAAGTCACAGAATATGACTTTTGTCACATTGAAAGATAACCCATCTGAACCTCTCTGGAGGTTGAACCTCTCTTCCTCAGTCTTTGATTAGAAGGTTAGTATGTTCCTAGGATGCATTTCATGTTTTAACTACCTTTCAACATGCCTACCATATGATTGGGTCAGCAGATTGAAGAACCTTTACATTGACTGTGGTAGTTATTTCAGGTTGTGGAAAGGGAGAAAAAAGAGCAGTATGTTACAAATTGTGAGTGGAAAATCAGTTACAGTCTTACGTCCGCATTTGCAGGTTACGGGTTAACTATTATGTAATAGTTGTAACTTCTGTGTACATATAATTTGTTATATAGAGTAGTTAGTTTGTTTTCTTAACAAGTCTCAACATCTAAATTTCAAATAAACGCTTTTAAACAATTCCTAGATACTCATGTTTACAGTTAAAAATACGGAAAATAGTTTGCCATATCACAGAATCACAGAATATTCTGAGTTGGAAGGGACCCACAAGGATCATCAAGTCCAACTCTTAACACTGCCTCCCTGGCGGGAATCGAACCTAGGTCTCCCACACGCTAGGTGGGGACACTTATCACTGTACTAAAGTGGATTTCAATACAAGTATTTTCTTCCTTCCTCTTCACTTTTATTGGTGCACAAATATACATACTGTCCTATTAGTGTATACTTTGTGTGTTCCTTCCTAGAAGTCACACCTCTTTTTTTTTTCTACTTTCTGTAACAAATTTAAATTTCTATCCACTATCTTTCCATATTCTCTTCTAGCAAGATTAAAAGACAGTAGGTCAGGTCTCACCACCTAACTTTAAATGTATAAGCATGTTGTCCTTGTTTCTTGTGTTTCATGTGCATGGACCTGAAGATACTCAATTTCTGTTGTGGCTGGGAATGTAACTATGTTGAGAAATTTGCCTTACTTAATTTCTCATCTCTTTAAGAAACAGAAATCACAGAATGTATAAGGTTGGAAAAGACCACCGAGATCATCAAGTCCAACTTATTACCTGTTACCTAATCTAACCTATTGCCAACCTCAATGTAGTAGTGAAATGTACAATTTTATACATAGTTTGTGTTATGCAGTGAATTTTGTATCATTATGAATCATCAGAATTCCAACCTATATTTTTTACTTTTAATGATGTAAAATGAAAGACTTGTGAAAATAATTAAGTATAGTAAGTTAACTTTAGCTGAATTTTCAGGAGTCTGAGATGAATGCAGTAAATCAAAGCTGCCTTACCTATTTCCATTGCAGCTGTCTGGCCACCAAGGTTTGAGGTAGAATATCTAATGGTATTCAGTTGGCCTTCTTGCACTTTGTGCCTCCCTTATTGCGGCTTCAGATCTTAGCAGCATGATTTTTTAGCCATGTAAGAGACCCCTTTTCACAACTGCACATGCATGACCTGCCACTGCTGCCACGGCGGCGGTGGCACAGGTGGCGGTGGTGGCGCGGGCAACGGCAGCAGCGGCGTGGGTGGGGGCGGCAGCGCAGTCAGTGGCGGTGCGGTCAGCGGCAGTGGCGCGGCCACCATTCAACGCGGAAGTAGGGCTTCACGGACCCCGATTAAGATCGCGGGTCTGCGATATAGGAGACCCGATTGTAGAAGTAATTGTTTTCCTTGCAAAGGTCACATGACATTGTTTCTGNTACCTGTTACCTAATCTAACCTATTGCCAACCTCAATGTAGTAGTGAAATGTACAATTTTATACATAGTTTGTGTTATGCAGTGAATTTTGTATCATTATGAATCATCAGAATTCCAACCTATATTTTTTACTTTTAATGATGTAAAATGAAAGACTTGTGAAAATAATTAAGTATAGTAAGTTAACTTTAGCTGAATTTTCAGGAGTCTGAGATGAATGCAGTAAATCAAAGCTGCCTTACCTATTTCCATTGCAGCTGTCTGGCCACCAAGGTTTGAGGTAGAATATCTAATGGTATTCAGTTGGCCTTCTTGCACTTTGTGCCTCCCTTATTGCGGCTTCAGATCTTAGCAGCATGATTTTTTAGCCATGTAAGAGACCCCTTTTCACAACTGCACATGCATGACCTGCCACTGCTGCCACGGCGGCGGTGGCACAGGTGGCGGTGGTGGCGCGGGCAACGGCAGCAGCGGCGTGGGTGGGGGCGGCAGCGCAGTCAGTGGCGGTGCGGTCAGCGGCAGTGGCGCGGCCACCATTCAACGCGGAAGTAGGGCTTCACGGACCCCGATTAAGATCGCGGGTCTGCGATATAGGAGACCCGATTGTAGAAGTAATTGTTTTCCTTGCAAAGGTCACATGACATTGTTTCTGTCTATTTGTCGTGGTTTGACCCTGGCTGGATGCCAGAGATTCACCCACAACCTCTCCNTACCACAATGCACAAAACATCTGTCCAAAGGATCTCTGCCGAGCTCTCAGCTCCAGGCTTGTGTTTCTGGGCTCCGAAAAACATCTGCAGCTCTTTTGTTTCCAGCTTGATCTCTCCATCTTCAGTCATGGCTTAGATGGATTCTGCATCACTGGTCCCTCTCTCTCTAGTCCATAAGTTTACACCAATTCACGAGCAACAGTGGGATGCCTGGAAAAATATTCCTTCCCCTTCTCTCGGGGGCCTGGGTGGGCCTTCATAGTTTTCAGCTTCTCCACATGAGTTCTGTTCTAGCCCACTACATCTTACTACTGAATTTTTTTTCCTTCTCTCCCAAATACGTTTATTCACAGAGACGTCTCTATCTCTATAACCTTGAATGCCATGGCAGCGACTGAGCTGAGAGCTGAGCTGTTAACCCCCTCGCTGCCAGAGCAGCAAAAAATAGTGTCCTAAACTAGGACACTATTGCCAAACTGAAATAATCTGAGTATCTCCAACACACTTGCCCGATGTAGAGAAACTTGTGAGTGGAAATGAATTTGTTTTGTTAACAGGAAATGTGCTGAAGTAATCAATTTTTTAATTTGTATTTTTTAACTGTCTTAGTACAAACCTCTAAGGTCAGTAGCCTTATAATGAAATTCAGGAACAATCTCTCAGCGGCCTTGTCTGTGAACTCATGTTTGCAAGTGTATTGCAACCAGACTCTCCTTATAGATTGAGCAGCAAAAAGATACAGTTCTTTATCTTTATCTTTGTAGAAAGAAGTGCCCGAGTTCTGTTTTATGTTACATTTTAATGATTATTCTAATGTGGAGTAGGAATAACTTTTCCATGATAGTATTGTTTTATGCATGTGGTATTCTGCTGCATCTGAAGTTGCTTCACTGTATTAAGAAGACTTGATCAACAAAATCTAGTGCTTTTGCTTTGAGTATCCAGCTCAGGAAACATTTTCAACAGCAGAGAGTGCCAATCAAATACTTCTGAGTAATTGTTGTGAGCATTCTATCACAGAAGGGCTCAGATTCTCTAACCATATATCAAACTCTTGGCTGCTTTTTGAAAAAAAAAGTCATATACATACCATACATATAAAACTTAGTATGTGCGTTTTCATTTTCCAGCTTCCAGAACAAAATGTGATAGCTGTGTGGAACCACTGGTGTAGCTGTGTTTGGTACTTGTTCGGTTCCAATTGAATATCCAGTTTGAGATATATATATATATATATTTGTGCTTCAGAAACAGGTTTAAGTTCTGACCTGCAACAATATCAAAACATAAACAACTTAATGATTTTCCTTTTTAAAAATCTGAAAGTCAGCTTTAATTATTTAATTTTTATTCATGTTAATGCCTACCACTATTTTAGCATATGGTTTTTTAATTACTTTTCAAATCCAATACAGTTTATTGGTACATTAGAGGCATTCATTATGTACAAGAAATAAAGAAAAATTGGAAATTAGCAAGTGTATTTAGTATAGAAACTATCCAATTTTGAATGTAAGAGATGTTTAATCTGTGGGATCTCTAAAACAGAAAGGCAGTAATTTATGTCTTTAAAATGTTTTTCATTGGCAGCTAAAGAAGAACTTAAAAAAGAAGAGAGCAGTTTGGAAAATGCTCAAAAATGGTAAGGTTTTTGCTAGTGTTTTCTAACAGTTGATTTTGGTTAAAGATTTTATTGAACTTGGGAATTATATTAAATAGGAAAAAGGATCTGTACTTCAAAGAAATAATAGTCTTCCAGGAAAAAGTTCAGTAGAGCTTTTATCCAAATAGTGTGCTGTGTTCAATATCTTAATTACTGTCAACACTGAGTGGAATAATAGATTTACAGAATATTGAAATAATTGATAACTGCCTAATGAGGTAAACATTTATTTCATCATCACTGAGCATTTTCAGCACTTCATATACAGCATTCAGTTACCTAAGAAATGAGTGAAATCCAAATGTTTTCATTATTTGAATATCTGTGCCTTTCTTAGGACAAAGGTAGCAAAATACAGAAAAAAAAGTGAGATGATTTAGAGATGGAAAGTAAAATATTCAATAATTTCTAATAAATTTTGTTTACCAAATTATAGTTTTGTCAGAGTGAAGAATCTGCCTTAGCTATGGGCCTGCTGTAAATAAAGTGTGATAAATTAATTTTTAGCTTCTTACCAATATTTTTTCCTTCGTGGTCACTGAAGGCAGATCTGTCGTAATTTGGCTTTTAATTTTACCTTTCTCAGCCCAAAGTCACTCCACCTGAGACAACTAGGTTAGTTTTTCTAAGCAGACAGGAAAAGGGAGATAGCCACCTCTCAAATGCAGTTCAAGTCTTAGGTGCACTTAGGTGCATTTGCTTGCAGAAATTGCCTAAATTGGCAGAACAAGTAGTTGACATCAGCTGGGACTTCACCCTCTAATTTCAAGGGTGTCTGACAGGCTTAGCTAGAAACCTACCTTTTCTAGGACAGGGGTCTTTCATGGTATCTGCTTTGTAGCCTTTCTAGAGTAGAGTGGACTCTTGAGGGTATGGAGCTGAACTTAATTTGCAGTGGATTTAGGGAATTAATTGTCCAACACAGAGTTTGTGATTTTTATTTGCTAACTAAATATTTAGTATTTTAAATTACTACTTTTGAAAGGCAGAAAGCAGCCCAGGAAACCAGATTAAACTAGATGAAAGCAAAGCAGTGCTACTGGAGGAAGGGCTGAAGAAGAAACATGAAGAGAGGTTGAGAAATAAGTGTCAGAATAAAAGCAGAGTGAAGGAATCCACAATCCCACCTCTGCATGCTCCAACTGCAATGCAGAATGTTTCTGCTAGAAAGAAGTGAGCACAATGGCACTGGAGCTGCTGTTACATAAAGCAAACCTGAGAAGAGTTTCTGGTCTTGGTGTTCCTGGCTCAGTTATCCCAGTCAAGGGCTATGAACAGCCGAAGAGTATTTGGCCCAAGTGAATGTAGTGAAAATTATATTGCTTAGTAGACATAAAGGGTTTTCACCATGTAATTATGGCTAAGGTATTTTAGTATTTTTAGGGTTTGAAATACTAAAATGGTTTACAGAGGTATTTAAAGCTGTATTTGTTTTATTTATTTTCTTACTCCTCATAATGTCACTACAAGACCTTTCAAGTCTGACTATTATGGGCTTGTACACATTTATGTCACTGTGATTCTTTTACCTGAGATGATCAGTGAACTTGAAATATAGTTACATATTTCATACAAAACCTAAATACTAGAAGATATTCTTAATGAAGCCTGGATATTTTTTCCTGACTTGGCATGTGAGTCTTCCAAAGTCCTTCAGTAAAGATAAATGGGAGATAAGATCTTCATGGAGTGTTGCAGAATACAGATAAATAAATAGGTGCAGCATTTCCTGAAATCCAAGAAGGTTTTCCCATTATAATTGAATGCTCATGATTTGACAGTGTGTTGTATCTCTGTGAAAAGTTATGCATCTGCAACTTAGCCTCCTGGTAATGGAGGTAAGTGTTGGAAGGCTAGTTATACTTCGCATGAATTGATGCTATAATTTCCAAAGTTATGAGAAGTTATGGTAATTACCATCCTTGACTAGTGAATCGGAGAAACTTTCTCCAGTGGACTTATGTGTTGACAGATTTTTTCTTTCCTCTCCCTTACAGCTTTGAGGAAACAGTGGGATACTTTGGGATAAAGCCAAAGCCTGGCGAGAAGGAGATCACACCAAACTACGTTTTCACGGTGTGGTACGAATTCTGCAGTGACTTCAAGACCATTTGGAAACGAGAGAGCAAAAGCATTTCCAAAGAGCGGTAAGGTTCTAATAAGGTCATTAATACCATTTTAGATGTCTGGGAAACTGCTGCTTCTCAAACCCAACAAATTATACTCCTATATTTCACAGGCGTCATTGTTTTCATTCAGATCTAATGGACATCAAGGAAAGATTATTCCCTCAGGGTACATAGGAAAATTCACCAAAGGCATGCTGTCCCCACAAAAAGATAAACACATATAATCTGATAAATTACACTTTTGTAACCCCTTCCAATTATTAGCTAGTAAAATGAAAAGAGAGCTGTGCTAATTTATAACAGATTGCTTCTCTGTGCTTTTTCATGTTGAACTAGCCTAAATGAGGCGATATTGCTGTCGCAGACAGTACAGACAAATAAAAGTGAATGCTTTTCCAGTTAATATACTGCACTTGCATCAAAGGGAAGCCCCAGAGATTCAGGCCACACTTAGCACAGTGTCGAAGCCCCACACTGAATTTACAGCACTACTTGTGACTTTTGATGTCCTGCTGAGGAGATCAAACTACTTGCTGTTAGATCTCACAACAGCCTCCTGATTTTATTAGTTAGAGTAAAAGAACCCAAAAATCGAAAACCTTCAATTATTTTCGTGATTTTCTTAAAGAGGCTTAAAGTCTTTTACACAAAAAAGCAATTCTGCTACAAGCTCACCATTCTCACCATATCACAATTCATTTAACATCACCTAGACTGGTAATGTGGTCATGCTTTGGAAACGAATGGAGCAATCACTTTTTGGCATAAAATTTAAATTCAGGTTCTTATTCCAAATTAGCAGAGATTTAGATAAAAGTGGCTTCAAAACTATTAGCAAAAGTTGTACACTCATTTACACTTCCATTTTTCATTTTGCACCAAACCAGTGAGGCTTTTAGGTTCATGTAAAGTAGGTTATTTGAAGGGCAAGATGTAGAAGTTACGAATTCCCAATTATCAACCTTATCAACATTGTTTTACAGATCTTACAGTTTTAAACACTTGAAAATGATACCTTTTTATATCAGTAGTGATTAGATTGATTTTAGAAGCTGTCATCTGTCAGCATTTACAAAGAATCTTTTACTTCCTTGTGTCTAAAACAATATGCAAGTTTGATTTACATGTTTAAAACTGTGTCAAATAAACAGTCCCTAGCATATGCAATAGTAATGGTAAAGATCATCTCAGGGATATATTTTCTGCTGAATCATGACTTATTCCAAAAGCAGTTTTAACTACCCAAGGAAAAAGAAATCCAGACTGTGCATCCTTTCCTTTTTATGTATTTGACTTTAAATGCCTTGTGAGAGTTTTAACAGTGCATAACTCCTTAACATTCTTAATACAATAATCAAGCAGTCTTTCTAAGTAGGCTGCCATATTCTGTGCTTTCCTACTCAGGTGAAGTGAGAATTTCTCATGATTTAATGGTTATATGAATAAAATCTACGAATAAAAATACAGCACAAATATTTCATAAGTTCCTCTGATGGATGCTTTAATCCTATTTAATATAAAGTAATACCAGTAAAATGCAGAGCAGCAGTTACTATAATACTTCAAAGTGCTGATGCTTTCTGGATAATACAAACTGTTTTTCAGAGTTCACTTTTATTATTGTCACAAAATTTAATTAATCTCAAAAGGAGAATTCATTGCCCTTTACATTCAAAGTTTGGGTGATTCATCAAGACAATGAGCTGCTAAAATGAGGAGCCTTGTGTAATAAGTAAGCTAGAATGACAGAAGAACTGTTTTCATCATCCTAAATTGTTTCGTAATGTGCTATTGAAAAGAACATCATGAAATCAATAGATTAGAATGATGGAAAATTTATTTTCATCACCTGAAAATGCCTTGTAAAGTCATGACAATGTAAGAGTTCTGTTTTACGAAGTATGAAATTAGCAGTTGGTGAGCTGCTGTCCACAAAAATTTGAAAGCAAGCTAAGAGTTATTGTGCACGTTGGTAACTAAAAACCTTAGAATGATAGGAATGGACAGCTGTCTTCCTTAACTGGCTAATTAATTGGATGCACTATTTGTTGTGCATTTTTAAAGATTGCAATTTAATTAAAAAAAAAAAAAAGTACTGTTTATCATGAAACAATTATTCTGTTTTGAAGGAAATTTTATAGAGGAAGAATTGACAATATAAGCCAGTATTTTCCAATTTAGGTTCTGAAACTGAGACATTGATACCATTATGTGAACGTTTCCAATTGGATTGCCCTTCAAATTTCAGGAGGCATTGCAGAAACTCACCGTAAAATGAGAATGAATCAAGTAGCCACATACATAGCTCTCTAAAAATGTATTTCATTGTTTAGATTTATATAGGAATGTTAATAGTTGATTACAATTTGTTTCTCAAGAAGTATGTACAGAAAATTTAAAGATATAATATGCAGAATTATAATTATGCAAAGATAAAATAAAAAATTGATTCACTTAAACTCAATACTGGTAAAAATAGGTCAATATATATGCAATTCCAAAATTAAAATGTTATACTTAAAATTGAGTGGTTTGTGTTGTTAAAACAGACAACTTCCAAATCTCTGAATTTCAGGAAAAAACAGTACTGCCATTAAGTAAATGACAGCCTCAGCTGCAAGAGCCTGTTTTCCTTAAAAGCTACTTGGCTCCCAAATGTAACACAACTGACAAATCTAATGGGATTTCTATGAGACTTTTTCTTAAAGTAAAGGAAACATACCAACTGAGCTGCCCAGCATTTAACCTACTGTGAAAATCAGCTGCCTCCAAAATATAGTTGAATCAATGTCTCTTTCCTTGGCAAAATTTTGAGATGATACCTGAATTGAAGACTAGAAGGAAAGTTGGGGTTTTTTGGCAATGAAGCACTTACAGTAGATTGCATGTATTTCCACTTTCACTTCCTTTTCTTAGCCTACTAATTTTATGTTCAGTGGACATGTCTACAAATTCAAATTTTTTTTAAAAAGTATTTAAAACTACTTAAATCCTTGGACCTTAGCAAAGCCTTTGATTGGACCTTAGCAAAGCCTTTGACACGGTTTCCCACAATAAGCTTCAGGAGAAACTCGTAGAGCATGGACTGGATGGAAACACTTTATGCTGGGTTNGGGTTGTTCAGCCTGGAGAAGAGGAGGCTCAGAGGTGACCTCATTGCTGTTTACAACTACCTGAGGGGTGGTTGCAGCCAGGTGGGTGTAGACCTCTTCTTTCAGGCTGACAACACCAGAACCCGAGGACATGGCCTTAAGCTATGCCAGGGGAGGTTTAGACTGAATGTTAGGAAGAGGTTTTTCACAGAGAGAGTGATCGCTCATTGGAATGGACTGCCCAGGGAGGTGGTGGAGTCGCTGTCCCTGGAGGTGTTTAAGAGAAGACTCGATGAGGAGCTTAGTGACATGGTCTAGCTGGGGGGTGTTGGGCTGGATGGTCCTGTGGGTCCCTCCTGGCTCGGAGTGTCCTGTGCGCCTGTGAGGGAACTAGGTTTATGTTCACCACTCTGGGGTGTGCGTTTGATCTCTGTACGGGCGTTAGATGGTGAGTTGGACTAGATGATCCTTGTGGGTCCCTTCCAACTCATAGTATTCTGAGATAGATAGATAGATAGATAGATAGATAGATAGATAGATAGATAGATAGATAGATAGATAGATAGATAGATGGATGGACGTCCATTAAAGCATTCAAAGATTTGTTAAAGTATTTGTTTACAGGTCATCCTAGCCAAATCTGAAATATGTAAAAAGTATAAATACAGAAAAAAATACAAGTAGTTTGCCATGAGAGTTTCATCACAAACTGTGATTATGTTTTGCAAAAGACATCTGAAAAAGATTATAATAATATGCTTATGGCTGTTGCCCTTTAAATATGAAATAATTAAACAGAAATTATTGTTGTTAATTTGACCCTTTACTTACACTGCAGATATAAGATTCCTGCAGTAGTTACTCTTCTGGATTGAGTAATCTCTTTCAGATTGAACATGCATACAAATTTTATAGGTCACAATTGAGAAAACTAAACCAAACCAGACCTAATAATTATTTACTGAATGTAATTATATACTTCATACTAAAAGCAGGAAAAAAATTCATTTTAATGGTACTTTTTATGAAAGGTTCCTTCTCTAAAATGTTTTATTTTTTCTTTATTTTCTCTAGCACAAAATGTGTTCATAGATTCAGCTTAATCTCTAAAAAAAACCACAGTGATTCTTTTATTGTCACAAAGGCAATAAGATATTTGAAAAGTAGAAGCTTTGACTGTAGCAACATAGGTAACTAATGGTAAAGATGAAAATGTCCTAACAAAAGAAAAAGCACCAGTGTCCAACTGATTATAGTAAAAGCTTTCTACCCAACTCTTCCATTTATTAAATAGAGAATTAATTGTATTCATTGCCCTCTATTTGTGCACAGGAAAAGAGGAAGTTTAGGGAATCCTTGTTTGTAGCACAATGTGGTCATAAGAGATAACATGTAAATTGCAAAATCTCTTAGCAGTGTTGGCCAATACAATATTTAATATTTTTAACCATTTAATAGGCCGTTAATGAGATTACCTTGAGCCTAACAAATGGTTGAAATTTGACAGAAACACTTGCCACAGAATAACTAGTGATTATGTTTTGATTTTCAATATCACAGAGAGCAAGGAGAAAAATTAATCTCTGGTTCAACACATTATATCTATTTTAGAAGACCAAATTTATTTTTTAGTTTGATCTGAAAAATGAATTTCTCTTTCATCTATTGTATGTCATGTATGTTACCTAAGAAAAAGAGTCGGTGAGAATGTAGGTTTCTAGCTATGTTGATCAGTTTATACTTTTGTAAAACACTCTTTCCTGAGGATTAGTCAAGCACTCCAAAAGGGGCATCATACACCTGTATGATAAAAGCTAAAAGATGCGTGTATCAGATTTGTTTATTTAATTGGACTAGATGATCCTGTGGGTCCCTTCCAACTCAGAATAACCTGTGTGAACCTGTGAGTCCAACTCCCAAGCGAGTACCCACCCAAGGATCAAACCCGCAACCCTGGAGCCATGGCCACCACGCTCCATCCATCTGAACCTCCCATCACCTAGACCATATCACTGAGTTCCTCATCAAGTCATCCCTCATCCTTAAACACCTCCAGGGATGGCGACTCCACCACCTCCCTGGGAAGACCATTCCAATGAGGGATCATTCTCTTTGTGAAAAAGCACTTCCTAACATCCAGTCTAAACCTCCCCTGGCGCAGCCTAAGGCCATGTCCTCTTATTCTGGCACTGGCAGCCTGAGAGAAGAGTCACACCCACCTAACTGCAACCTCCCTTCAGGTAGTTGTAAACAGCAATGAGGTCACCTCTGAGCCTCCTCTTCTCCAGGCTGAACAACCCCAGTTCCCGCAGTCGCTCCCCACAGGACTTGTTCTCCAGTCCCTTCACCATCCTTGTCGCCCTTCTCTGGACCCTCTCAAGCAATTCAACATCTTTCTTAAACTGGAGAGCCCAGAACTGGGCATAGTACTCAAGATGTGGTCTGACCAGTGACAAGTATAGTCCTACTGTTCTTGCTCTTAGAAAGAAAAACAGTGTTTATTTTTAGGTGTTGCTAGGAAAGCGCTATACAACAAAACATAAAACATCACTGAATCATTATATGAATCTACAGTTATGCGTGTGTATTTCTTTTCCCTTGCTCTCCAGAAAGATGCAGTATAAAGCCAGGAGAGGTAAGAATAAGAACAATCAGGAACAGAATAGCTTCTGCATACAGAACTATTTAAATAAAGGGGAATTTTTTGGCTTGGAAAGGACTCACTGAATAGAATATGATAAGGATTTGTACAGGAAATAAGGATGAATGGCAAACAGGCATTACATACCTCATCTAATACAACAGAATCAATTCAAATGAGGAAGTGTCTGGTACAAGCCAAATGCAGTGATGCCTCTTTACACTAGGAATATTAATCTGTTGAACACTTTGCCTCACGATGTCGCAGGTGCAAAAGCTTGCATTGTGTCGTGGTTTGACCCTGGCTGGATGCCAGAGATTCACCCACAACTTCTCTCTGAGAAAAAAACTGGGAAAAAGATTATCACAGGCAAAACAAGGCAAGCTACAAGTGAGGAATATAAAGGATTTATTTATTAACCAACAAGATCAGAGCTTAATGTGAGAAGTATCATTTTAAAGGCAACCTTTTCCCTCCACCCCTCCTTCTTCTTACAACAGATCTCATATTCCTTTTTTTCCTCCAGGAGACAAAAGGGGGAACAGGGATAGGGGAAAAGCCAGGCAAGTTGGTATTTCTGACCAGTTTTAGGATAGGAAACCATCTCTCTGCCTTTTCATAAAGTCCTCTCTCTCTCACGAGAGGAAAAAGTCTTTCATGACCCTTTCCCAAGTGAGATCCCAACCCAAGGCGACAGCTCTTCCATTCTCTGTTGCCTGAGAGTCACAGCACAGGATGTAGTCTTTTAAGCACTGGCTTTGCAGCTTCATTTATGAGCCCATCCCAAAGTATATAGATCAGATCCTACCATAATGCAATTCTGTCACAAAGCGTCTGTCCAAAGGATCTCTGCCAAACTCGGCTCCGGCCACGTGTTTCTGGGGTCTAAGACATCTGCAGCTTTCCAGGATAATCCTCCATCTTCAGCGTAGCCGCAGGTAGATTCTACATCTCTGCCTTTCTCTCTATTCCATAGGTCTGCAGGCAGACAGTCCACTTCACTATGGTCCATTCTACAAGCAATAGTGAGACGCCTGGAACCCTTCCTACCCCTCCTCCGGCTGGCCTGGCCATGGTGCCTTCATGGCTGCTCAACTTCTCACAGGCTCTTCTTCGGCCATCTTCTTTGCCATTTCACTACTTTTTTTTCTCCTTTCTTACATATGTTCTCATAGAGGCGCCTCTGTCTGCTTCTGACCTTGAATTCTTGGCAGCGGCAGAGGCTCAGGCAGCAGCTGTTAGCCCCCCTCGCTGACAGAGAAAAAAAAAAACACACTCAAAAACCAGGCCACATTGCTTCCAAATAATGACAATGCAAAATCATATGACAGAAATCTATGAAGAACTTACACATGAAGAGAGTTTCCACCCCCAGAAGTGTTCTGAGGATTATCACTGTAGGCTTTGGCTGTCTTTATATACTCCTAGGTATGCTCTTGGCCATCTCAGATGGACTGAAACATATTTTTGATCTGAATTGGTGTAGCCTTTCTCTTCCTATTGCTTTTTATGCACCAGCTTTCCTTAAAACATAAAAATAAGATTTTTGTTTCTTGTCACTACAGAGATAAAATTTTTCATTTGCTTTGTACAGATAAAAAGCTGTCAGTAGATCCACAAAAACTAGCAACATATCAAATGTATTAACAATTTGATATTTGGCAACAAAATCCACTGGCAACATATAATTTACTGTATTTGTACTGATTTAGTTAGTAAACATTTATTCTAACTGCAGTTTAAAGATCTGATTAATTATGACCAAGTCCTTTCCAGAACATTTAAGCCTGAAGGTTTGATCAAGCAATTTTATTCTACTACACAGGAATATAAGTGGATAGTGTTCAAATTTCATAGTCTGGAATAAAGTTCCTAAATTTGAAGCTAACCAAGAACTCTTAAAATCATCTGCCAGGCCAGGTTAATACACAGGCATCTGTCTTCTAAAATGTTGAGATTGAAATCTAATCTGTTACACTGCGTGGGCTAATTGTTTTCAGGAAACAGTGCTGTTACTTAAGGTTCAGTTTATGGGCTGCATACAGAAATCATTGTGGGACTCAGAGCAGAAAGGCATGTAACTCATGAAAGGAATTTGAGCTATGGGAATATTTCTTAGTCTCTCAAGGGGCATCACTGTTAAGCTGTATTAAGGATCTGGACTGGGTATGCATCTTGGCTCTAGATTGAATAGTTGATGCTGACTCTAGATACGTATTGTTCATCTCAACACGTTTCTGAAATTTTGTGTGCACAACAATTCCTTATGCCAAAACAGTCTCATGGGAGAATTTTGAACTTCTAGTCATGGAAAGCTCAGGTGGCACCGAATTGTCATTCCAAGCTATTTCATAACTCCACATAACCCACAAGCTGCATGGAAGGACCTGTAGAAGCAAAACTAATGGATTATTCCAGAATATCAAGTAGTTGAGAGACAGCCAGAGAATTTGGTCTCTGGCATCACACAATAGCAGAGTAGCTACATGAGTAGCAATTGGCTCATTTAGAAGGGATGCTATTTTTGCTAACAAGACTTCAGAGCATGGAGCATGGCAGTTCATGCCGCCTTCTGTCTGAATTGAGTGGGAAGGAGAGGTGAAAATTATAATCAGTTTATCTGGTTAGTCTCGGACTTGATACCTTTTCCTGTAAGGAGAAAAAGTATTTTCATGCACTTATGAAGGAAACTTTTAATAAATACAGGCTTATGTTTAGCTTTAGTTTCTGCGTCTGTAGTCACAAAATTAAAACAACTTTTAATAAAAATAATGTCTTTATTTGTCACTAATAACTTTTTAATTAAGATGCCTGACTTGCATACAGGGGAAGACAACACCTGGCACATAAAGGCAGGAAAAAGACAATTATATTCCCATTGCCTATAGTAAGGATACATATGCAGCATTGGGAATGATGGTTCTCCTATTTATAAATACATTATTTTGATAATTTGATTCAATTTTTATTCCATATTGTGTGCTAATGTGTAGTAATGCTCAAATTGACACCACATCTTTATTTCATTAAGATATATTGATCTCTTTTGATCAGTCTTGAAGGAGAAAAACCTTTCTTTTGATCACATCCATGTTTCAGCTCTTCAGATTTAAAGGCTTAACTGACCTGCATTCCATAACATTTTGGTCTCGTTACTGCTTTCTAAGTTAGCACATTGGTCAGGTTGGAAGGAACCATGGTGGGTCATCTGGTCCAAGCTCCCTGCTCAGTCAGGGTCATCCTAGAGCACATGGCACAGGATTACTTCCAGGCATCTGAATATATCCTGTGAGGAAGATTCTACAACCTCCTTGGGCAACCTGTTACAGTGTGCAGACGCCTTTGTCTCTTATGTTGTGATTCAGCTATTCTACCATACTTTCTGGTCTCTTTGTCCTTTCCACTGCTCTCGGTCTAAAAGTGTTCTTGTCACGATTTTTTCTAACATGTTTTACTTACCACTTCTATCCTTTATTGCTTTTTTGCTTTAGATACCATTTTTTTAAATTTTTCCATTCCTCTTTCTTCCTCCATAATTTTATATCTGTTAGAGTCAGTCCCAGTTTCTCTTCAATGCAATCTCTAAAACATAGCTAAATTAGTCTGTACAACCGCACTATTTTATACTGATGTAGGAAGGAAAAAATCTCCTCATTGAGTCCATTTCTTTGCACATCTTCAAACTCTCCCTGTGGACATGCATCTCCAAATGTCCACAAATGTGAGCTGCTCCCTTATACATTAATTCACACAACAAAAAAATCTGACGAAAGGGATGTAGAGTGGTTGGTGGGATTCTTAGTTCATGTTGTTCTGCCTACACTTGTGAGCTGTAAATTTTGGAGCTCCATCTCAGAGCTTGGCTCTGTTTCATAGAATCATAGAATACGCTGAGTTGGAAGGGACCCTTCTTGTAAAAACTTCATCCAGACTACCTGTGTGTGGTGTGGGTGTGTGTTTGGACGTCTTGCTGGAAGGCTGTCACAGCTCTTAGTGGAGGATGTGTGTTCATATCTTGGAAGTTTTTAATGAAAATATTTTTTTTTTAAATTCTGCTGTTAGCCACTTTTATGCTTTTGAATTCGATAGTTTTCATACTATTTATTTTGTCTCATTTCAAGTATAGTACTTCCAAACATAATAGCCAGTTTTAGTATCCTATCCATGTTTGACAAAGAATTATTTTTACTTACAAGGCACCTTTACAGAATAGGTGCTTCACTGATGTAATTACTGAGTTAACAACTTTCTTAAAATTGAGCCATCTGATTTTTTAAAAATCAAAATAGTTACATTCCTTTTAAATTATGCTGATAGTGCCTGCTAATCTTATTTTTTAAAATCCAGGTTTCCTAGAAATTATGCAAATGTGGCATAAAATGCACAGAGGTAGGCCTAAATCAGTGAGAGGCGTAATTTTCTTTTTAAGTCCAACAGTTTTTAATCCCTGTAATTCTCCCTTCAGATAAAAATAGGGACTCCAGACATCTAAAATCTACTTGAAAGCAATTCTAGGGCCAAAGAGACTTTTGTCAAATAGAAAATGTGCTCAAAATAGGGAAGAGTTTAGAAGCTGATCCCTTGGTATAATTCTGCTGAACCTGAAGACTGTCTTGAAATACATCTTTAGCTTCACATAAACTTTGTAGCTGTGAGGAATAGCCTGCTGTCCAGTGGGTGCTTTCATCTATCATTAAGAAGTAAACTGTACTGAGTTAAAAAATTGTGAAAAGATGTAATGGTGTGTTGTCACTGAGTTGTTTACATCCAGAAAGAGAGAACAGTAATTAAGTTCTAAAAATAGACCATCTGTATTTTTAAAATGTACATATTAATAATTTCATATTTGTGTATTTGAGGGTGTAGTTACGGCTTGGCTCAATGCTGTAGTTACACAGTGTTGAAAATAAAGTTTACTTGAAAGTAGTGTTAACTGCTTACTCCTGTTCTTAAGCACTGGAAAGTGAGACAACACATAGTAGATGCTTCTAAAAGACATGGAGAAGAAATTTTTGTTTCCAACACTGGTAACATTTCCAACATTGATAAACACAGTAATGAGCTTATGACTTTGTTCTGTATTTTAAAAAGAAGCTAGTTTGCTGCTAATGTTACAGCAAGAAAGTACACATTAGTAATTGCAGCTATAATCCACTTTCCATTTTGCTTTTCTTCCAAAATTCCTCAAAAATTGAGTGTGTCGAAAGTGGTTTGAACTGGACGTGGTATTTTAAATACTTTTTAAATGGCCATAGAAATTATTTCTGCCAGTGGAAAAAAGTTAAATAGGAGAAGAAAGTAGGATTTTTCAGTTCAAGAGTGCCAACAAATGTGTTGTTTCTAGTAAGACTGACTTGGTGTTCATTACTGAAAATTGGTTTGCTAGTTCGCCTTACTTGCAAAAATTTACTCCCAACTTCTTTCCTGCTACATTTTGCATATAGAATTATAAAGTAAGTGTATGTAGCACCAGTACTGTAAAGGCACTGAGTGCTCAGCAGACCCTGTATTAGGAGCGCAAAGAATTTTCTTTCTTTTTTTTCCACTGTTTACCACATAATTTCCCATGTGCTTTCCAGTCTCTAAGATGAGAACCAAGTCCCTGTGTTTCAATTCTCTGTCTCTCCTTTTCCTCCTGATTAAACTTCTCATTGGGTTCTTCTTGTTAAACCCAAACAGAAACAAGTATTCTGAATGCAGGATCCCTAGAGAAAAAGGCAATAAGCCGAGGAATCAGATCTGTATTCTTCTTTTCCATTATCTCTATTGTACTTTGTGTAGACTGATCCATAGCTGTACACAGGATGGCTTTAATTACCCCAAGACAAGAACCCCTTCTCATTTGGTTCTCCTCTTACCACATCAATGATGTTGGTCAGTCAATTCCATGTAAAGCAACACGGAAAACATTAAGGAAGAAGTGGCAGATGCTTTTATTTCAAGGTTTTCAGGGGAAATATAATGTGTAGCCTGGCAAATGGCCTACTAAAATAGCGTATTTTATATGTACAACAGATTGAGCCAGCTAGCTCTTGGGTTTTTTTAGACACGATGTTTTTACCTTGATCCTACATCTTTTTTAGTGGGAAAGATATTCCATAGAACCTAGCTCCTGCAAGAACAGGGAAATCATTTGCCATGTGACATTTTCAGTGAGCAATACATATAGGCTGTCCATTTCCCTTTGATTTTCTCCATTTGAAAATGTACTTTGATCTACTTTTGGTTTTTTATTAAGTGCCTTTGAATAGAAATAGCAGTTTATTGGGCTAATGTGCCAAAAAAAAGTTAGTGGTGAGAGTTCTTACAGATAAAGTATATACCAAGCAGAGCCAGAACGCCTTTAACTTCTTTGAATCTAATGACATCTTTTCTGTGTTTCAGAATTAAAGTGGCTCAGCAATCAGTGAGCAAGTTAACTGCAGAGAAGAAAGTTGAAACAAAGAAAATCAATCCTACGGCTAGCCTGGTATGATCTGGTTTTCAGGTGGTTTTTTTGTGACACTGCTCTTGTCATTCGGAGTGATAGTTGGTTTCAACTGTTTTTGAAGGGTGATGTAATATGCTTAGTTTGAATGTAGCAGAGGGATTTTCTTCCCACGGAGCAAGTTAAAGTATACATCGTATGGTAGTTTAACAGTTATGTTGAACACAACTCAACTGAGTTTTGCCTAAGCATGTCTCTGCTATTTTAGATAACAAAAGATGATAAGAGCTGCTTTTGTGGTTTTTTTCTTCCCTTCCACTGAAGTTTCTTGTATTTTCTTCCGTGCTTCATAGTGCATTGAACCTCACTGCATGTATTTGTCCAGTGTCTGCTTTTTCAAAAGATAAAAATCTTGTTTGCTCTTGAATAACAGTGGAAGGGGTTAAATCCCTATTTAGTTCCTTGCTGTATACCAGTGGTTGTGATACAACACAAAAAGAGGGCTAATTATTTGCACAGTATATAAAACCTTTTTTTGTCTGTGTGCAAGGCACATAGGTTATATCAGCATTTCTCAAACTCTAGGAAGAAATAGACTAGGGGAAGGAAATGTACATGAAGGAGTCAGTATATTATTTCTATTCCCAGCGGAGCATATCATTTGCGGGTCAGGTGTCAGAGACAGGAATGAGCACACTTCACTAGGAAGAGGTCATTAAGCAAGATAATCTAACTAATGCTAAATCAGAGCCTTTATGTCAGCAGAAACCATTCCAGACAAGAGAAGGTACAGAGTCCCGTGAATTTGAAATGTATCTAGCTGCACTGTTTTTCACAGAGATATGTATTTTTAAAGGTACACAGTATTTGACAAGTGTGTAGCTAAAGCAGACTCAGATTTTCCACAGTAAGTAATGAACTGGTTCTGAGCCTTCCCTGAATGCTCCAGGCATCTTTTTAATTAAAGAAAACTTTAATCTACTGTGACTTGTTTAGTATATCTCCATGTTCTAGACCAAATGTTCGTTGCAGCTTGAGAAGACATGGAAAATTAGAGACAAGAATGATAATAAAACTCTTTCTTTAACAGAAAGAAAGACTACGTCAGAAGGAAGCCAATGTGACTGCCAACTGAAAGAAGAAAGATGGAGTGATTTCATATCTTGCGTGATGCTTTATTAAACCCATGGCCCAGAGAGCACCTTACATTAGATACTGAATTCTGCTTTGCTGATCTGTTCCAAGACAATTCACTAAAGACTTTTGAGTTCCTTCAGAGGGGTTTTCACGTTCAGTGAAGGGAATTCTAAGAAGGTTTTTATATGGGAAGTCAATTTTCTGTAACTCTTCTTTACACTGCTTGCATCTTGTTAATGCTTATTTAAAATGTTCTATGCATAATGCACTAATATGGAAGAGCTCAAATGAGCATTTTGGATGCTGAGTTAAATAACGACCAACAACCTGTAGGTTATTTACAGGGCTTGGTGTAGATGAGAGTAAATATGACAATAGGTTCGCAAAAGACTTGCACCATACTTTTGGTTACTTCATCAGTAACTGAGGTAAAATTGACTGATTCTAAATAATTTTACAGTGTATAAGTATTAGATACATCTTTCTAAAACTGATTAAATGTAGTTATAGATTTATGCTGTATTTTACTATAAATATTTTTAAAGNTAATGAATAAAACTTGAGGAAGAAATACTAACAGGGTCTCGCTGCCCTCCTGTAATATTATAACCATTGCCCATAAAGTAGCAGAGTCTGAAAATAACCCTGCTGAATATCTACCATGACTTGAAGGGTTTTTCTGCATTTTAAGGATTTTGATTCTTAGGAGGAGAAATCTTGAAGCAGGAGTTAATTTAAGGTAAAACAGAAAAGTGATTCTGCTTGCTGTCCACAAGAGAGAGAAACCCTCTTTATGATAATTATGTGTAAAGTTTTGTTTACAAAGAGAAACCAGGTGAAGCCAAAAGGTGCAGAAAACTAATACGAGAAAGATAGCAGTTCTTTGCTTAGAAATTGAAAAAGAATATATGTCAAATAGACATTGGTTATCATGCATCAAATTCAGTAGAGAAACTCTGATGAAACCTAAGGCAAAGTCATCCCTAGAAGTGATATTAAAGAAATATTAAGGAAAACAGAATTTTGGAGACCCTGTTCATAAATTAACTTGAGGATTTCACTGCAGGTTTCTTAAACTAGTATCTCTCTCATTCCTGCATAAAGACAAATAAAGGATTCAAGATTCTCTTGTAAGCTTTGGAGTTTCTAGCTGCTACAGGTGCGCTCAGGATGTGTAAGCATAATTCTTATGAAAGCAGTGAATAATATGGCAGCAAAAATGATCTGATTTGTAGGTTGACTAGTCCTATTGCAGAGAGAAAAATTCCAAAGTTTTAAATTTTCTTGTCTTCCACCAAATAGGTGAAGTACATTTGTTTCTAATATCATTAGTGGTAAACAAGAGGAGCAATTATGCTTATAAAAGCCAAAGAACAGTAACAAGCAAGGCACTTCTGATGAGTGTTTAAGCAAAGAAAGTGTTGATTTTTGATGTAGTTTTCTATCTATAATGAAGATAGGGTGTTGCCATTTGACTTGACTGGAAATTTTTAAATGAAATGGTTTACTTGAAATGTTATTCAACAAGAGTAGCACTGTTTGTGAAAAACAATATGCCTTGAAAATTCTCATTAGAAGTGTATTGTAAAAAAAAAGGTTTTAAATTATTGGAATATCCTGTTTCAAAATTTTTAAATGTGAATTTCCATTTTTCAGTTCAAATTCACTCTTCATTTTGAAATGCTGAAAAATATATATTAAAAGGGATCAAAATTACTCATGTAATGCATTTCTTGATCAGATTTATAAATATTTTTTCAGATTACCAATTTACCAAAGTTTTGAGAATTAAGACTATTTTTTCAGAACACTCAAAAACTTATATAGTATAGGGACCTTGTTCCTTCCTAACTCTCAGTTGTACTGTTTTTCGTCTCAAGTCAAAGATTCTGGTTCCAGCTTCATCCATGACCCATGACTACTAATCAAACTATTTTTAAATGAAAAGAATTCTGCGAGATTATTTCTCAGATTCATTCCCTTAAGACTTTAAGACTGTTGGATGGAATTCATCAGCTAAATATCACACTAAGACCCCTAATGATAACCAGAAGTGTCTTGGGATAGTGGTTGAAGTCACAATGGATCACCTGCTGTCTTAAACTAAAATGTTGCATTGAGGAAGAGATATTAAGAGATGTATATCTCTTTAAGCTCTTTATGTATGAAATGCTAAGAGACACTACAGATATAACAAATAGGGATCAACCAGTATTCATCTTAGAGTCACCAAGTGTTACTGGAAGTTATGTTTTAAGCTTGCATTTAGTTTTGATGCCTCACTTTACCCTGAGCTTTCTAGTATGGGGAGAATAAAAGGCAAGAAGGAGAAAAGAAAGAATATGTAAATGTGGAATAGAACAGAAGTCTCTGGTACACGTCTACATTGCTGTCAAGGAAGTAAAAGTAAAGCATATGCTCAATTAAGCCAGTTAAAATTTTCTGATCTCTGTAATTTAAAATACCTCAGCACTTCATAGAAGTCACTTCTGTGGCCATGAAGTAGAGGTGGCTTAAAAGGGGGGGCATTCTGTTTTGTTTTCGTCTCTTCTGTTACTGCCAAGCTTTCCAAAGTCTGTAAAGCAAAGCACTATTAAAACCCATGTTGCTCCTACTGAGTATTATCTGCATATTACCTGCAGGTAATATTATCTCCATATTACCCAGTAAAATTACGTACATTACTGATGTATAAATCAAATTTTTAGGAAGAATTCAGTCTACATGAGTAGATATCAATAATTTTTGAAGTGCTCTTTACCTTTCTTACAACATTACCACTTGCTGACTTTAAAATGGTAGACCTTTTAGCGTCTGAACCTATATAAATTATATTTTCGTTATATTTTTACTAACCTATGAAAACTACTCAGGTGTTTTGCCATGACTGATTCAAGCAAATGTTTTATCACATGTTTTATCATAGGACTGTAAATGTATAGGTTGAATGTTATACTTCTGTATTTCACTTAGAATTTTTTGCATCAAAACAGAAACTGTGTGATCTTCAGTTTCTGCATATATAGAAAAATAGGTGGAATATTCAGTAAGCAGAGAGAAAAATAATTGAACATCTTAAGCAGTTCTAGAAAGGATAAAGTTGTCAACCTTTCTAAATTGTTGAGTATACCTCCTCCAACCAAATATAAACAGCCAGAGTAACTCTGAGCAGTCTAATATTTTTCGACATGAAACATGAATACAGTGAGCCCCCAGGTTTTACGAGTCTATGGGTCTGTTTCCAAGCTGTGAGGACCACGATTCGCAAAGATAGCGAACTCAAATAAGCCCTGTCACCCTGCTGCCGCAGTTGCGTGGCTTCTGGCTCCCTCCCCTCACCGCACAGGATGGGATGGGACTGGGATAGGATGCCGCAACTATTAAACTGAAATTTCCACACACCCCCTTTTTTTTCTTTTTTTTCTCTGGCCTTGGCATGTGAAAGGAAACCACTTCCCTGGGTCATCCCCACTCTGCGCACCTGCAGTGCCCAACCCCCTTCCACAGCCCAGGGGCACCGGCTCCCAGCCCCGGCCGCTNATATGACAATAGGTTCGCAAAAGACTTGCACCATACTTTTGGTTACTTCATCAGTAACTGAGGTAAAATTGACTGATTCTAAATAATTTTACAGTGTATAAGTATTAGATACATCTTTCTAAAACTGATTAAATGTAGTTATAGATTTATGCTGTATTTTACTATAAATATTTTTAAAGAAGCTTCAGCTTATGCCATACATTGAAGTGGAAATAATATTTTGCACATGAAAAGGAATAGCTTCAGATTCTTTAGTTTTATGATTCATGGTATAACTGATACATTATTTTTATGGTTTTAACCTAGCATTTCCTAAAATTTGAGTTTCAAAAGAAAAAATTATAAAATGTATATTTTTATTTCAGGATTTATTGAAAATATCCATTCCATAAAATTATGGGTTTATTGGTCATTATTCATTGAGTTAAGATACAATAATATGTCTCCATGAAGTTACATACTTCCATTAATCTCTGACTTTCAATTCCATTGAAAACTTTCTTTTACAGGGTAAATGTCTCACTCTGAAATATATAATGCAGCTTGCTCTTCTCCCTCATATGAAGAATGTGNCCAGGTGCAGCCTTCTGTCTGGCTCGTGACTGGGAACAACAAGAACTCGAGGCACCTGCTCCAGTGTGCCCACTCTCACACACAGACACACACAATGGTGGCCCCCTCCTGCAGCGCAGTAGAGAACAATGATAGTTGCACAAAAACACGTTTACCTTAAATGCATCCCGGACGGGACCGGGATGATGCGCCACCACCACAGCAGCCGGGCAGCACACCTCCCAGTGTCCAGCTCCCTTCCCAGCTGCTGCAACAGGATGGGATGGGATGGGACAGGACGCCGCTGCAACTGGGCTCCGTGGTTCCCAGCTCCCTCCCCTCACGACTCCCAGTGGCTCCTGGGCTGGTGTTATTTACATATTCATGAGTTCTTTTGCATATTTATGTGCTGTCTGCCTTCACAGGGTTTTCTGCGCATATGGACACCCTTCCTTTTTGCTGAAAAATGAACAGAGAAGTATGGAATCTGCAGAGAGCTCAACTGCAGATTAGGGGGTGGTCTTCTGTAAATATTTTGTTTTACATATAGTGTAGAGAGTTCGTATTGCACTTTTTTTCCAGTAAAATGATAAAAATTACTTTCTTAGATTTAAACATCTTTCCTTGCTGAGCATGGGGTAGTGGAAGACTGTGTAGTTACTTATTTAGTAATACTATTTCTTCATTGCTTCAGATCAATATCTTAAAAATGGCTATCTTAATTTTGTGTGGGTGTGGAATTTCAGAAACACCCAAACAAGTTAAAAATACTCATTTCCTTGAGCTGTGTTGAGACCCCATCTAAGCTTGCAGTTTCAGAAAATCATGTTCATCTAGTCTTGCTTATTCTTGGCCTTGACTTGGTCTTGCACAGTATTCTTATGGATCTCACTCTTCTTTTTTTTTTTTTTTGCCTTTACCGCCTTTGGGATTTATTAATGCCAGCTAGTGAATTTGCAGTTTGGAGAGTTCTCCTTGTCATTCTTCTTTTGAAGATAAGCCTATGTATTTTCATATAAATGTAAAGAAAACAAAAATACAAGTTAAGTGGTAATTTGATTAAAGTCAATAAACTGCTTCAAAAAGAGAAAAATACCAGAAACTACTTGATTCCTTGAGCCAGCAAGGGGAAATGTAACAAAACAGTATAAAAATTAAAATCAGATAAATTAAAAGTAGCCATAAATTCCGAACTATTAGTAATGAGGCTAATTAACCACTGGAAGAAGTTAGCTAAGATAGTTCAGGTTTCTCCATTTCTAATGCTTCCAAATCAGGATGGAATATTTTTCTGAAAGATCTGTGTAGCTGAATACAGTTTATTGACTCAGTTCAGTGGCATCCAATATTTATTGACTCACCAATTCAAATAGTTCCTCTAGAGAGAACAATTTTACAATAAATATGTAAAAAGACGTAATAAAGCATTTTTCTTATCTGGAATAGTTCCTCTAGAGAGAACAATTTTACAATAAATATGTAAAAAGACGTAATAAAGCATTTTTCTTATCTGTAATGACATATCCAAGCTGAAAGAGCTCTTTGTTGTGATTTTATAATTAAAATTTCACAAATAGTATGGTTGTCAAATTATAAACATTTATATTTCAAATTATTAATTCATTAATATCTGTTTGGGTACATCTTGTATATTTACCAGGTAGCAAATTTATATGCTGTAAAACTCAACTCTGTTTTGAAGATTCGCAAGCTAGATCTGAGAACTGGCATTTTGGAGTTCACAATGAGAAATCCCAGAATGACGGAAACCCTGGTTCCTTAGTATTTCTCAAAGATTTGAGCGTATGCAAGGGACATTACCTTGGGTACAGCTAGCATGGTGCCAAATTTAAATAATTTTCTCTCAGTGAATCATTAGATATGACCTGTTAATATCATTACTATCCATTTCCAATGCTCAGTAGGGATTAAACCATAAGAATTTTATACAATTGTTTTAGCAATCTAAAGTTCAAAAGTTGTGAAAGGAAAACTAATAGAACTCCTCAAAAATACTTAGTTTTGTAAGTTTTTATCAAAATACTTGCGAGACCTTTTCTTGAATTTTTTCCTTAATAATTTTCTTAACTTAAAAATATTCTTAACAACTTCACTAAAATGGATGTTTTTTCCATTTGTTAAAAATTAAGTATACCTAAACTCGACTATTTTAGGAAATAGTAACTGGCTTTAAATTATTTCAATACCTCATAGAATTCAAGCTTTTAAATTAGGACCTGATTGTAAAACAGGATAAGCACAGAATACAAGAAAATTAATATTTTTAGAAACAATGAGGTAAAAATACTGAACTGATAAATAGCTTGGAAACAGAATGGTGCACCTTGCTTGGGGCATTATCAAGTACCATAAGATTTTGCATAATGTAGAACAGCATTGCATTTCCTGTGATTTCTTTCTGCCAGATGTCATCTTAGAGTAAATTAAAGGCTGCATTTTTTTTTCTTAGATATTTCTGGTTAATTTAATTTCATACTTTTACATCTCAATTTTACTTTCAACAATTTAATACTGAGTTAGGAAGAAGTCTTTTTATAGAGGCTGATAGTGCTTATATATGCATGGAGTTTATGTATGTATTCCTCTGGCCCACACAGAAAAATTATCCATAGAGAACATTATGGGGTTATGGAACTGAATAAAATCTCTTTTAGAACCCTGTTAGGAAAACTATACTGAACTATTCCAGTATGAGACATGTATGAGAAAAGATTTTTTTTTTTTTCCTGTGGTAGGATCTGCCTCAGAAGGTTTTGGAGTTATGAGAGCTTTTGAAGGACGGATAACAAGGTGGTTGGCATGGCATCTTTGCATTAGCCATCAGTTTCTAAAAGTACCCTTCTCAGGAGTTACACCGCAGTTGATTTCCCTGAGCTGAGAATGCCCCAGGGACTCCTGGAAAGGAGACTGGAAAATAATGTCAATGGCCATAGATTTTCTAAAGGGAAACAGGTCATAGCTATATTTTCAGATTAAGGTAAAAACTAGCAGCAGACTTCCAAAATAGTGGAATTTTTGTAGTTCATATATATGAACATCATTCTGTGCCTGTCTTCTGGTATTTATTGTTCATATGATTTTTTAATATGAACAGAATCGCTTATATATTCTTACTCTTTCATTGTGCTGTGACCAGTAAAGTGTTGACTACAAAAACAGTTGAAAGAGCAATCCATCATCAGAGTCCCAACAGACAGCTGTCTTTCACATTTCCTAGTGTTGTCCTGACAAGGGCATTCATATTTTCCTGGAGGTAAGTCGAGTTTAGCTACCATGCCATCTGCATTCTCAGCCTTTCTTAATTATAAGCTAGTACTTGTACCATAGGGCCAGGTAATGAGGTCAGATTCTATCATCACTGATAACTATTGGATTAGAAGTCAGCTGGGGCACAAAATAATCCTAACAATGTCAGGTGGGATGTTTTTGTGATGGCCAGTAAACTGCAATGTATTTGATAAGCTCGAAAGAGCTCTGAAGAGTACTGACACAGTCTAAAATTCATGTATTATATTGATACTGACGAACGGCATCCTTACAGGTTAAGCTCGGATGACTTTAGAAAGAAGAGCTGTAATATCTGTTATCTGGTTTGTGTGTTTTGTTAATTTTTTTTAAGTCTTCCACAAGATGATTTTGTCAATCTCTGAATTATGCATTTGAATACTTTAAATAGTACATTTAAATGGTACATACTCTCCCAGAGAGACCAAACTTGTCGTTGAGTACTTTTACTTTCTCATTTGGCATGCTGTAAATGCATTCCAGTGTAGCTGAAAAAATACTCATCCTGAGCAACTATCCACAAACCGCATTATAGAAACTACAGAAACTGAGTAGTGATCAAAGACTGTAGTACTATTTTCTACAGCTTAAAACATCAATAGTCAGCAAATGAACATATATGATGTATACACGTGATACTTCTTAGTTGTAAAGTAGTTTTAGAGATGTATTGCAATTAACAGCTAATCACTATAAACTGGATAAAAGCCATGTTCTCTTTATAATTCTTAGGATGATTTTTGTGGTGTAGGTATCTTCTAGGTTTTATGAGGGAGGATACCATTTTGTAACGAATCAAAACACAACAAGCTCACAGTTCTATTTTAGATTTATTTCATATCTGACAGGAAGATGAAAAAATAAAATTGATTTCATTCCAAATGAAAACAATACCCATTTTTCTCATTCCTTTTTATTGAATTATTCATTTCGTGTTACAGTCCAGTGTGTTTTAGAAGGGCTGTAAAGAAATCTGTGAATCTCATTCCTTCAGTATTCCCTGTAATATTTAAATTCAGCCAACTGGAAGGGGAAACTCCTATCACCGTTTTTACTCAGAAATTCATGTAATTCCCCACTATTTTAATAGATTAAAAGTAAAGTAACATAGTTACCAAATGGGTTGCTAAACATCCAAGAAAAAACAAAACACAACGAAACAAACAACTATCGGGTGAGGTCAGTTAATTTCCAAACCAAAGTAAAGATATATGTGGTTTTACTGCACACAAGTTGAAACTTTATAATTCATCTGAACTGAACACAACTCCATTTCAAAGTTAGAATCAATACAGTCTTTTCATGCATTTCTGTAACTTACCATTTTACATCAATAATGTCCATCTCTCCAAGTTGGGGACAGAATTTGTTATTTAGTTACATAATTGATTCCTGTTTGATTCAAGACTAGATATGTGACATGGGAGATGTATCTGAGTGTTTTGGCATTCAACGTTTATACATATTTTCCATCACTTATGCTGGGACCAACTAAAGAGACTCAGAAACATACCTAGAAATGAAATTTTGGTAAAAAATATGTCTGCAATAATATAAAGCTCACTGTATCTTCCTTGTAGATTTTCTTTTAAAGAAGTCCATCCTCACGTAGCTTCTACTGAAGGGTTCAGTTTGGTTTGTTTGGGTTTTTCTAATTAAAAGATGATATTATATCAGACAATCAAGCCAGCTTGATCTTTGACAAGCTTCTATGGGGGGGCTGAATGCTATGCTACTCAAGTAAAATAATCTGTGTGCATGCTCATCAGGCGTGTACCCTGAACAACACACTTTCATTTCCATATAGCTCAGAAGAGAGAAAGACTTGAGAGGGAAATTCATTTTACAGATTTTTAGGTGTCAGGTTCAGAAAAGCTATGTCAAATTAAATGCATTCTTGTCATATTGCACTGATTTTGCAATGCCAGTCATACCTGTTGCAAAGGAAAACTCTTGCTCCATGTCAGATGGGATGGGACAAGGACTTTTGACAGAGTTGTCCACTTTAGTACAGTGGTAAGTGTCCCCACCTGGCGTGTGGGAGACCTGGGTTCGATTCCCGCCAGGGAGACAGTGTTAAGAGTTGGACTCGATGATCCTTGTGGGTCCCTTCCAACTCAGAATATTCTGTGATTCTGTGATAAAAGCACTGTTTCTTGTAGGTGCTTTTAGCAAAGCTGTGAATTCCCTGATGATGACTGATAACATTGTCTAGGAATAACAGAATTATGTTTCTGTTTTTTGAAAATACATGTGTATTATAGTGGCACTGTAATTTTTGGGGTGTATCAGCCTCAAAATAAAAGCTGCCCCTGTCATTGTACTCACAGGTTATTCTGAGTTGGAAGGGACCCACAAGGATCATCTAGTCCAGCTCCCAAGCGACTCCCACACAGGGATCGCAGCCCCAACCCCGGAGCCATGGGCACCACGCTCCGTCCATACGAGCCTCCCATTGTCTAGGCCATGTCACTGAGTTACTCAGCTATATCTCACTGTACTAAAAGCTTCACCATATTCAGAAGTTACAGGAAGCAAATATTGATAAATGTTTGGTGCTAAATCAGATTTGGCCTCTGGAAAGTGTTTTTAATAGGATTGTAGTATCATTTCCAACCTTCATTTAGTGATTTTGATATTTTTTTCCATTTCCAGTAAGTTTGAGTTGAATACTTACACTGTTGAACATTATTATTGTTGGTATTCTTCCCACTCTTCTCTCCATATGACCCAAAATCACCAAAATAGAGACTTCCTTGGCTGGTTAACTTCTCTTTGAAGATGTAGCAAAATGGTACATTCTCTCAGAATACTACTAATGTTCTCTGTGTGTCTCACAGACATAACAGCGTTTAAGTTTCTCATGTCCATATGGAATTTGATTTAATAAAATCATAGCTTTGCTATGATTTGCTTTCACACATATACTCAGTAATACATATTTACTGTCCTTTGAACTGAAATCAACTCCGTATTTTTCATCCTACCATATGTAAAGCAAAAATAATTAGTGTGGTTTGAGGTATCTTTGTTTTTCAGGAATTAAACTCCTTTGGGTAGTTCTTGACTCAATATGTTACAAATATCTTAAAAGAATAAGCTAAATAGATTCAGGTGCTTTGTCCTCCCTTCACATTGTAACTGTGTGTATATGCGTGTGTGTGTGTATGTGTTTCTACTATGTATCTGAAAGTGTAATTTTCTCAAAACCCAAGATGTGCACATGATTAACTTTGTAAAGGTTATTATAGTGGAATGGAGTATTTATTTTTAAACTAAATTCTTAAGGTGACACTGACTATAAATAAAATACTATATTTTCCTCCTCAGTATTTTTGATAATTTTATCAATTGGTTTTTTGTATGGAAAATATATTGTTGAGATACTGTATGTTTCTCTGTTTCTCAGAAAAAAATCTGTTTAAGTAACTACATTTATCACAGTATCACAGTATCACAGTATAGAAAAGGCTGGAAAGGACCTTGAAGATCATCTAGTCCAACCTATAATCCAGCTAACCTATCCTCTACATCTATATCATATCACTCAGTACCTCATCTAGCCTCCCCTTGAACACATCCAGGGACGGCGACTCAAGCACCTCTGTGGGCAACCCATTCCACATCCAGATCACTCTTTCAGTAAAAAATCTTTTCCTAATATCTAGCCTAAACTTTCCCTATTGAAGCTTAAGACTATGACCTCTCGTCCTGTCCCCAGAGACCAAGGAGAAAAGACCAACCCCTGCATGGCTACAACCTCCTTTTAGATAGTTATACACAGCAATAAGGTCACCCCTGAGCCTCCTCTTCTCTAAGCTAAACAGACCGAGCTCCCTCAACCTCTCCTCATAAGGCTTATCTTCAAGCCCCTTTATCATCCTAGTTGCCCTTCTCTGAACTTGTTCCAGCACCTCGACATCCTTCCTGAACTGAGGGGCCCATAACTGAACGCAATACTCAAGGTGTGGTCTTATCAGTGCCGAATACAATGGAAGGATAACCTCCCTTGACCTACTAGCCACTCCATTCTTGATGCAGGCCAGGATGCCATTGGCCCTTTTGTCTACATTGCTTTACTGATACATGTAATATCCACGTTCAGTGTGCTTGTTAAGAAGACACAATATTTCACTGATCTGCAAGGAATTCAAATATCTAGCTTGCTGATACCAATTTCTTGAAGGTAGTTTGGGGGGCTGCATCTGAAAAAATTTGCACGCCTCTGAAGATATAGATTTCCTTCAGTTTTCATCCCTCGTCTGGGGGATTGTCACATTTCCAGATGCATAATATGGAAAACCTTTTCAGCAACTCAGATCATACTGCCCACAAAATCATATTAAAATAGTATCTCAAAGGTATGTGTCATGCGTGTCTCCAGATATTAATATTTGGGCTCCATTTTCTAAGAGGAAACCAAATCTATAAATTGAATTAAAATTTTGTTTATGTTTTACTGTTACTTGATAGCGTAAGAAACCTTACTATCTTTAGTGGTTTGACCCTGTCAGGTTGCCAGGGACCCACTAAAGCCATTGTCCTACTCTCCCCTGCAAACAAACAGGGGAGAGAAAATATAATGCAGGGTTTTGTGATTTGAAATAGGGACCATAAGAAATCCCTTGCTGATCACCATCACAGGCCAAACAGACTCCAGTGGGGATATTAAGAATTTATTACTAACAAGATCAGAGTTTAAGAATGAGAATCACAGAATCACACAGAATACTCTGAGTTGGAAGGGACCCACAAGGATCATCTAGTCCAACCCACCATCTAACGCCCGTACAGAGACTGAACGCACACCCCAGAGTGGTAAACATAAACCTAGATTCCTCACAGGCGCACAGGACACTCCGAGCCAGGAGGGACCCACAGGACCATCCAGCCCTACACTCCCCAGCTAGACCATGTCACTGAGCTCCTCATCCAGTCTTCTCTTAAACACCTCCAGGGATGGCGATTCCACCACCTCCCTGGGCAGTCCATTCCAATAAGCGATCACTCTCTCTGTGAAAAACCTCTTCCTAACATTCAGTCTAAACCTCCCCTGGCGTAGCTTGAGGCCATGTCCTCTCGTTCTGGTGCNCATGGGGTTGTTATGTCCAAAGTGAAGAACCCAGCACTTTGTCTTGTTAAATCTCATATTATTGGAATCTGCCCATCTCTCTAGCCTGTCAAGGTCCCTCTGAAGGGCCCTCCTACCCTCTGGTAGTTCGACATTTGCTCCCAGCTTGGTATCATCTGCAAACTTGCTGATGATGGACTCAATTCCCTCATCCATATCATCAATAAAGATGTTGAACAGTACCGGGCCTAACACTAATCCTTGTGGAACTCCACTAGTGACTGGCTGCCAGCTGGATGTGGCACCATTCACCAACACTCTCTGAGCTCGTCCTTCCAACCAGTTCCTAACCCAACCTAAAATGCTCCTATCCAGTCCATGCTCTAAGAGTTTCTCCTGAAGCTTACCATGGGAAACCATGTCAAAGGCTTTGCTAAGATCCAAGTACACAACATCCACAGCCTTTTTCTCGTCAACCAGGCGAATCACCAGATCATTAAAGGAGAGTCCTCCCCCCACTTCCTATGTGGTCCCTCCCATGGGAGACAGTTCTTTACAAACTTCTCCAGGGTTAGTCCCTCCCCCAGGAGGCAGTCCTTCACAAACTGCCCCAGTGTGAGTCCATCCCACAGACAACTGTTCTCCAGACACTGCTGCCACATGGGTCACTTTTTCACAGGGTGCAGTCCTTCAGGCACAAGCTGCTCCAGCTTGGGTCCCCCATAGGCCACAAGTCCTACCAGGAAAATCCTGCTCCAGTGTGGGCTCCTCACCCCACAGGTCAGCAGGTCCCTGCCAGGACCCTGCTCCAACATGGGCCTCCCGTGAGATCACAGCCTCCTTCCAGCATCCACCTGGTCCATCATGGGTCCTACATAGGCTGCAGACGGATCTATGCACCCCTGTGGTCCTCCATGGGCTGCAGAGGCACAGCTGCTCCACCATGGTCTTCACAATGGGCTGCAGGGAAGCCTCAACTCCGGTGCCTGGAGCAGCTCCTGTCTCTCCTTCTGCACTTAGTGTCTGCATTGTTGTTCACATGCTCTCACTCTGCTCTTCTCTGGCAGCCATCTTCATCTACCTTGCCTAACTTTTTCTTCCTTCTGAAATGTTATCACAGAAGTGTTACTATCAC